>JAHRHZ010000119.1:1812181-1871409 GCA_024137785.1 Ginglymostoma cirratum | reverse complement strand
AAACCCTTCATCCCATTTCTGATGAAGGGTTTAGGCCCGAAACGTCAAGTTTTCCTGCTCCTATGATGCTGCTTGACCTGCTGTGTTCATCCAGCCCCATGCTTGTTATCTCGGATTCTCCAGCATCTGCAGTACCTTTTATCTCCTTCTCTATAAAAGCCCCAGCTTTGCTATTCCCTTCCCATCTGTAAAATTCCTTATTTGTCAGTCTTTTTTACTGGTATTCAGTGTCTGCATTCTCCTGGGAAATGTACAGGTGTTTTTGTTAAAAAACAGTAAGATGTGCTACGTAATGGCAAATGGTTGTTGCTCCTCCACTGCATTGAGAGAGCAGATATGACGGAGTAACTCAAAAAAGATTGCTGGTGGGCATCTCACACAATCCACAGAGTTTTTGTCAGTTAATTCATGGAATGCAGGTGTCGCAGTGTGGGCCAGCACTTATTTCCCATGCCTAGTTGTCTTGGAGATGGCGAGTTGTCTTCTTGAACTGCTGTAGCCATGGGTGTAGGTGCATCCATAGCGCTGTTAGAGAGGAAGTTCGACCCAGCAACACTGAAGGAACAGCAATATATTTCCAAGTCAGGATAGAGTGTGGCTTGGAAGGGTATCTACAAGGTGGTGGTGTTCCCAAGTATCTGCTGTCTTTGTCCTTCTAGGTGGTAGAGGACCTTGGTTTATATGATGTCTTGGCAAATTACTATAGCGCATCTTGCAGATGGTACATACTACTGCCACTGAGCGTTTGTCATGAAGGGAGAGAATTTTGAAGGTGCTGGATGGGTTGCCAATCAATCAGGCTGCTTTGTTCTGCATTATGTCGAGTTTCTTGAGTGTTTTTGGGGCCGAATTCATCCAGGCAAGTGGGGGCTATTCCATCACACTGCTGATTTATACGTCACAGATGGTGGAGAGGCTTCGGGGAAATAGGATGCAAGTTACTCCGTGCAGGACGCTGAGCCTTTGATCTGCTCTTGTAGCCACTGTATTAATACCTTTGATCAAGATAAGTTTCTGGTCAATAATAACCTTTAGGACGTTGACAGCAAGGATTTCAGAGACATTAATGCCATTGAACATCAAGGGATGACGATCAGATTCTCACTTGTTGGAGATGGCCATTGCCCAACAATGCGTAGCATGAATATTCCTTGCCACTTGTCAGCCCAAGTTTTGATATTGACAAGGCTGCTGCATTTGGACAGGGATTCCTTTGGTATCTGAGGAGTCGTGAATGATGCTGAGCATTACGCATTCATCAGGGAACATGTCAGTACTGAGGTCATGTATCACTTGAGACAATACACTCAAGGCAAAGTGCAGATGGGAATTAACAGCAACACCCTGTTCCATCTGCATCCAGTGCCAACATGAAATAGGCCTACTTTATGTACAGAATGAACCTGATTCAGCCCAATTCAACTGTTTTCGTGCCCTCTCTCTGTTGTAAGGGAATAGGATTACTGAAGATGGATCTCCAGACGCTTGCTGGGTGGGGTGATGGAAAATCAAGAGTTCATGGGATGCTGCAAGTTGCTCATCATGAGGGCTCACTATCAACCGTCCTCCAAAGTGTCTTACAAACATCTTAATAATAGCTACCAACAGGTCAAGAAAGCAGCTTACCATCATCTTTCCAGGGTAACTAAGAGGAGGCTTTGGAACGGGAGTAGGGCCATTCACATTGATTTGCCTGTCCACAAATCATTTAGATCATGGCTGATCATACCACTATTCTGCACTAACCCCATATTTCCCAGAGTCTTTAGCATCCAGAAATTTACCAATTTCTGTCTTGAAACTGCTCAACAATTATACTTCCACATGTCTCTGAGACAGAGAATTCCGAAGACTTTCTACAATATGACCATCTCCTCAATCTCCATATTAAATGGCCAAGTTTCTCTTTCTGAGATTCTCTCTCCTGGTTTAAGGCTCACCTGTCAGGGGAAACATCTGGTGTGTACTCAGCTCCAGCCACCCCTCATTCTTCTAAATTCTATGAAATACAGGTGCACTTTCCTCAATCTCTCCTCCTCATTTCCACTTTTCCAGTGATTAATCTGGTGAACCTCCACTGAACTCCCTCTCTGGCAAGTATATCCTTTATTAGATCGGGAGACAGAATTGTATACAATACTCCAGGTGAGGTTCTAAACAACTGTAGCAAAACATCTTTATTTCATGTTCAAATTTCTTTGTAAGTAGCCAACAGACTACTTGCTTTCCTAATTGTTTACTATATTGTCATACCCATTTTTCCTCCATTTCTTTGCTGCACCTCTACGCTAACTTTTAGTGACTTCACAATGATACTAAACTAGGGGGAATAGTGAATCGTGAAGATGATGCTGAGTGACTTCAGAGGGACACTGGCAAGTTGGCGAAATAGGCGGACACCTGAAAAATGAATTTCAATGCAGAGGAACGTGAGGTAATGCATTTTGGAAGAAGAAACAGAGAGACAATACATGCTCAGTGTTACAACTTTGAGGGGAGTGCAAGACCAAAGGGACCTCCGGTTCACTTGCATGATTTTCTGAAGGTGGCCAGGCAAGCTGAAACAGTTTTTGAGAAGGCTTATGGGATCATTGGGTTTATAAATAAAGATATATAGTAGAAAACTGATGCTACACTTTGACAAGTCATTAGTCAGACTACATTTGTAGTGTGTGCAGTTCACAGCACCTTATTTAAGGAGGGATGCTAAAGCCCTGAGGAAGGTCAAAGGAGACATACTAGAATGATACCAGAAATGAGGGATTTTAGATACAAGGAAAGATTACAGAGATTGGGTTTATTCTCCTTGGCGCAGATAAGATTAGGAGGTGACATTGTTGAGGTGTTCAAAATTATGAACAGTTTTTGACAGGGTAAAGAAGGATACTCTGTTCCCAATAGTTGATATGTCAGTAAGTAGGGGATCACAGTTTCAAGATTATCAGCGAGAGAGCTAGGAGTCAGAAGTGGAGGAACTTGATTACTCAGAGAGTTGTTAGGATTTGGAATGTGTTACCTGCAAGAATGGTGGAGTTGGATTCCATAGGAGGTTTCAAAAGACAGCTGGATATGTAGTTGAAAGTGATGAAGTTAGAAGGCTATGGTGATAGGGCTAGAGAGTGGACTAGCTGGGAAGTTCTCTCAGGAGCCAGTGCGGACAAAAGTTCTCCTTCTGTACTGTAAAATTCTACGATTCTACAATACTCAGGCACCATTGGGACACCCGCATTTCCCATCCACTCACCATTTAAGAAATAGACTGTTTCTTTTGTTACCAATGTAAACAACTTCACTCTCATTTGCATTATATTCCATCTACCATGTTCTAGTCCACTCACTTAACCTGTCCAGTCTTCTTGAAGCCTCTTTACATACTCCTCACAACTTACATTTCTATCCTGTTTGATGTCATCAGCAAATCTGGAAATATTACAATTGGTCCCCACATCCAAATAATTTATATTGATTGTGAACAGCTGTGAACCTAGTACTGACCCTTGTGGTACTCCATTGGTAACTGCCTGCCATCTAAACATCTGTTTATTCCTACTTTCTGTCTACTAACCAATTCACAATCCAATCAAGACTAGTAGATTTCCCACCCCAAATCTTATTTACTAACCTACAGCGTGGGACCTAACATATCACATCCACAGGTCCTTCTTTTTTTACATTACAAATAACATCCTCAAACAAACTCCAACAAGTTTGTCAAAGATGACGCATCATTCATAAATCCTGGTTGACTCTGCCCAACATTACCACTATTTTCTACATGTTAAGTTATTACGTCCTTTTTAATTGATTCTACTATTGATGTCAAATCAACAAGTCTGCAGTCCTCCATTTTCCTTCTTATTCATTTCTTAAATACATGGATTACATTCGATGCTTTCCAGTTTCCAGGAACTTTCCCCACATCTATAGAATTGTAAAAGATAATCAACAGTGCATCCGCTATCCCTAACCATCTTGTTCAACACTTTGGGATGTAACTCACCTGGTCCGGGGGATTTATCAACCTTAATCCAGTTGACTTTTAAAGTGCTACCTCTTTATCAAAATAAATTTCTTTTCATTGTTCAGTTTCACAAATCCCTTGGTCATCACGTATTTCTGGGAGATTTTCAATATCTTCTTCCATGAACACATGCAAAATAACTGGCTAGTTTCTCCACCACTTCCCTGCTGTTTGCTATAAATTCTCCAGTCCATTTGTCCAAGCTAATCTTTTCACACTGGTATACTTAAAAAAGATTTTACAGTCTACTTTTATGTTTCTCGCTAGCATGCATTTATATTTTCCCCCCTTCCTTTACTTGTTTCTTGATCCTCTTCAGACTTACTACTTCCTTTGATCTGATGCAATTTTTAAACTTCTTTCATTAGCCACAGTTGATTTGCCATTCACTTTGAGTGTTTGTGCCTTAGAGGAAAGTATCTCTATTGTGGACTATGTAGTGTTTCATTGTCATTGTCTACTGTTAAATCTTTTATTTTATTTTCCCAAACTGTCTTAGCCCATTTGCCCCTTATTTTCTCATAGATTTTTTTTTGGTTCAGATGTAAGACCCCGGTTTCAGAATGAACTACGCTGTTTTCAAATTTAGTGTAAAGTTCTATCATATTATTATCACTATTTCACAAAGAGTCCTTCACAACGAGGTTATTAATGAGCCCTTTCTCATTACATAACATTAAATCCAAAATAACCCAATTTCTATTTGGCTCCTCAATGTACTGCGCCATCTCACATAAGCTCCAGAAATTCATCCACCTATAGCATTAATGCTAATTTATCTAGTTTGTATCTAGTTTGTCTAGTCTATATGTAATTGAAGTTGGCCATTATTAATCTATTAGCTACATTATCTGCAACTCTAACTTCCTGATTGATAGTCAACCTTCACAATCTTCCTACAGTATGTACCCAGAATGAGAAACAATACTAGTTGTGTTTTATGTGGCTTAATACAACTTTCTTGCTTTTATTTTTGATGCATCTATGATAAAGTCTGGGATACAATTTGCTTCATTATATGCTCTTGATCTGTCCACAACTGACAGTGAATTATGCACTTACACACCCTGGTCCCTCTGCTCCTGTTCCTCCTTTAGAATTTCACCCTTAACTTCAAATTGTCTCTGTGCTTTTTCAATGAAAATGAATCATTCACACTTAATGAATGGATAAACTACCAGGAGAGAAGACCCTGGTTCTATTCTTCTCATGCTGGCTCAGCAACACTGAAGCCAACTAGTTCCACTAACGACGTGGTTCAGATCAGCTAACACAGCAGAGACTGAGACTGGAAGCTAGCACCCTCTGGGTCTTTTGTACACTTATCTACCTAGAAAACATTTCAGGAAAAGAACTCCAATCTACTTATCAGAGCAAAGCTTTGTAAAGTGATATCATGTTGGGGAGGAAACTGGCTGCAAATCAGAAGATTTAGAATCATCTGAGCAAGCCCCAATGTTCAGGCTGCGTTCATAGTTTAATCATCAAGGAAGAACACTTTGTCTACTGTAAAAACTGGACTTTTTTCACAATGCCATCTATGTTGGGAGGTATATATACAATTAGGTCCACAATGGCTGCTTACAGTGGGTCTTTATTTAGGTGCAGCACGCACCAGGAAGATGTTGAAGAGTTGGAACACTATTTCTTTTACATGCTGCTTGCAAAATCAAGGACTGTGACATAGTTTTTGGAACTCAAAGTTGATTTTGAACGGTTTGAAAGATTCACTGTGTACAGCTCAGTGAGTCAGCATGGTATTTAATTGATTGAAAAAGAAGACATTGAAGGTATATTTGGAGACAATTAGGGAATTGAAACTTGACGAAAAGTACCAGTGTAATTATGAACAAAAATTGCACATTTGGCTTAAAGTGAATAAAATAGGAGATGACAATAAAGAAAATGTTTCCCTCACCTAAATAGGACCAAATGCTTTTGACGTAGTGACTAACAAGTGTTACCCCAGAGACTGCAGTATTTTATGGTCAAATTACAAAGATTCTCAACTGATAATACAGCATGTTTAAGAATTAAATTGCACAGAGAGCTGCATTCAAAGGAAGCAGTTGCCAAGGGAGATAGTAGCAGATTATGTTCTCCAGCTAATGAAACTTATTTGCTACTGTCGGCATAGCACAAACTTAGAACTCAACCTTAAAGAAACATCTACAGAAGGCTGAGGAAACAATAAGATTCAGGCCAGCTTTTGAGAAAAGGAAATAGGCTAATGTGGGAAGGTTACTACAATGAGACCTAGGCTAGAGAAATGGTATAATGGGAATACTTTTCCTGAGATGGCAAAGGAGATCCACTAGATTTCAATGAGATCCAGACCACAATAGATGAGAAATGATCCAGGGTCAGACACAAGAAAACACTGGAAATGAATATATGTCGATTTCTTTGAGGTGAAAAGCAACTTTCTTTGGTCAATAGCTAAAGCAAATAGATAAATGTTGAGAGTCTACACCCAATACCACACTGCCAAAACTGCAGAGGTCTTGAAAAGTTGTTTAGCAATTTATGGGTTGCCAGAGGTGCTGGTGTCAGATAATTGCCCACAGTTTATGTTAGAACAGTTTGAAATATTTCAGAGCAAAAATGGAATTAACCATATTGTAATATCACCATTTCACACAACATCAAGAAGTGCTTCAGAAAGAAGTATGTAGATAGAACAGAAAAAAATGGAAAAATAAATATTTACAAGGTGATAAACTAGGTAGTCATTTCCATGTTTACCCTATGACACAGATTAAAACAATCTTCTGTTCCCTTACAGAGCAACACACAGTCTACAACAGGTTGCTCATTTATGGGTTAATGTTTAAACACTGTCCAAGGACAAGGTCTAATTTACTTAAACCTAACATCAATAGCAAAGTAAGAGTAAGACAATGTAAAAATGAGTCATGGCGCACCAGGCATGAAATGTTCAGGGCTTGTCAAAAGATCATGGTGAAAAAACACCAAGGTGAGAAAGTACATGATCAGAATTGTTGTAGACAGACTAGGTGCAATCACTTATCTAGTGAAAAATGGACAGTCAGTGTCATGTAGATCATTTGATTGAATGAGGAGGAATGACAAAAGGAAAGTATGATAAAATTCCTATACTCCAAATTTAACGAGACAAAGGTTTTCATTAATGCAAATCGGTATCAGAGCTCCAATCATTAAGTGGAATTGTTCATCAAAGTAAATGCTCAGATTTGACACAATCAGAGATGCTGAGAGAGCAGAATCAAGCTGTAGGAAATAGGAGACACGCTCGCTGAAAGAGAAACAGCCAGATTGGTAAACTGAAAGATTGCAGGAAGGAAGGACAAATAAATTATTTTTATTATTTATCAAATAATATTTTTGTGAAATACATACTGATATTAAAGAAAATTTTTCATTGACATTTAAAGTACTTGGGTAATTTTAGACACACATTTCTGTTGTGAATACAAATTTGCAACCCAACCTGTTAAAATTTTAAGGTATTGTTGATGCTGGAACATTGTTTTCTGAGAATAGAAGCACCTGCATCGGTCTTCATTTTAAAGCAGACTTTGTTTTTATTAGTGGAAAGAAATGAAAATGTAAAATCTGAGCATTTTGTCATACTGCTCTCTCTGTTGGGGTGATGTAAAAGACAGTTTGACAAAGTATGCTTACAGTGAGACAACATGCGAGATTTTTGTCAGTGCAGTATTCAATAAATATGAGGTCACTTCACAGGTGTTAAAAAACTCACCTTCATTTTTGTCTATTTTGTTGATCATCCGTCTCAAAGGGTCAATGTACTTTGATAGCTGTTTTAGTTTGTCCAGGTACTGCTGTTCCTCAGTCTGTGTCCGGCCGGCTGGGCTGGGAACCGAGCCAGGGTTCACTGTAACACCAAAGGAGGATGCTTAGCTTGGATTTCAGGCTCTTTAAACAGCAGTGCAGGAATTTATGGCGACATTATTTCCTATACCTTGTAATGTTTTAGACACACACACAGTTAAGACAGAGCAAGACTCTGGAACTCACACAACTGTTAGCCTGCCAGCAATCTGATCTGGTAGAGAGTGCTACCATATGGTATTTAGTCTGCTACAGGGATACTGAGAGCTGGTATCTACTCTGGTACATGGTCACTGGGAGCTGGTATCTGCTCTGGTACAGAGTCACTAAGAGCTGCTACTTGTTCCAGGGCAGAGTCACCGAGAGCTGGTATCTGCTCCAGTACAGGATTACCGAGAGCTGGTATCTGCTCCAGTACTGAGGCACCTGCAGAGTCCAGCACAGGATAAATTTGGTCTGGTATCTACTCCAATGCAGAGATACCAAGACCTAGTATCTGCACCAGTTAAGTGTGAGCCACTAAGCCAGTGCACCAGTCACAACACACAGTATGGCCTAATTAGGGACAGTCAGCATGGCTTTGTGCAGGGCAGGTCATGTCTTATTAACTTGATTGAAGTTGTTGAGGTGGTGACAAAGATGGTTGTTGAAAGTACAGCAGTGGATGTTGTCTACATGGATTTTAGTAAGCTTTCAACAAGGTCCCTCATAATAGGCTCATCCAGAAGATTAAGATACATGGGATCCGTGGTGACTGGGCTGTGTGGATTCAGAATTGGCTGCCAATAGAATGCAGAGGGTAGTGGTGGAAGTGTGTTTTTCTGGCTGGAGGTCTACGACGAGAGGTGTTCAGCAGGGATCCGTACTGGGACCTCTGCTGTTTGTGACATTATATAAATGATTTGGATGGAAACATAAATGGGTGGGTTGATAAGTCTGCAGATGATATAAGACTGGTACTGTTGTGGATAGTGTAAAGGTTGTCAAAAGATACAGTGGGATATAGATCAGTTGCAGATATGGACAGAGAAATGGCAGCTGGAGTTCAATCTAGATAACTGTGAGGTGCTGCACCTTGGGAGACCAACTGTTAAGGAAAAGTACACAGTTGACGGCAGGACCCTGAACAGCATTAATGTACAGAGGGATCTTGGGGTTCAAGTCCATAACTCCCTGAAAGTGACCACACAAATTGACAGGATGGTAAAGGTGATGCATGGCATGCTTCCCTTTTTATTGGTTGGGGAATTGAGTACAAGAGTCAGGATGTCATGTTGCAGCTTTGTAAGACTTTGGTTAGGCCACACATAGAACAGTGCATTTAATTCTGGTTGCCACATTACAGGAAGGATATGGATCCTTTGGAGAGGGTACAGAAGAAGCTTACCAGGATGCTGCCTGGATTAGAGGCATGTGCTTTAAGGAGTGGCTAAAAAAAACCCAGGTTGTTTTCTGTGGAGCTGTGGAGGCTGAGGGGAGGCTTGATAGCAGTTTATAAAATTATGTGATGCATAGATAGGGTTGATGGTCAGAATCTTTTTCCTAGAGTTGAAATGTCTAATACTAGGGGCATACATTTAAGGTGAGGGGGGAAAAGTTCAAGGAAATGTGAGGGGCAAGTTTTTTTTTTAACACAGAGAATGGTAGGAGACTGGAACGCTCTGCCAGGGGTAGTGGGGTGGAGGCAGATACAATAGTTTAAGGGCTTTTTAGATAAGCACATGAATATGCAAGGAATGGAGGGATATGGACCAAGGGCAGGCAGAAGGGATTAGTTTAATTTGGCGTCATGTTCGGCACAACATCATGGGCCGAAGAACCGGTTCCTGTGTTGTATAGTTCTATGTTCTATAACATCTCTGACACAGAAAACAAATGTGGACCACAAACTCCAACAATTACAAACCATTTACACAAGACTCCAACCATTTTTTTTCAAACAAAGAATAGTGTCACTTTGTAAATGCTTGTCCATTTACACTTACTTTTCAGAACCATAGGCTCTTGGTTTATCTCCTCTCCATTTGACAGCAGTTACTCAGCCCCACACTGTGGCAGCCTTACTGATACTGGTTCTCAGCCAGTGGGAACTCCTTTACAGATCAGTCTCTAATCACAGGGCTCATTAACAAAACTGTGTCTGGTACACACTTCAGGTATCACACTTACAGCTCTACAACTAAAAATTTTAAAACTGGGCCTAAGTTCAACAGCATTTGGAATAAGCAGAATTATGGACTTAATTGAGTGTGCAATATTAACGTGCAATGCAATGTGGACAAAGTAACTTCACACATTTCTGTTAGATACTGGCACTCTCATCATAGCGCAAGGATTGAATGTCTGTCATGTTTAAAGATGCAAATTAATTTGATTCACTAGATATTGATCGTGGGTACAATACTGATACTAACTCTCAAGTCGCAGTAAGGCCATGAAATTCATTGCTAGCTGATATTTAGGATGAAGACTCCTGTAAATGTAGCAGGGATGGGAGTGGAGGCATTATAGCTCCTGTAAGACATCAGAAGGAAGGGCTTGCTCAAAATGAAGAAACTAGTATGACGCCCACTCCCCCAACCTCACTGATTCCAATGGGTAAATTTTTTACATTTTTTCATTCATGGGATGAAGGCGTCGCTGACCAGGCAGCATTTATTCCCATTCCTAATTGCCTAGAGGCAGTTCAGAGTCAATCACAATGTTGTGGGTCTGGAGACACACGGAGGCCAGACCAGGTAAGATGGTAGTTTCCATCCCTAAAGGACACTAGTGAACCAGATGGGTTTTTTCTGATAATCAACAATGGATTCATGGACAGATTCATTAGATTCTTAATTCCAGATATTTTATTGAATTCAAATTCCACCAACTGCCATGGCGGGATTAGAACAAGTGTCCCCAGAATGCTATCTGGATCTCCTGATTAACAGTCCAGTGATAATACCACGAGGCCATTGCCTCCCCTAATGTGTCACTCTGCGGTTCAGAGAACATGAAGTACCACTGTTGACCCTGGGTTGGTGCAGCATTGGTTGATGTCAGCTCAGCTATCAATGGACAGGACAAGGCATCCCTAGACTGGCAATGTTAGGAGTAGATGAACAGGAATCTTTGCTGTTGCTGCTGTGATACAAAATATAGGCATGTTGCTGTTAAGCAGAGAGAGCTGGCCCACTGTGGCTTCCCACAATGTCGAATAGCCTACCAAAGTTACATACCAACACGATCAGTGTCAAGCAGGTATTGAAAGAAACCAAACTGGTCAACAAAATAAACGCATCAAAGAAACCCACTGTTGTTCTGCTTCAAGCAGAGAGCTACAATAAACATTCACCTCCTACTTTTAATCTTGCTAAGCTGTGCCTCTGACAGTTAACTCAGTTCCAGGCCTCTTCTGATGCTGAACAGAATGGTCAGAGTACAGTCGGCCACCTGGGAAAGTCATCTGGCATTAACATGACTGGCTGTGCCTGTCACCCACTGCTCAGAATTTTTCAATGGTGTACAGCATCATGAGTGACATATGGCTGATGACCACCTTCAATACTGTTTCAAACCAGGCAAGCCTTCGGCACAGCTTGGAGATGGTGCCATTGCACTTCAAATTGAATCCAAAAGAACCTTATATGCCACAGGTGTCAGTCTTTCTGTTAATGGGATGGAATGACACAATTGTTATGGCACAGAGGAAGCAATTTGCCCAATTTTGCTTGCTTCGGCTCTTCAAATGAGCACCATTACCAGGTGCCAATCTCCTGCTTTCTCCCCATTTCCCTGCACATTTTCTATCCAAATAATCATCCAATGCCCCTCTTAAAAGTCTCCACCACAACTGCAGGAACTGCATTCAAGACCCTAACCACACATGAAAAAGTGTTTTCTCACATTATTCTTGCTTTGTTTGTACATCACTTTAATTCTATGACCTCTCGTTCTTATTCCATTTACAAATGCTCCAACGCCCTCATGATTTTCAAAACCTCTACTAAATCTCCTCTCAGCTTTCTCCTCTCCAAGGAGAACAATCCCAGCTTCTTCAATCTATCCTCAGAAATGAAGTTTCGCATTCCTGAAACAATTCTTGTAAACCACTTCTGTACTTCGTCCATTCACATCCTTCCCAAAATGTGGTGTCCACAACTGTACGCACTCCTCCAGCTGAGGTCTGACAAGTGTATTCTACAAGTTCAGCATCACCTCCTTTCTCTTGTCCTCTATGCCTATATTAATACAGCTGAAGCCACTGTATGCTTCCACTTGCCCTGCTGCCTTCAATGATTTCAGTCGTTTCAGCGGCGGGAGTCCGGAAGGAGGTGTGAGGGCAGCCTGGAAAGGTAAGCTTCTCCTTTAAAAACTTACCTCGTGAATAGGCGGATTGCGCGTCGAGCAGGAGCAGACACGGGACGGTTGAGTAAGTGAGGTAATATATTTGGGCGGTTGCTTTACCCGAAACACTACTAAGGTAGTGTCTCCCACCCATCCTCCTCCTCTAACCAAAAAGGTTCTGAGCGCCAATTTGGTAAGTTACTAGTGTTTTTTTTTCCAATAGTCTTTTTTTTTTAAGAATTCAGAACAATGGCAATGGATGCAAGGGCAGTTGCACGCTCCTCCTGTAGGATGTGGGAGGTAAGGGTCACCACTAGTGTCCCTGCTAACTTCATCTGCGGGAAGTGCACCCAACTCCAGCTCCTTGGAAACCGGGTTAGGGAACTGGAGCTGGAGCTGCATGAACTTCGGAGCATTCGGGAGGCTGAGGGGGTGATTGAGAGGAGTTACGGGAGGTCGTCACACTTCAGGTACAGGAAAAAAGTAGACGGGTTACAGTCAGGGGACGGAAAGGGAACAGGCAGACAGTGCGGGGATCCCCTGCGGCCGTTCCCCTCAATAACAGTTATACCCTTTGGATTCTGTTAAGGGGGACGACTTACCAGGGGTAAGCCATGGGGTAAAGGTCTCTGGCGCAGAGTCTGTCCCTGCTGCTCAAAAGGGAAGGGGGAAGAGGAGGAGAGCATTAGTCATTGGGGACTCCATAGTTAGGGGGACAGATAGGAGATTTTGCGGGAACGAGAGAGACTCACAGTTGGTGTGTTGCCTCCCAGGTGCCAGGGTCCGTGATGTCTCGGATCGTGTCTTTGGGGTCCTGAAGGGAGAGGGTGACCAGCCAGAAAGAGGGATAGGGATATAAGGCAGGATTTCAGGGTCCTAGGGTGGAAGCTGAGAGCTAGAACAAACAGAGTTGTTGTTATCACTGGTTTGTTACCCGTGCCACGTGATAGCGAGGCAAAGAACAGGGAGAGATATCAGCTGAACATGTGGCTGCAGGGATGGTTTCGGGTATATGGATAACTGGGGCTCATTCTGGGGAAGGTGGGACCTCTACAAACAGGACGGTCTTCACTTGAACCAGAGGGGTACTAATATCCTGGGTGGGAAATTTGCTCGTGCTATTCGGGTGGATTTAAACTAACTCAGCAGGGGCATGGGAACCTGTGGTGGAGTTCCAGGACACAGGAGGATGAGAGTCGGGAGGACATGGACAGGATTTCACCGTCACAGGAGTGTGCTGGCCGACAGCAAGCTGGTTTGAAGTGTGTCTGCTTCAACGCCAGCAGTATCCGGAATAAGGTAGCTGAGCTTGCAGCATGGATAGGTACCTGGGACTTCGATGTTGTGGCCATTTCGGAGACGTGGATAGAGCAGGGTCAGGAATGGATGTTGCAGGTTCCAGGGTTTAGATCATTCAAAAAGATCAGGGAAGGTGGTAAAAGAGGGGGAGGTGTGGCTTTGTTAGTCAAGGACAGTATAACAGCAGCTGAAAGAACTTTTGACGAGCACTTGTCTACTGAGGTGGTATGGGCTGAGGTCAGAAACAGGAGAGGAGAGGTCACACTGCTGGGAGGTTTTTTATCGGCCTCCGCAAAGTTCCAGGGATGTGGAGGAGAGGATCGGCAAAACGATTCTGGGCAGGAGTGAAAGGAACAGGGTGGTCATTATGGGAGACTTTAACTTCCCCAACATTGACTGGAAATGCTATAACTCTAGTACGTCGGATGGATCGGTTTTTGTCCAATGTGTGCAGGAGGGTTTCCTGACACAGTATGTCGAAGGGCCGACAAGAGGGGAGGCCACACTGGATCTGGTACTTGGTAATGAACCAGGCCAGGTGTTTGATTTAGTGGTAGGTGAGCACTTTGGAGAGAGTGACCATAATTCGGTTACGTTTAGTTGAGCGATGGAAAGGGATAGGAACATGCCACTGGGCAAGAGTAATAGATGGGGGAAGGGCAATTATAATGCGATTAGGCAAGATTTAGGAGGGATAGAATGGGATAGGAAAATGCAGGGGATGGGGACAATCGAAATGTGGAGCTGGTTTAAGGAACAGATATTGCGTGTCCTTGATAGGTATGTCCCTGTCAGGCAGGGAGGAAGGGATAAGGTAAGGGAACCTTGGTTTACAAAAGAAATTGTATCTCTTGTTAAGCGGAAGAGGGAGGCTTGTGTGACATTGAGACGAGATGGTTCAGATGAGGCGATGGAGAGTTACAGATTAGCTTGGAAGGATTTAAAGAGAGAGTTAAGAAGAGCAAGGAGGGGACATGAGCAGTCATTAGCAGGTAGAATTAAGGAGAACCCGAAAGCTTTCTATAGGTATGTGGGGAATAAAAGGATGACTAGGGTAAGAATAGGGCCAGTCAAAGACAGAAGTGGGAAGTTGTGTGTGGACCCTGTGGAGATTGGAGAGGTGCTAAACAAATATTTTGCATCTGTTTTCACTCGGGAAAAGGAGAATATTGTGGAGGAGAAGACTGAGATACAGGCTATTAGACTTGAAAGGATTGAGGTTAGTAAGGCGGAGGTGTTATCAATCCTCGAAGGTGTGAAGGTAGATAAATCCCCTGGGCCGGATGGGATTTTTTGGAGGATTCTCTGGGAAGCTAGGGACGAGATGGCAGAGCCTTTGGCCTTGATCTTTGAGTCGTCATTGGCTACAGGTTTAGTACCAGAGGACTGGAGGATTGCAAATGTTGTGCCCTTGTTCAAGGAGGGCAGTAGAGATGACCCAGGTAATTATAGACCAGTGAGCCTCACATCTGTTGTAGGAAAAGTTTTGGAAAGGATTATAAGAGATAGGATTTATAATCATCTAGCAAGCAACAATTTGATTGGAGATAGTCAACATGGATTCGTCAAGGGCAGGTCGTGTCTCACAAACCTCATTGAGTTTTTTGAGAAGGTGACCAAGCATGCGGATGAGGGTAGGGCAGTTGACGTGGTGTACATGGACTTCAGTAAAGCCTTTGATAAGGTTCCACATGGTAGGCTATTGGAGAAAATGCGGAGGCATGGGATTGAGGGAGATTTAGCAGTTTGGATTAGAAACTGGCTTTCTGAAAGAAGGCAAAGAGTGGTGGTTGATGGAAAATATTCAGCCTGGAGTCCGGTTACTAGTGGTGTGCCACAAGGATCTGTTTTGGGACCACTGCTGTTTGTCATTTTTATAAATGACTTGGACGCAGACATAGGTGGATGGGTTAGTAAGTTTGCAGATGACACTAAAGTCAGTGGAGTGGTGGACAGTGTGGTAGAATGTTGCAGGTTGCAGGGAGACTTGGATAAACTGCAGAATTGGGCTGAAAGGTGGCAAATGGAGTTCAATGCAGATAAATGTGAGGTGATTCACTTTGGGAAGAATAGCAGAATACTGGGTCAATGGAAAGATTCTTGGTAGTGTGGATGTGCAGAGAGATCTTGGTGTCCAGGTACATAGATCCCTGAAAGTTGCCACCAAGGTTGCTGGTGCTGTTAAGGCGGCATACGGTGTGTTAGGTTTCATTGGTAGAGGGATTGAGTTCCGGAGCCGTGATGTCATGCTGCAACTGTACAAAACGCTAGTGCGGCCTCACTTGGAATATTGCGTACAGTTCTGGTCGCCCCATTACAGGAAGGATGCGGAAGCATTGGAAAAGGTGCAGAGGAGATTTACCAGGATGTTGCCTGGTCTGGAGCGAAGGTCTTATGAGGAAAAACTGAGGGACTTGGGTCTGTTCTCATTGGAGAGAAGAAGGCTAAGAGGGGATTTAATAGAGACATACAAAATGATCAGAGGATTAGATAGGGTGGACAGTGAGAGTCTTTTTCCTCGGATGATGACGTCGGCGAGTACGAGGGGGCATAGCTGCAAATTGAGGGGTGATAGATTTAAGACAGATGTCAGAGGCAGGTTCTTTACTCGGAGAGTGGCAAGGACGTGGAATGCCCTGCCTGCCAATGTAGTTAACTCAGCCACATTAGGGGCATTTAAACAGTCCTTGGGTAAGCATATGGATGATGATGGGATAGTGTAGGGGGTGGGCTTAGATTAGTTCACAGGTCAGCGCAACATCGAGGGCCGAAGGGCCTGTTCTGCGCTGTATTGTTCTATGTTCTATGATCTATGCACATATATACCCAGGTCCTTCTGCTCCTGCACCCCTTTAGAACTGTCCTCCCTATTTAATGTTGTTTTTCAGTGTTATTCCTACAAAAGTATATTACCTCACTGTTCTCCACACTGAATCTCATCTGCCACCTTTCCACCCAAACAGCCAACTTGTCAATGTACTTTTGGAATTTCACCATGTCCTCCTCACAAGACAGATGATTCTAGACAGCGTAAGACAATTAGAAGATGTTGCCAGGTGCTATAACTTATCTGTCTATAGCTTAACAAGATAATTGTAAATACCATACCTGGAGTATTGAGGGGGCCTGGGGAAGGGACACTGAAATTCTGTGGTGTCCTTGCTGCAGCCGGACTCTGCGTCGTCTGTGCTGATGGACTTGGCAGGAAGGCACTTGGTGATGGAGCTGGACCAGAACTGCAATAGATCAGTCAGAGTTGTATTGCTTTTTGACAGTCAGTGGACATATCCCACAATATCTCTCAATGCAGGAGATTTCACAACTGGTTTAGCAAAAACAATCAATCTTCTTCCAACATGCTTTTCTGGTAAAAACCTCAATAACTTTAATTCTCTTTGAAGCCCAAATCTGTGCAAAAGCTCAAACACTACTGTCATTTTTGAAAAACGTTTTTTTTTTAACTCTTGCTCATTTCATGATAGGCAATTCCATTCCCATTCTACCTTTCCACATCAATACCACCTCCTTCGAACCTTCTTCTATACCCAAGTTTCATTCTACATACACTGCATGCTGAAATCAGGACTCACTGCCGTATCCTATTCCCATTCATGCTTTGCTATGAGCTTAAGAACAGGAGCTTTGGGCTTTCTTGAGTCTATGACTTTCAGAATTAAAATACCACTTTGGTGTTACCAAATCATCAAGTTTGAGCTTTGCACCTTGCTTTCTTCATAAACTTAATATTCCCTCTGTATTATCTAGACTGTCTGCTCTTGAATGGCTCAGGCACATCCTATTTACAATTCCTCTCAGTGATCCATCTAGAACTTCAAAAAGAGACATCAGTCCAATCCATCTCCAGGTCCAAAAATACATTATTTATTGCATTCATGGAGGAAAAGTTGATCTTTAGTATTCTGTTTTAAAAACACCAGTTGCATTGTTTCCTTAAATATGTATATCAACCACATTTTCCTTGCATCAATGCTACGACAGTGTTTAATTAAGATGTTTCTTGCCCTTTAAACAGTTAAAAGGTATAGATGGCTTAGAACCTGGTGTACCCAAACTATCCTCATGAGTGTCTCTGCATGATGCTGGTAAAATAGTATAAAAACTTAGATACTAAAAGTGAGGCTAGTTATAGTTTAATATAAAAATTACAGCTGGTCCAGAGAGTTTAAGTCAGGTTGGCATATTAAAGCCAGTCACTGAATGAGGTGGTCCCTCAGAGAATACACCATCACTTAATGTTGCATGAATGAATTACACTTTAAGACCTTAATGACAGTAATTACTTCATTATTGATGTACACTTAAAACTACAAAGAACAGGACAAAATATGGTGGATAAATGCACACCTGGCCAAAGCAACAATTCAAAAGTGATTTCACATCAGACAGAATTTGATTTCCTGACAGATCACTTAAATACATGTTATGCATTCCACCTTAATTGTGCAGATCTTAACCTGGATGTAGTGAATTTGCAAAAGGAAACTTAAAATATCTTAAATGGCTATACTCTTAATAGCAACAACTTGTTTTCAATATGGCACAGTACAAGTATATCTTTTAACCATTGTACACTAAAGAACATTGAAAATGCATCAACATCCCTAATTCACGAATGTCACAAGAAGGAAGAGTAAAAGAATATCGTAGATAACTGTGTACCAATCTTACCATTTTTCTGTAATCTCTCTTCCCTACCAATTTTCACACTAACTAGTTCTGATGAGGTATGACTCAACTGAATGATGGAACAGGCTTAGAGAATGATCTACTCCTGTTACCACTTCTTATGTTCTTCTATTGTCCCAGTCGTGCTTGTCCTGGAACAGGATAACTGTAGCTTCCATACTTGTTATCAAATGCCTTAAAATCCATATACATAATATTTATAGATTATCCCCTCTCCACTACTTGAGTCAACTCTTCAAAAAAAAATTCAAAAGTTTTTCATACATGGCCGACCCCTTATCGACTCTAATTCCTGAATTATGAAGTGTTCAATCATATTAAACACCACCACAAATGTCATACTCACACCTAATATTCTATCCACCCTCCTGACCTTTGTCTCAGCCTGAACAAGTCTGCCTGTACCATCGGCAATCTATTCAATCCCACCTTGATCTTTCCCATCAGGAATACAGTCTAGTACCTACACTGTACACTATATTATTCATTTTCACTGATGAAACCCTCAAACATGTTTTTTTTAATCATTTTCACACTACTATTCTCAGTGTTTTGGCGTGCTTTCCACATATTCTGTAAACTCTACTTCAACCAAAGCTCTGCTCCCTATAATCTGTCCTGCACCACATATTCTTCACCAACCACACCTGTCTTTGCAGAAACAAACACAGAGCACTGGAGAAACTTGCCATGGCTGGCAGCATCTACGGAGACAGAAACAGGGTTAATATTTCGAGACTGGTATGACTCTTCCTCCAAACTCTTAAGAATCATATCAGACTTGAAACACTAACCCTATTTCTCTATCCACAGATGCTGCCAGACTGGCTGAATTTCTCCAGAAGTCTGTTTGTTTCAGATTTCCAGCATTCCTGCAAGGCTTTGTTTTTAATCCTGTTTTTACTGGTTTTGGATCTTTGTCTTTTAATGTCTCAAATTTAAAACTCTTACTTCTCTTCACTTTATCACTGAAGACAATGTCATAAGTCCTCTTTGCTCCACAGTCTGGAATTCACTCCCTAAACCCCATCATCACCTCTGGCTCCTCCTTAAAAAAAGCCTCTGTTGAAGTGCTTTAGTACATTTTTCTACAATAACGGCACTGTGTAAATGAACGTTGGACAAACATGAAAGGAGACTTAATGCAAGATTTCAGCGAAGTATATTCAAACTAAGGGCTTCCAGCACTACAGTTACTACTTCGGGCACTATTAGGTTATGGGGCAAAACCAGTGAAACAACATTAGACTTTGGAGTATAGCCAGTGGATCATGCTATTAAACTGACAATTAGACAATGCAAAACATTAATAGCTTAAACAAAAATTGATAATTTGAACACTTTCAGACTGTGATATTCACACTATAATTAAACTGACAAGTAACAACATTAACTTAGCAGGCAGGTGTGACTAGTTTAGTTTGGGATTATGTTTGGCATGTACTGTAGGAGGAAAGGATCCGTTTCCATGCTCTACGACTCTATATTATTTTAAACAAGCAAAATATTTTACTTGCACTCCCTGCTGAAAATCAGCAATATATATAACAACCAAAGAAAAGTACTATAATTTTATAAAGACAGCACACAGCAAGACAATGCATACTTAGTACCTTTTATCTCTCATACTTCATCTCCTGATTGCTTTGCCAGTGGACACTCGATTTCCAATTAATACCAACATTATTTATTTTAAAGAACCCCATTACAATGAAAGTAAGAACACAAACTACAGTCGCAGCAACACATTCAAACCCCAGTCCCCCAAATCTGGGGTGGAGGGAATATTCAATAAAATAGCTCCTTAAACATCCTTAACAGCACTTTAGCCTCCCATGTTAGTTCTTCTATTGATATTGCAAAGTTAACAAATTACAGAACTTTTACTAAGAAAGTGACAGCTCAGAGATGGTGCTGAGCAGCAAATAAGGCCATGTTACCATTATTGATCAAATTTTCAAGAACATCCATCCTGCCTGCTTCAATGTGCTTCTCAGAATTTGTTCCCTGCAGAAACATGGCACTGAAAGAGTCAAAACATTTTATTTCACTCACCTCACAGAGCTCTGCTGGGATGAAGGTGGCTGAGGAGATGGCTGTGGCTGCGGTGGTGGAAGCATCGTCTGCGCTTGCTGAACTGGAGAGGGTATCATGGCAATCGCATTGTTAACCTGTAGTTAGGCAGACACAAGCAATGCAGGCAATGAATACCTATAATTTCACAGGACACACCTCCTGCATCCTCCTCCATCTGCTACTAGCACAGGCTGCAGGATTACCTTGCAGAACACAGTGCTGTCTTTAAATACCTATCCCACATCATCACAAGACCTTGTCACTGCTCTCTACAGGTTACTAAGACAAATCTACAATGCCCTACCAACTAAGTCTGAGTTGAGATTTGGTTGGATTGATTAAAAATAATTGTGAATCAGAGGAAATTTCCTCTTCTCCCCCTCCTCCAAGATGATACGCTGTTTTTGTTTGACAACCCTTCAAAAGTATTTTGTTAGCCACAAAGCACTTTGGGATAGCCCGAGAATACGAAAAGTGCTACATAAATGTAGATTCTTTGTCTGCTGTAGTCAAAATGCAGCAAAGCCAAGTTCAAATCAGAAGAGTTGCTACAGCCACTTCAAAGCTACTAAGCTATACTTGATGTGGAGGTGCCAGTGTTGGACTGGGGTGGACAAAGTCAAAAATCACATGACACCGGGTTATAGTCCAACAGGTTTATTTGAAAACACAAGCTTTTGGAGTGCAGTTCCTTTGTCAGGTGCAGTGAAGCACACAGAACACAGAGTTTATAGGCAGAGAGCTCAAGGGCAGAAAGATCAAAAGATCATACAACTGGTGTGAGTGGACAAAATCGAGCAAGACTTCTTCGCTGCGCAGGATCTCTGACCAACGCTACACGCCAGATACACTGACGACATTGTCTTCCTTTGGACTCATGGCGCGGAATCACTGAAACAACTACATAGCAATATCAAAAAGTTTCATCCCACCAGATTTACCACAGACTACTCTTCAGAATTATTCTCATTCTTGGACACACGCATCTCCATCTAGGACAGATACCTCAGTACCTCACTCTACTGCAAGCCCATGGATAACCTCACTATACTGCGCTTCTCTAGCTTCCACCCTAAACGTATTTTAAAAATCCATCCCTTACAGACAAGCCCTGCATATACACAGGATCTGCTCAGATGAGGAGGAATGTGACAGATACCCAAAGGTTTTGAAGGATGCCCTCTTAAGAATGGGATTTGATGCTCAACTCATCGATTGCCGGTTTCAACGTGCCATAATGAAAAACCGCAATGACCTCCTCAGAAGACTGACACAGGATACAACCGAAAGAGTACCCTTCATCGTCCAGTACTTCCCCAGAGTGGGGAAACTACACCATGTTCTTTGCAGCCTTCAACATGTCATTGATGACAATGAGCATCTCGCCAGGGTCTTCCCTATGCCTCCACTTCTCGCCTTCAAACAAACATTAAACAGACCACCACTCACAGCAAATCATCCAGCCTTCAGGACAATATTGACCACAACGCCACACAACCTTGACATGACAACCTCAGCAAGACACATCAGATTATCGACATGGATACTTCCATCACAGGTAGGAACACCACCCACTACGTACACAGCAGACACTCATGTGACTCAGCCAACGTTACCTGTCTCACATGCTGCAGGCAAGGATGCCCCAAGATGTGGTATACTGGTGAGACTACGCAGACACTATGACAAAGGATGAATGGGCACTGAGCAACAATACCAGACATGGCTGTTCCCTTCCAGTCAGGGAACACTTCAGCAGCCAAGGGCTTTCAGCCTCTGATTTTCAAGTAAGTGTCTGCCAAGGCAGACTTCGAGGTACACAACAGTGCAGAATCACTGAGCAGAGACTGATAGCCAAATTCTGTACCCTCAAAGGCAGCCTCAACCATGATTATGGGTTCATGTTGTGCTACGGGTGACCCCCACCACACTTCTGTATCTGTAAAACCTTCCTTACCGTCCTGTTTTGACAGCATCAGCTTGATAAATTGTTATGGTCTCTCTACCTTAATTAGTTCGTACAGTTCTGAATTACTTATTACTTTGGTTAGTCCCTCAGCATGCAACTCTTATACCTGTCATGTTATTCCATTCATTCAGTTTGTCTCCAGCACCACCTTATTTTTAATGTTTTGTAATTGTGCGCAGTTTTGGGCCCCATATCTCAGGAAGGATGTACTGGCCCCGGAGCAGGTTCAGAGGAGGTTCACGAGGATGGCCCCAGGAATGAAAAGCTTAACATATGAGGAACGTTGGAGGACTCTGGGACTATACTCATTGGAGTTTAGAAGAATGAGGGGGGATCTAATTGAAACTTACAGATTACTGAATGGCCTAGACTGGGAGTGGATGTTGGGAAGATGTTTTCATTTGTAGGAGAGACCAGGGCCCGAGGGCACAGCCTTAGAGTAAAGGGAAGACCTATTATAACGGAGATAAGGAGAAACTGCTTCAGCCAGAGAGTGGTGAATCTATGGAATTCACTGCCACAGAATGCTGTGGAGGCCAGGTCATTGAGTACATTTAAGACTGAGACAGATAGGTTCTTGATTATCAAGGGGCTCAAGAGTTACGGGGAGAAAGCGGGAGAATGGGGTTGAGGAACTTATCAGCCATGATTGAATGGTGGAGCAGACTCGATGGGCTGAATGGCCTAATTTCTGCTCCTATGTCTTATGGTAATTATCTCCCTACCTCAATTAATCGGATTATAGGTCATCCCTTCGCAGGTTATTCAGCTGTTGACACTTTACTCGCACTGTCTAACACTCTTGGTCACCTGCACAGACTTATTATCTGATACTCCACTCAGATCAACTGCATGATCTATGGATCTCTCTGCCTACAAATTCTGTGCCTGTGTGCTTCTCTCTCACTGCACCTGATGAAGGGGCAATGCTATGAAAGCTTGTGATTTCAAATAAACCTGTTGGACTATAACATGGTATCATGTGGCTTCAAGCTATACTTGTATTGTGTAGCCTTGGGAAGCTATAGCAGATTCTCCGACAATTAGTTCTTTCCCAGCTGAATAATCTGTTGTGAACAAAAAAAAACTATCCCAAGAGACTTTAAGAGAAAACAGTTTACAGCTGTGGCTTTGAAGAACTACAGTTAGATGGCAGGATAGAATTAAAATGCATATCAGAAGCTCCTGGGATTAATCTCTGCTCTGGATTGAGGCAGTCAGCCCAAAGGGCTAACACAATTAGTTACAGTACCTCTGGCCTGGAGAGAGTTTGAAAAGAAAATCAGCCAAGGTTGCTAGCCAATGGTTCCTGCTGAATTTCACATGAGCAAAAATCACAGGAAGGCAGATTAAGCTTGGACAAAATATCCGCAAGGGCAAAGACAATAATGTGGTGCTCTGAGTCTCCTTACAGAGGGATCTTGGTCAATTTCCCCTATTTAAACCATTCAATTTTTAGAGCTTGCACTATAGCACATGTTAGTATCTCCTAAAGACGAGGATGAAAATTAAGCAAGGACAGTAGAATCAAAAGGGAAGATAATGGATAATGTTAAGAATTTGGATATCCTCTTAAGAAGAAATATACTTGAGTGATGCAGAAACTGAGAGAGACATTTAGAGAGTGCATTAGTGCACAGAGTGCAACATAATCAAGTTGAGTGAGCAGGTTGGTAGCAGATGCAGTTTACTGTCCCCAAAAATGCAACAAATTTTGAGGAGTGCGAAATGTATTGTGAACGGGAAAGTAGAGGATTAGCAAGGTTGTGAGGCGTAGATACATAGATCATTCAAAGCTGGCAGTGAAGGTAGCAAAGGCCATAATATAAATAAGATTTTGGATTTTATAGATGGATACGTTATAAAAGAAGTGACACACATCCTACACGAGGCACAGCCTTAAGACACCCTGACGTACTGTTGCGGAGAACATACATACCAACTAATTAGGAGTAGGTCATTCAGACCTTTCAGCCTGCTCCACTGTGCAATGAGGTCACGGTTGATGGGATTATGGTTTCAAATCTATGATTCTGTCTACCCTCATTGCCTTTGACTCCCTTGTTAATCAATAATCTAACTCACTCTTAAAGCTCTCTCCACTGCTAAGGCAAAGCATTCCACAGACTAATAAACCTCAGAAAAAATGTCTTCTCATCTCCACCTAAACTGGGAGACCCCTTTTATTTTAAGATTATTTCCCCTCATTCTTGTTTTTCTGCTAAGACAAAATATTCTCTCAGCATCCAACCAGTCAAGACCCTTCATACCTTTTACACTTCAATAAGATTACTTCTCATTTTTCCAAATTCCAATGAAGACCCAATCTATCCATAGTTTCCTAAGATAACACTTCATTCCAGGAAATTACTCAAGTAAATCTCTGAACTGCTTCGAATACATTAATATATTTTCCTTAATAATAAGTTCAAAATCGTACACAGCATTCCAATTGTGGTCTCATCAATCCCCTGTACAACTGTAGCAAAACAATGTTACTTTTCTATTCAATTCTTCTTGCAATAAAAGCCAACATTCCATTTGCCTTCCTAATCATTTGCTGTCCTGCTTTCCTAACTTTTTGTGATTGACATACCCCAGGACACCCAATTACCCCTCTATCACAGGGCTCTTCTGCAATCTTTCTCTCTCTACTTAAATAATATGCTGCCTTTCTATGAAAACTGACAAGTTCATCTTTTCCCACATTATCATCTGCCTATTTTATGATCATTTAGTTATCTGAGTCCCTTAGCAGATTCCTTATATCATCTTCATAATCTATTCTCATGCCTGTCTTTTGTATCAACAGTAGATTTAGGGATCATACATTTGGTGACTTCACCCATGTCTTTGATGTAGATTTGTAAATAGTTGAGGCCCCAAAACATATCCTGCTGGAACTCCATTCGTTCCATTTTGCAAACCCAAAATTACCAATAAATTCCGGCTCTCTATTTCATGTTAGGTAACCAATCCTCTACCAATACCAATATGCTACTGCCAACCATGGACTCTGATTTTGTATAGTAACCTTTGATGAGGCACCTTACAAAATCATGGGGATTCAAGTATACTGCCTCTACAGGTTTTCCTTTACAGATATTACTACTTATGTATAAATAAATATTTCTATCATTTTCCCCACATGAGATGTTAAGCTAATTGGTCCATTGTTCATTGTTTTCAATCTAACTTCTTTCTTAAGTAGAGAAATTTATACTTGCTATTTTCCAGTCTGATGGGAACTTTCCAGAATAGAGGGAATTTTGGAAAATTACAACCAACGCATCTACTAGCTCAGCAGGTAATACTTTTGAAACCCCAGGATGCAGACTATCATCATGTCCTGCAAATTTGTCATCCCTTTGTTCGAAGAATTTTCTCATTGCTTTTCCCCTCGTGATTGTAATTGTAATTGTTTTAAGTTCCTCCCTCCCTTTTATCTTTTGATCTGGGATACTATGTGTCTTCCACAGTGAAGACAGACACAAAATATCTGTTCAACATTTGACATTTCCTTATTTAATATCCTTAATTCCTCCTTGTCACTCTCTAGAGGACCAATGCTGACTTTACTTACTCTTTTCATTTTTAAATATTTGTAGCAACTCTGACTATCTGTTTCTGTATTTCTTGTTAGTTTTCTCTTATATTCGTGGCTTACAAATTCTGTCCAATCTTACCAGAGTTGTATACTTTTCCTTTCAAGTTGATACTATCTTTAACTTCCACCATTATTCACAGATGTTGTATACTTTCCCCAGAGTCTTTCTTTCCCATTTGAAGTAATCTTTGCTGTGTTTTGAAATATCTTCTTAAATGTCTGACTCCCTACTTCTAACTTTTAACTTAATTTTCCGGACCAATTTCACCAGTTGTGAAATAATCTTTTAAGCACCTTTATTGAAGTGCTTATACACAATCTTCCATTTTCAAACTGAATACGGCATTCAATCACATTATGATCATTGCTATCCAGAGGCTCTTTTGGTGTGAGGTCTTTAATTAATTGTCTCACTCCACATCACCGGGTCTAGAACACGCTACTCAGAGAAACTATCCTACAAACACTCTCTGAACTTACCTTCCATGCTACTGCTACAAACGTGATTAATCCAATATATTTGTAGACTAAAATTACCCACGATTCTTGCAGAACCGTTCTCATAAACTCTCATTATTTCTTGCTATATAGCCTGTTTCACAGCATTAGGGAATCTGTAAAGTACTCCCAAAAAGTGACTCCTTCCCTTTGTGATTTATCACCTCTACCAAACTGATTCAAATTCTCAATCTTTAGAACCAAGGTCATCTCTCATTATTACACTAATGTTACTCTTAATTAACACAGCTACCCATTCCCTTTTCCTAGCTTCCCATCTTTCCAAAATATTAAGTACCCTTGAATATTCAGTTCCCAGCCTTTACCAATTTGTAGCCATATCTCCATAATGGTTATCAGGTATTACATACATATTTCTATTTCAGCTGTCAGTTCAATTGTTATGGTACACATGCTACATGTATTCAGACACAGGGACACAAACAGAAGCATTAGTAACTGGGAGGAGGACCAGGGATAATGTGTAACTGGATACAGTAGAATATGTGTGCTGTGCCCAAAGGCAGGTTCTTGAATTATTGTGTTTATGCTTCATCTGATTCCATTTTCTTAGCAGTTTTGTTCAGTGGTGATTTGACATTGCCTTCCATTCTCAGGGACAAGGCAAGGAGGCCAGTAACATGGGGGCATATATGTGCACAAACTATTGAAGCTACAAAGCAAATTAAGAAAATGGGTAAAAAAGGATATGGGATCCGGGGTTTGTGCAGGCACAGAATACAAAAGTAAGGAAGTTAAAGTGAGCCCTTACAAAAACTGGTATGGCTCCAACTGGAAAACTGCGTCCATTTCTGAGCAACACACTTTAGAAATGATGTGAAGACATTCAAAAGGATTCAGAAAAGCATGACAAGAATGGTGTAGGGTTGAGGAACTTGAATTAATTGGAGATCGGACAAGCTGTGCTGTCCACTTTGGGAAAGGGTGAAAAGGTATTTGACGGAGGTATTCAAAATTACATGAGGTGGTATATAGAGTGTAGATATAAGTTGTTACCATGGATGGAAAAGTCAAAACCAAAGGAGACAGCTTTAACAAAACTAGTTAAAAATCAACAGTAGCATAAAGAAAAATCTTTCTCCATAGTGAGTGCTTAGGATTTCAAAAACCCTGCCCGAGTGTGTGATGGTGCAGATTCAATCAAGGCTTTCAAACCAGAACTGGATAACACCAAAGAGAAAAGCAAACTAAGAGATTACAAACAAAGAGCTGGAGCGACTACCTGAGTCACCCTTGCAGACAGTCAGTATGGACATGGTCAGCCAAATAGTATCCTTCCGTGCCGGAGGCATTCAGATTCTAATGTTGCATGTTAAAACTGCAACTGGATGTGAATGTCTTGTAATGTACACCCAAACTTATCACAGCATACAAAGATAAAAACAGACTTCTCATTAAGAAGTTCAAGGTATGAGTTACAACTGTAAAAGCTTCCTTCAGAAAAACCATCATGTCAGGTACAATCTACATTGAACATGAGGCTGCATGATAGCTATTACACCTGAGCACGTGCGCCCATATGTGTGCGTGCTGGGACTGTTTGCAGGGGGATATCATTACATTTTCACTTGAAGAGTTGCAACTGTTCCTTTATGCTACATACCAAACAGTAGTTTGACAAATTCTGTAGAAGACATATTATACAAATCATTTATCTAAAGTTTATTTTAAAAGTGTGAAAACCTTCTACACTTAGTTCCCTCATGCGCACACAACTCAGTAGTACTGTTAACGTGGAAGTTCCCCTCTTGGTCCCTGGTTGGTGTTGTGTTAGTTGTAGGTCTCAGATAGATTGTAAGAACTGATTTTGGTGTTCTTGGCCAGAGTGAGGGAAAACTAATCCAACAGAAAAGTCTAAAGCTGTGGGCTGTACTAAATCCATGTGGAAGGATACCTAACAACATGGGCCATTTTAAGAGATAGTAGGAACTGCCGATACTGGAGAATCTGAGATAACAAGGTATAGAGCTGGATGAACACAGCAGGCCAAGCAGCATTAGAAGAGCAGGAAAGCTGAGGTTTCGGGTCTGGACCTTTCTGAAGATTGCCCAGAAGGCAGTTAAGAGTCAACCACTTTGCTGTGGGTCTGAAGTCACATGTAGATCAGAGCAGGTAAGGATGGCAGTTTCTTTCCCTAAAGGACATTGCTGAACCAGATGGGTTTTCCCAACAATCAACAATGGATTCATGGTCATCATTAGATTTTTAATTCCAGATATTGAATTCAAATTCCACCATCTGCCATGGTGGGATTCGAACCAGAGTCTCCAGAACATTATCTGGGTCTCTGGGTTAATAGTCCAGCGATAATACCGCTAGGCCACTGCCTCCCCTGTATAACAATAAGCTATACTAAACCACCAAGTCGAATATGTAGAAGTACCTCACAAAGAAAGCACCTACTTTGGAACTTTAGGGATCAGGTAATAGGGAGGAAATGAAGAATTACAAAGAATGGTATTTTTCTTCCAAGTATTAAATGAAACAGCAGCTACATATTATACACACATCAGTCTTTGACATGTATGATGTATTCTACATACCAAACATAGCTTCAGGGACCGGGTTTGAGGACACGCCCTTGTTAATATTTTGAGGCCAGCTAACCTGAGCAAACTCGACTCTGCACTCCCATTGGTCAGAGTGACAACAAGGCTGAAGAAAACATGAATGCTTGCAAAGATACCATTATGCGGAGCAACATGATATATATCTATAGCGTTAAAAAGTAGATGGTAAAAGAAAACCAGACTGGATAATGGTAAGGTCCAGACAATTTTAAAATGATATGTCAAGCAAAACTTTCAGCATTAAGTATCAAATTCAGTTGAAAGTAGCTAAGCCTCAACCTCAGCTAAGATATTTCAACAACAAAAATAGTTTGCAGGCAGATCGCAATACAATGGTAACGAGTTGTATTTGTCAATATCTTTTAACTTTCACGAAGGCGTTGTGATGCACTTGCACAGGGACAACTCCAACCATGTGTAAGCTCCTAGGAACAGGCCATTCAGCTCCTTGAACCTACTCTGCCTTTCCAGATCAGGGATGAGCATTTATCTGGTGTTATATTCCTGCACTATCCTCTTACCGATTGATGCCATTACTAACTAGAAATCTATTAATTTCGATCTTGAACTTACTCAATGATTGAACCTACGCAGTAGAAAAGTAAAAAAACTTAGAACATTCTTCTTCATCTAAGTCCTATATTCTGAAAGTGTCTGCTCCGCCCAACACCCCCCCACCCCAGTTCTAGATCCCACAGCAACAGATAACATACTTTCTTCATCTTTCCTGTATATAGCTTTATGAATTTTTAAGTTTTTATGAGACTGCCTCTCACTCTTCTAAATCGGAGTGTGTTCAGGCGAAATCTCCTCAATCTCTCATCATGGGACAGTCCCATCATCCCAACAGCAAGTACACTTTTCCTTTGATAAAAGGACCCCAGAACTGTACACAATATTCCAGGTGCAGAATCACTAGTGTTATACACAACTGAAGCAAGACTTCTTCATTCCTGTACTTCAACCCTCCTGTTTTAAAGGTTAATAAACAAGTGACCCTCCAAATTGCTTGCTACACCCACACGGCTAGTTTCAGTGACTTCTCAACAAGGACACAGATCCTTTTGGACAGCAGCATTTTCTAATGTCTCACCATTTAAAACACACTTTGCACCTTGTTCCTTCTACCAAAGTGGATAACCTCACACTTGTCCACATTATTTTCCATCTGCCACATTCTTACCCACCCACTCACTCTATCTAAATCCCCTTGTGGCCTGTTTGTGTCCTTCTCACAACAGACATTCCTACTAAGTTTTGTATCATTTGCAAATTTGGAAATATTACAATTGGTCCCCAAATGCAAACTATTGAGATATAGCTGAGAAATAGATGAGATCCAAGCATTGATTCTTACAATATCCCACTGGTCACAGCCTGCCAATCTGAGAACTGCCTATTTTATTTCTGCTTTCCACTCTTTGCCCATTTACAAATCCTTAATCCGTGCCAGTATCTTACCTCTAATCTCTTAGATGTTCACTTTTGTTGACTAACCTCCAATTATGGATTTTATAAAAGTCTTCTGAAATTCCAAATATATGTCTGCTTGTTTCTCTGTATCAACTCTGTTAGTAACACCTTTAAAATAAAACTATGTTCATCAAACATGACTCCTCTTCATAAAACCACAAGGAGTCTGTCCAATCAGACAATTACTTTCTAACTATCCACTAATCACAATCTTTACGGATTCTAGTACTTTACATACCACTTACAACAGGCTGACAGTCTGCAGTTTCCTGTTTTCTCTCCCCCATCCTTCTTAGAACATCATGGCTATATTCAGAATCTTCCAATCTGCAAGTACCACTGCAGAATTAATAGAATTTTGAAGGATGATCACCAATGCATCCACTATCTCCTTAATCTGTGTAGCCATCTTTTTCAAGACTCTAGGATCCTTAGAACCCAGAGATTTGTCAACTTTCACTCCCATTAAATAAAAACCGAAAGAACTGCAGATGCTGTAAATCAGGAACAAAAACAAAGTTGCTGGAAAAGCTCAGCAGGTCTGGCAGCATCTGTGAAGGAAAAAGACTTAACATTTCGGGTCCGGTGACCCTCCCTAAGAGCTGATGGTGGCTGGGAAAATGTCAGTTTACATGCAGAAAAAAGGGGAAGCGAATGTGGTAGGGAGTAAAAGATAAGATAGAGCCTAAAGGGTGAGGACAGCAGTTATCAACTCTTTGTCTGTCCCATCGCTCTTCCACCATCAGTTCTGAGGAAGGTTTACCGGACCCGAAACATTAACTCTTTTCTCCTTCACAGATGCTGCCAGACCAGCTGAGCATTTCCAGCAACTTTGTTTTTGTTCACTCCTATTAATTTGTCCAATGTGACTTCTTTTTAAAACTAATTTCTTTCACTTCCGCACTTTCACTGGATCTTAATTTCTGGGAGATTTCTTCCTCTGTAAATACAGCTATAATGCACTTATTTCTTTTATTTTTCTACTTCCTATTATAAATTTTCTGGTCTCTGCCAAGTACAGACCTTCATTTGTCTTTGCTAATCTTTCCTTTTTTATATATCTATGGAAGTTCTTTTTTAGTATTCATTCACAGGATGAGGGCGTCACTGGCCAGGCAGCATTTGTTGCCCATCTCTAATTGCCCAGAGGGCAGATAAGTGTCAACCACATTGCTGTGGGTCTGGAGTCACATGTAGGCCAGGCCAGGCCAAGTATGGCAGTTTCCTTCCCTAAAGGACATTAGTGAACCAGATGGGTTTCTCCGACAATCGACAATGGATTCACAGTCATCATTAGACTCTTAATTACAGATATTTTACTGAATTCAGATTTCACCATATGCCATGGCAGGATTTGAACACGGGTCCCGAGACATTATCTGTGTCTCTGGATTAACAATCCAGCGATAATATCACTAGGCCATTGATTCCCCAGGACAATCATTTTTAAGTTTCTTGATATTTTACATTCTTACTCAATTCCCCTCTTTTTCATAAATTTCTTGAGCCTCCTCTGTTGAATTCCAAAATTCTTCCTACTTTCAGACTCACTTTATTAGCCTCTTAGTTGTAATAATATCTTTAACTTCCCTCATTAACCATGGCGCGCTCACTTTTCCTGGTAGGCTTTTGCCTTAAAGAAATGCAGCTTTTTTGAAAACCAAACATTAATTCTTTAAATACTAGACATTGCATATCCACCATCAAATCTTTTATTTTTTTCCTAACCCACTGCAGCCAATGTTCTCTTCAGACATTGGTCACTATTCCCTAAATTTTCTTTTACGCCAAGATTATAAATTAGCTCTTTCTCACCGCATAACACTCAATATAACATAGTCCATTCTCTAGTCATTTCCTCAATGCATTGCCCCAGAAACATTTTTTGATACATTGCAGGAATTCATCCTTTACCTTGGTGCTAATTAGATCAACGAATCCATATGCAAATTGAAGTCACCCATGATTACTACGTCCCTTGTTACATGTACTTCTACTCTCTTGATTTACACTGTGCCTTCCATTGCTATTTGTTTGGAAGCCCATAAGCCACTACTACTAATGATTTTTGTCCCGTGCTGTTTCTTAGTTCCACCCAAACCTATTTACCATCATGGATTTCCAATCAAAGACCTCCTTCAGCACCAGCCCACCTCCTTTCCCTTTTTGTCTATCTCTTCTAAATGTCAAATATCCTTTAACAGTCAGTTCCAAGTCTGGCTTGGCCTACAAACGTATCTCCATAACGGCACATATGTCACATCTTTTCACATATTCTAGTGCCATCAATTCACCAATTTTGTTCCAATGTTGCATACACTCAGATAGTGTCTTTAATTCTGCCTTTTTGACATGACTCTGTAATTTGGGCCTGATTAATTTTAGTATTCGTATCTGCTACTTTTGAACTCATTTACAGCTTTTCCACTTCCCAGAACAACATTGTTTTTATTCTCCCTAAATTCACTGAGGTTCCCATCATCCCAGCAAATTGATTGAAACTGTTCCCATCAGCACTTGCAAATTTCCCCCCCCGAAGACATTAATCCCAGTCCTGCTTTGGTGCAACCCATCTATCCTGTACGTACCACCTGCCCCAGAACCAGTCCCAAAGTCCAGAAATCCGAAGCATTCCCACCTGTACCATTTCTCCAGTTCTAGTTCCAGCACATTCTCTCAATCTTCCTGTTTTTTTACTCACTGACATGTGGTACAGGAGTAATCCCGAGATTACTGCTGTAGAGTTTCTGTTTATCAGTCTCTTACATTGTTCCTAAATTCAATCTTCAGGACCTCATTCCTGTTTCTACCTATGTCATTGGTGTCAATGTGACCCCCGATCTCCGGCTCTTCACCCTCCTCTACTTTTCTCTTCCCGGCCTTCAGCTATGAAGCTGAGCTACTTACGGTGCCACAAGCTTGACCCCTCACTAAATGTCTTTGATAAACCATCACTCTCGCCCAGAATGTAAAATGGAAAACCAGCTAATGAGTGAGACAAACTCAAGAGGCATGGTGGCACAGTGGTTAGCACTGCTGCCTCACAGCGCCAGGGACCTGGGTTCGATTCCACGCTCGGGTAACTGTCTGTGTGGAGTTTGCACATTCTCCCCGTGTCTGCGTGGGTTTCCTCCGGGTGCTCCAGTTTCCTCCCACAGTCCAAAGATGTGTAGGTTAGGGTGGATTGGCCATCCTAAATTACCCATAGTGTTCAGGGATGTGTAGATTAAGTGGGTTGTAGGGGGATGAGTCTGGGTGGGATGCTCTGAGGTTCGGTGTGGACTTGTTGGGCCGAAGGGCCTGTTTCCACACTGTAGGGATTCTATATCTATATCTATGCTCCTGCAGTACCTACTTAGTCTTTCCTGACTATCCAGCAGCCACCCACTCTCCCTCTGCCAGCCTGGACTTAAATCAGCAGTGTGATCACTTTCTTAAACATCTTACCTACGTAGTTCTCAGCTTTGAGAATTCACCACAGTGACTCCAGTTGTTCCAAAGCCCAGAGCTCAAGTTTTTGCAGCTGGAGGCATCTCCCACTTGTAATCATCTAGAACATGACCATGACTCCTCATCAGCAGTAACTGAATGATGATCACTAGACATTAGCAGCACATTTGCAAGCATAAAAATCCTGTGCAAGTGTGGTGACACTCGAAACCACAAGCAGCCACTGGTTAATTCACAATTATCAACAGTAATCCACAATCTTACGACCATGCTGCTAACAATTGACACATCACTTGCTAGTGACGCTTGTATCCCATGAAAGAAGAAAAATCCAACGGCTGCACGGTGTCTCTGGATGCTATCCATTTTTATATCTCAGTCCCCTGGAAAATTTGTACAGACCTCCAGTGATCCACGGACCCCAGGTGGAGAACCGCTAGTCTCTGCTGACTTTTTAAGACATTAGCCATGGTATTTATGTCACTTTACATTAGGTTGTCTGTTTCTTGATCTGTACATCCAAGCACAGACCAGATGAGACCAGGAAAATATGGTTAAAAATTGCACGAAAGGATTCACAGATTGTGTATCTGCACATGAAGAAGATTGAGGATGACCTAATAGAGGCCTTTGAAATGTTTTGTTAGGATGGAATGATGTTTCTTTTTGTAGGAAAAGAGCATAATTAGAGGACATCTTTATCCAAAGAGTAATCAGAAGGTGGAATGTCTTCACATGGAGTGATTAAACTGAAAATTAGAGTTGCATTTAAGGGAAACTTGATAAGCAAATCCGAAGAGAAACGGAGTTAGATACAGATGTCAAAAGATGGGAAGAGACTCTGAAAATGCTGGAATGGACTAGCTGGGCTAAATGGCATATTTCTACACCTTATGTCCTTAGTAAAGCTATGTAAAATCCCTTCCAACTTCAGTACAGATGAGCAGAAATTTTCTCCAGTTAAATATCGGGTAGAGTTAAGCCCCCTTTCTCAGTCCTTGCTCCAAAACTCTGCTCCCTAGCTACAGACTTCAGCCTTCTTCCCTGGCAACACAGATTAAAACAATCTCTTTGCAGCCTTGGTGTCACATTGGATCCCAAGATAAGCTTCCAATTTTAGATTTGTGCCATCTTGAAGACAGCCAATTTCCTCTTCCTTCTCGTCACTTGATTTTGTACATCTCAGTGCATCTGCTGTGGAAACTTTTATTCATAGGCTTTCAGTGAAACAAGATCTTGCTTTCAAAATTCTCAAGCTTAGTTTCAAATGCCGACATAACCTTGCCTTTTCCGATTGTGAAATCCCCTTCAATTCCAAACTTTTCAGACGACTACAGTCCTCTAATTCTGATCTTTTACACATTCCAATCCATAATTTGATTGAGACCACGCCTTTCATGGTCTATATCTCCACTTTCCGAATTCCTGCCCTACACCTCTCCATTTCTCTTTTTCACCTTTCTCCTTTAAAACACTTAAAATCTACCATTTTGATAAAGCTTTTGGTGATTAGAGCTAATATCTCTTCTGTGGCTCAGCATCAAACTTTGCTTCATATAACCCCTGTGATAAACTATGGGCATTTCATTACTTTAAAGGTGCAACATAATTGGGACAAAGAAGATAGATGAATGCAGAGTGGTAGACATTGTCTACATGCACTTTAGCAAGGCCTTCAACAAAGTTCCACATAGTAGACTTATTAGTAAGGTTAGATCACATGGGATTCAGGGTGAGCTTGCTAACGGAATACAAAATTGGCTGGATGGTAGGAGACAGAGAATCGTGGTAGAGGGTTGTTGTTCAGAATGGAGGCCTGTGACTAGCAGTGTGCCGTGAAGATTAGAGCTGGGTCCACTGTTGTTCGTCATTTATATAAATGATTTGAATGAGAAGACAGGAGGCATGGTTAGTAAGTTTGTTGGTAACACCAAAATTGGTGCTACAGTGGATAGTGAAGCAAGTTATCCAAGAGTACAACGGGATCTTGATCAACTGGGCCAGTGGGTCAATGGAGTTTAATGTAGATAAATGCGAAGTGTTGCATTTTGGTAAGACAAACCAAGCCAGGACTTACACAGTTAATGGTGGGGCCCTGGGGAATGTTGTTGAACAGAGACAGCTAGGGATGCAGGTACATAGTTCCTTGGAAGTGGCGTCATTGATAGGCAGGGTGGTGAAGAAGATATTTGGTATGCCTGCCTTCAGTCAGTGCACTGAATACAGGAGTTCGGACATCATGTTAAAGCTGTATGAGACACTACTAAATCCATATTTAGAGTACTGCATACAATTCCAGGCACCCTCCTATAGGAAGGATGTTATTAAACTGGAAAGGATGCCGAAGAGATTTGCAAGTATGTTACTAGGACTGGAAGGTTTGGGTTTGCAAGGACAGCCTGGATAGAATGGGACTTTTTTCCAATGAGCATAGGAGGCTGACGAGCAATATTATAGAGGTTTATAAAATCATGAAGGGCACAGACAAGGTGAATAGCCAAGATATTTTCCCAAGATAGGGGAATCCAAAACTAGAGGGCATAGGTTTAAGGTGAGAGGGGAAAGATTTAGAAGGGACCAGAGGGGCAACTTTTTCACACAGAGGGTGGTGTGTGTATGGAATGGGCTGCCAGAGGAGGTGGTAGAGGTGGGCACGATTACAACATTTCAAAGACATTTGGTCAGGTGCATGGACAGAAAGGGTTTAGAGTATTACAGGCCAAATGCAGGCAAACAGGACTAGTTCAGTTTAGGGAACCTGGCCAGCATGGACAAGTTGGACCAAAGGGTCTGTTTCTGTGCTGTGTGACTCTATGACTTTAAATCCAAAGTAGGTCCAGTCTGTGTACATTCCCCCAATCTCAGGTATCAGTCAAGTGAACCTGCTCAAAACTGTTCCTAACACATTTACACCTTTTTTAAATAATAAAACAAAACTGTTTACAGTATTCCAGATGTGATCTTACCTATGCACTGAAAACGGCAATGAAACATCCCTAATTTAATATTCCACTCCCTTTGCAATAAATTACAACATTTCATTTGCCTTCCTAATCAATTAATTTACCTACACACTAACTTTATGTGACTTGCATATCAGAACACCCAGATCCCCTATGCCCCAGAGCTCTGCAATCTCTCTTCAGTGTAAATACATGCTGTTTTTCTCTTCTTCCTACTAAAGTAGGCAAGTTCACATTTCCTACATTATGTTTCATAAGCCAAACACTTGCCCACTTACTTATGCTATCGATTACCTTTTATATATTCCGCATGTCCTCCTCACAACTTATTTCTCTACCTTTTTGTCACTGGCCTGTAGCTTCCTGCTTCTGTCACTCAACCCCCACCCCCTTTCTTGAGGAGAGGTATCACATTTGCTGTTTACCAATCTAAAGGGACCTGTCCAGCATTATAGCAATTTTGGTAAGCTAATAACAATGCATCCACTATTTCAGCAGTCACTTCTTTAACATTTTTGGATGAAGCTTATCAGGAAATGAGGACTTGTCAGCTTTCAGTTCTAACTATTGTCCTCAATAATCCTTCCTTGGCGAATGAAGTTATTTCAAATTTCACCCTCCCTTCAGCTGTCATGCCTTATTTTTCATTATTGATACCTCAGACACACTCTCTGGAGAACCAACGTTCATTTTATTTACTCCTTTCTTTGTTAAACACCTGTAGAAACCTTTACTATCTGTTTTTATATTTCTAGCCATCTTTCTTCATAAGCTACTTTCTCATTCATAGAGTCATAGAGTTATACAGCATGGGAACAGACCCTTTAGTCCAATGAGTCCACACCATGTTCCCAACTGAACTAGTCCCACATGCCTGGGTTTAACCTAAATCTCTCCAAACCGTTCCTATTCATGAACTTATCCAAATGTCTTTTAAACATTGCAACTGTACCTGTATCTACTACTTAATTCCACACACTAACCACTCTCTTTGTAGAAAGCTTGACCCTCAAGTCCTTTTTCAATCTTTCTGCTCTCACCTTAAGAATATGTCCCCTAGTTTTGCACTCCCCCACCTTAGGGAAAAGACCCTTGCTATTCATCTTATCCATGTTCCTCATTACTTTATAAATCTCTATTAAAGTCACCCCTCAACCTCCTATGCTCTGGTGAAAGAAGTCCCAGCCTATCCAGCCTCTCCTTATCGCTCAAGCCTTCCATTCCTGGCAACATCCTGGTAAATCTTTTCTGAACTCCCTCCAGTTTAATAATATCCTTACAGGGTGACCAGAACTGTACACAGTACTCCTGAAGAGGCCTCATCAATGTCCTTCACAACCTCAACATGACATCCCAACTTTGATAGTTAAAGGTCTGAGCAATGAAGGGAAGCATGCTAAATGCCTTCTTCATCACCCTGTCAACCTGTGACGCAAACTCCAAAGTATTATTATTAATCTTTTACTCTTCTTTGTGGTTCTTTATATTCTGTCCAGTCTCATGACTTGTCATTCATCATCGTGGTATTATATGCTTTTTCTTGTATTCTGATACCACCTTCAGCTTCCTTAGTTGGCCATAATGCATTTTTGCTGAGTCTTTTTCTTATTAGACTGTATATCTTCTAAGCATTCCGAGATATCTCCTTAAATGTCTGTCACTGCAACTCTACTGACCAATCCTATAACCTAATTTCTCAATTCATTTCACTCTGTCTTCATTACTGCCCTTAAGTTTAAAACACTAGTTTTAGATCCAACTTCCTCACCCTCAAAATATGATATTCAATTATATCATGACCACTGTTACCTAGAGGTGATTTCACTACAAGGTCATTAATTAAGTATTTCTGAAGATGGGTCCCGACCCAAAATGTCAACTTTCCTGCTCCTCTGATCCTGCCTGGCCTGCTGTGTTCCTCTGGCTCCACACTGTGTTATCTCATTAATCAAGTGTGTCTCTTTGCACATTGCCAGATGTAGTACAGACTGCTCTATAGTTGGTTCTAGACCATACTACTCCAAGGAACTGTCGCTAAAACATTCCATAATCGAATCGTCCAGGTTACATTTGACAATCTGATCCATCCAATCTGCATGCACATTAAATCACCCATGACATCTCCAAACAGGTTGACCATTAACCTTCAACTCTAATGGCAGGTGATAACAGGAGAGTTGCCTGGTCAGAAGGGAATGGCAAAAAACTACAATACTTTGCCAAGGTTAATCATGCATCAATCCTATGAAACCCTACAGTTGCCAATGCCCTCTTAAGCACGGCACCTGGAGAAAGAGAGAGGGAAAGACAGAGAGGGAATAAGAATATTCTACGTAGACCTAGAAGTGTTAGGAGAATGATGTCGTACACATGGTTAGGACTAACGCAGAGCATGGGTATATCAGACAGAGTTGCATACTCAGCCTTGATGAACGGGGGGGGGGGGGGAGAACAGGCTTGGCGTTAGACTGTATAAATCTATTGATATTCATGGCAAGTGATATGAGGCTATCATAAAAACAAACAAGAATGAGGATGCGATGATAGGGGGAGGCGATGGCCTAGTGGTTTATCACTGGACTGTTAATCCAGAGATCCAGATAACATTCTGGGGACCCGGGTTTGAATCGCACCATGGCAGATGGCAAAATTTGAATTCAATAAAAATCTGGAATTAAGAGTCTTATGATGACCATGAATCCACTGTCAATTGTTGGAAAAAAACATCTGATTCGTTAATGTCCTTTAGGGAAGGAAACTGCCATCCTTACCTGGTATGGCCTACATGTGACTCCAGATCCACAGCAACGTGGTTGACTCTGAACTGCCCTCTGGGGAATTAGGATTGGGCAATAAATGCTGCCTGGCCAGCGACGCCCTCATCCCGGGAATGAATGAATGAGGAACATTAGGATGTACTGACAGGATGACTTAATATCTTTGTCCAGTTTTGACTCCCCTACGTGGTAAATGAGATTACGGAAGATGAGGGCCACTAGAGTGTGTAATTTAAAGGTGCTTAGAAATCACAACAGACTCTGGAAGTTGGGATATTTTTACTCTAGAAAATGATAGCAGATTTCAAGGTTTGATTGAGGCTTTGAAGATAATGAAAGGATTAAATTCAGTCAACGTTGGCAGACTATATTATTTAGCTGGATACTGGGGATCAGGGGTGAATGTAAGGTACCCAAGCATACAAGTTCTTTGGAGGGTTTTGCGGTGTAGTGGTAATGTCCCTACATCTGGGCAAGTCCGAGTTCAACTACCACCTATCCTGGAACTGTGCCTTAATACCCCCAAACAGGGTGCTATAAATAATCACAAGCTGGTCAGGTATCAGAAAGTAGATAGCCATCAACTGATAGAATAAGTAATTGACTTGGAGTGAGTGAGAAATTCAAATAGGAGCTGGCTAAGTTCTGCACAGCCAACACTGTTTCACATAAGAGTGAGTGCTTTTGACTATGCAACTACTATTCACTGTGGTATTTTTGAAATCCAATCACCTTCAGAGGTCAGAAAGGAATTTCCTTAATTTACTTCTTCTAAATCGGGCTTAACTATTTTTTGGTAATTGCATAACTGGTTCATCAGGAGTCATGGGTGAACATGTGTTGCACCTTGAACACGAGACAAATTTGATGGTATAGCTAACCTTATCCTCTTCCATATCTGCAAGTTCATATGTTTAGAAAAATCTGCTAGACAGCAGGATCAGACTTTGACACAGCAAGGGGAAAACTCAAATACAAAAGTGATACCTCATTAGCCAGGCACTCTCTTTTTATATTTTATTATCCAAATATCGTGCATTAACACTATACAAAGCTAATCACAGTCAGGAATCTATGAACATACCTTCCAGGTTTAGGTCTGAAAGCAATGTATGAACACAAGTTTAGAACTGGACTTGTAACTTACAACGATGTGTACACAAACACAGCTACGGCAAGTTATGGGTGTGAATGTGTTAATTTATCAAAAGACTTTGAAAGCACCAAGACTACCCTCTAGGAAAAGGATTCTATCCATTCCAATACAGTCTGTTCTAAATGTGACTCCAATCCCATGCCAATTCCTTCAGGACCACCATCAACTTCACAGAAGAATGAGGGACAGGACTTCAATAAATAAAACCCTCTCTCATTGAATCCTAACAAGGACTGAAGCACAGAAAAGTATGATTCTCAAATCTGATCTTCAATCTAATTTTGTTTTCTCAGGGATGAAATCGAATGAGCAAAGGAAAGTGTGTACGTACAGAAACAGTAGAGACAACACTGAGAACTGGAGGTGTCTTTTCGGCAAGACACTCATATTTTACATGCTAACTTACTTTAGAAACCCAGATGAGCTACAGTAGGTCACCACAAAGAGGGGGCTTTAAAAAAAGGTTGGCTATAACGCCTGGGTATGAAAGGGCCAGCAGAGTGGAGAAAGAAGGAAAGGCTGAGAGTGATAAGAAGTTCCAGTAGAAAGTAAGGAATTCTAGTTTCCACAGTTTCAAGAAAGGACAAGTTAGAAGATAAGGCTTTGGTACAACGGGGTGAGAATACAGGAATGAGAAATGGCATGTAGGACAAGGTTTATTTAAGGGAAAAATCCTGGGAAAATAAATAACAGACGGAAGTTTGGAACAGAAGAGATAGAAAAAGTCACAGTTGAAAGTGAAGCAATGGTCTCGTGGTGTTATCGCTGGACTGTTAATCCAGAGACCCAGGTATTATTCTAGGGACCTGGGTTCAAATCCACCACAGCAGATGGTGGAATTTGAATTCAATAGAAATCTGGAATGACCATTAAACCACTGTCGATTGTTGGGGAAAACCCATCTGGTTTTTTAATGACCTTTAGGGAAGGAAACTGCCATCCTTACTTGGTCTGGACTACATGTGACCCACAGCAATGTAGATGACTTTTAATTGCTCTCTGGATAATGAAGGATGGGCAATAAATGCTGGCCTAGACAGCAACACCCACATCCTATGAAGGAATACAAAAAATTTTGAAGAAATAATTTGCCTTTTAAATTTGTGGCACTTAGTAATCCCATTACTTCAATGAGCCACTATTGTTATGTCACTATAGTGGATGAATTAGACTCCCTGTTCACACTCCGCAACTTCTCTCACTGCACTAGATTCTGAGTTACCTTTGTCATCGGTGTAATCTAATAGCTTCAAAAGCAACCAAATCCTCAAAATTGTTGATGAGCTGAATCTTATATTTAATTCCTTCGTGCTGGTATTTGTTCCATTTAGCTATCACAATTGCTCTTCAACTGTCCAATTCATTTCTCATCTTGTCAGTTTGGTGCCACTTTCAAACCCTCCCCTATAAGACAGGGAGATCTTAACCTGGTCTGATATCCTAGTACCCTGCTGAGAGTGTGTTGCACAGGCAGAGGTAACCAGATAAACTATTTGGTGGATGTTAAATGATTCTGTGGCACCATGTGATCAGGAGAAAGGAATTCTTGCTGGCTGACATTCTTAAGCTAACGCCCCAAAATTAGGTTGGCTGACAATCCAACTCGCTTGCCTTTGCAGCATTTTGGTGCTCAACACATGGTTGATATTTTCACCTTGACAACAGGTTCAGCCGGAGTAACACAAGGACAAATTTTGTAGAAGTTATGACTTCATAAGCTTCAAATTTCATCATATGTGAAATGGTGTGGCTACACCAATCAGGTGACTGAATCCAATAATTCTACTGTAACGACTTGGAACACAGAAGCAGGAGTGGGCCATTCAGCCCCTTGATCATGGGATCTACTGCAGCACCATTTCCCACATTATTCTTATAATCTTTGATGTCATTGATATCTGTAAATCTATGGATTAATGTCTTGGAGCAATTCAATGATTCAGCCTCCACAGCCCTCTAGGTGAAAGAATTCATTCAAAAGATGTGGGTTTCACAGGCTTAGCCAACATTTATTATCTGTCTCGGGTTGTCATAGTGGTAGTGGTGATGAACTGCCTTCTTGAGCTGCTGCAGTCTATTTGGTCCATAATCCACTAGGGAGGACACTCCAGCATTTTGACCCAGTGACACTGAAGGAAGGGGAATACATTTCTACTTCAGGATGATGAGTGGCTTGGAGGGGAACTTGCAGGTGACAGTGCTCCAATGCACCCGCTGCTCTAGACCTTCCAGATTGTTATGGTCATGGGTTTGAAAGGTATTGTGCAAATCCTGTAGTACACCTACTTTGTTCAGTAAACAGACACAGTAATTGCACATAGTCTTTCTGAATGACAGGCATTTGCTGGCTTGTTTTTTGCAGCAATGCTCTGATCGATCAGAGTCAACTGTTTATTTTAAAATCTAAGCAAAACCTGGAAATAACTGTCAGTCATCACGAACTGCTGCATTCTCCATGGCAACCCCACTATTAACCAAAGTCTACTCACCAACCAATCAGCACTCTCCTCTCAGACAGTATTAATAGCTTCCCTTTACATTGGTATTTCTTATGAACTGTCCTGAGTGCAACACAAAAGCTTTGACAAAATATGTCCTTTTCCAGCATTACTATAACATTTTCTCTGTCATTATCCTTTTTCCCATTATAAGCTCTGCTTTCCTTGCCTGTAACAGATACACATTTGCCTTTGCCAATCTTGTCTTTTGCACATACCCACAGAACCTTTTACAGTTTGTTGTTATGCTTCTTGCTTGTTTACATTCACATTTTAATCTTCCTTTCTTTTGCTGAATTCTAAATGTTCAATTTTTTTTGCAACTTTCTAAGCCTCTTGCTTTGATCTAATAAAATCTTTAGCTACTTTTGTTAACCACAGTTGACTCACTTTTCCTGTTGAGATATTGTGCCTCAAAGAAATGTATTTTTTTTTGTGAACCATGTATTAACTCATTAAATATTAAGCAGTACCTGTATACAGTCACACCTTTTAATATACTTTCCCAACTCAAGACGGATAACCTGTCCCTCTCACCGTCATAGATTGTTTGGTTTGATTTAAGTCCTAGCTACAGATTGAACTACATAGTTTCAAACTTAATAGAAAATTTTGTGTTATTATTGTCATTCTTCTACATAGTTTGTTTCACAATTAGATTATTAGTTAGCCCTTTTTCATTGCATAATGCTAGATCTCAAATAGCTCATTTTCTTGTTCGTTTGACAACATACAACTCTAGAAAACCATCTTTACATATTACAAGAATTCTTTCTCTGCAGCAGTGTTATTTGTTAGGTTTACATAGTCTATATGCAGATTTATGTCACCAATGTTTACTATATGTCACTTGTTACAAGCACCTCTAATTTCCTGATTTATACAGTGAAATACATCCTCACTTTTTGGTGGTCTATAAAGCACTCCTACCAATGTTTTATGCCCCCTGCTGTTTCTTAGCTCCACCCAAACAGACTACATCTTGCCCTTCTCATTTAAGATTCTCTGTCACTAGTGTGCTAATCCCATTCCTGGTTATCAGAACTACCCCTTACTTCCTTTCCATTTTTGCCTTTCCTTCCTAAATATTGAGTATCCTTGGAAAATTTGCTCAGTTTACGCTTTGAGATGGTTCACAGGAGGCTGACTGGCTCAGGACACCAGTCACATTTTACTCTGAAGCTGGGGTTAAACAGAAACAGGAGACAACTAATCAGCCCTGAACCCTATCTTCAGACATCCAATTAGTTCATGATTGATCTGTGCCTCAGTTTATTTTAGATATCACTTCACCATATTTCTTGATATCCTTACTTTACAAAAATCTATTGACTATCAACCTTGAAAACTCCAAATGTATCCTAACATTCATAGTGTCTTGTGGGACAGAATTCCACATTTCCACCAATCTTGTGTGCAGAAAAACAATTCTGACCTCATTTGTGTTTGGTTTATCTCTAATGTAAAGATTGCATTCCTTTGTTTTTGAATTCCTTAACAGTGGGATTTTTTTGCTTGTTTATTCATTCATGGGATGTGGCATCACTGACTAGACAAGCATTTATTGCCCATTTCTAATTGCCCAGAGAACAGTTAAGAGACACCCACATTCCTGTGCGTCTTAAGTCACATGTAGTCCTCACCAATAAGGACAGCTGAAGGACATTATTGGGCAAGACATTTTTTCCCGACAATTAACAATGATTTCATAGTCGCCAATAGTTGCGTAATTCCACATTTTTATTGGATTCAAATTCCACTACCTGCCATGGTGGGATGCGAATCCCGGTCACAGAACATTACCAGAGTCGCTGGATTAGTAGTCCAGTGATATTACACTAGGTAATGCCACCTGGCCATCACCTAACTAACAGTTCCTTGGTGACTACCTAAATGATTTCTCTATCATTACAGACAGCTCAGATTCTGAAATCAAGGGGACACAAGTTATGATTACAGAACTTGTTTTCATAGATTTTTAAATTATTCCTTGAGATACGGGTGTCATTGGCTGGGCCAGAAATTGTTGCCTATATCTAAATGCCAGAGAGAAAGTGACAGTGGGGTACCTATTTGAATTGCTGCAGTTTATGTAGTGTAGATACTCCCAAAAAGCTTTCCGGGATGGAATACCAAGATTTTGATCCAGCAAAAGAGAAGGAAAGGCGATATATTTTCTAATAAAGTCAGGACAGTTTGTAGTTCAGAGGGAAACTTGCACATAGTGATATTCCCAATGCTTACCGTATTAATTAACACACCAAGCCCTAATGGATCAATCCTACATCTCAAAATTGTACATATATGTTGATGTGGTCAGTCCAAGGCTTTATACGAGCGAAGGACAACTTTCATCACTTTCGTATTCCAGGCTTTATGGGTTTAAAAAAGACTAAATCAACATTTAGTCTGTTGAACCCACCAGACTAAAACTACTTCAAAAGATCTATTTTCCAAACAGGATTTTCACAACTACAAGGTTCAAACATTATCATTTCCATCAATCTAGCAATTCAAAAGAAGCAAATGTCAAGGAACAAGTAGTTTATGTCAGACAAAAGCTTTAATTCTAAGTTACACAAGCAGTATCCAAGCATGACCTGGCAGTAATTCATTACAATATCTCAATGTATATCTAGAAGGCCAAGCTAAACAAATGGTGGAATTGCAGAATTAACCATGTTGCAGAAGTGCACCTTATTTCAAGGCTTCTGATGACTAATCCAAGGGAAATCCACCCAAAAGAAGGAATGGCAAATTAAACATAAACAAGCAAAGATTCACCCGCTGGCAGTTTACCAGTCCAACAATACTAAAAATATTGCTGAAATTTCATGGGGTTTTGAACACCCTGGATATTGATCCTCTCCCCCTTATTTTTGCACATTCATATCTGAAGCAATTGTCGCAATTCTTAAAATAACATGGTTTGTCATGAGCACATTTAATAGATAAATTGTTTCCTAATTAAACAGAGCTAACCCCACAGTTTCAGATTGCTCTGCTGTGACTCAAACTCCAAAATGTGAGTCACTCTGCTGATTTCCTTGTTCCTTCTGTAAAGGAAATCCTCAAGGAAAAGCAATTAGGCCTAGGCTTATTGTTAATGCAGGCCTTTACATCCAATTACTTAACCCAGCAGAGTCAGATCTCCAACAGCGTGGGCGGTTAGTGTGACTGAAAGAGTGAGCAACTCCCTGAAATAGGATTGCTCTGCATGTAACTGGCTGCTGCATGGGTAATGAGCAGCATGTCAAAGCACTAAGTCCAACATGACCAACTTGTCTTCAAACTGTACAAACCCATTTAATGTAAGACTGCAGCCCTTCGGTCTGTGCTGGAATTGGTGTTGCTGAGATGCTCATATGGGCTCTCACATAAAAGCAATAACACGGTATGCAGCTGGAGGAACACAGCAGGCCAGGCAGCATCTGAGGAGCAGGAAAGCTGATGTTTCGGGTTGACCCTCCTTCAGAAAGAAGGGTCCCAATCCAAAACGTTAGCTTTCCTGCTCCTCTGAAGCTGCCTGGCCTGCTGTGTTCCTCCAGCTCCACACTGTGTTATCTCTGACTCCAGCATCAGCAATTCTTACTATCTCCACAAAAAAGCAATTTTTTTTTTAAGCTGCTTCACTCTTCACTCCACCATGCCAAAACTTGAAAATCCATCCAAAGGCTTAAACACAAACACTTGTGGAACCTTCACTGTGCACCCTTACAACAATCTGATAGGATTCTAAAAAGCTTTGTCTCTCTGTATGCCTTCCCACACCAGTTCCTATCTAACATAAAGCCAACTAATAGCATCAGGAAGACTAAACTTAGAAAATGTTATGTCGGTTGTACTACCTGCATTTCCAAACCTGAGACATATTAGTAAAATCAACAAAGCCCAACCTTGAGTGGGATAAAGGCCCCTTGACTAATGCACACATTGTAAGTGGAAGTTAAGATATGCTACCATGAGGTTAACATGCTAGAAAGCCTAAGTGTGCTCAATAACTTAATCAAGCTTTACCTCGCTCATCAGACCAAGCTACAAAATGGAACATTATTGAAAACAGGATGTCCTTCTAGTTGTCCGCTCATATGGTAAAGGTTCGAGAAGTAGAAATGAATTCAGTTACAGAATGCTTTAGACATTGTTACATGGAACTGCACTCCCTTGCAACAGGATGTATTAAATGCAGAACGTGCTGAGAAGTACCTACCTTTCAAGTTGATTGTGTATTAACTGCATACCTCTTGGTAGATAATACAACTGTCAACCTAGATTCAGAGTTTCTCTTGCCAAATTAAACCTAAACAAGCAAAGATTCATCTGCTGGCAGTTTACCAGTCCAACAATATCACAATGTGAAACAAAAAAACCACAGTTCCATCAGTGAAGTGGATATCAGACCCCACACAAAAGGTTTTTATTAAGCATAAAAGTACACATGCCTGAACTAAAATTTGTTAATGTACAATATGTGTTATTTAGCCTTTCAAGAGATTACCAGAATGAATAGAGTTCTGACAGCTTAGGTTCCAGCAGTCAGGCAGCAGCAATGTACAAAATAATTTGCCCAAATTCTGTTCAACCACACAGGTCACACCAATAAAGTGGCTCAACAAAGCCCTCCCCTCCCCTCGCCCCACCCAAGGAAAGCAGCAGGGGGTGTGAAATGCATACATATTTAGTTGACTGACAAGCTACACATTAACAGAGACATCATGGGAACCATGCAGAGCTTCTTACAAGGGAATGGGACAAAAGGCTGTTTAAGATCCATCCATAAGCTGAAAGCACAAACATAATTGAAACAAATTGCAAAACAAAAACACAAGATTATAAGGACAGTTCTATAAGTTGACTCCCTGATGCAACTTGTGACAACTATAATCAGTTATCATATTCAGGCAGATTCTTATCTCCTGTTATTCTTAACTAATTTGGTTTCAAAAGCCAAAGCACATTTTGTTTAGAGTGATACATAATCATAGCCAACATTTTCACATCTAAACAGGTTAGATTTCAAAAACCTCAAGTCAATCTCTCACAGAAATCCAAAGGGCCAAGTCCAAACGTTCTACAATGTGACAAGGCCATGTTAGGAAGCTGCTTGTGGTATAATCCTAATTTGTTTAAGGATTCACTTCTTTATTTTAATTTCATAAAGTTTTCTTCTCTTCCCTTCTATGAAATTAAAATTCAAACCTGTGGGACATTTTGACTAGGAAGTAAGAGGTATCAATAAAATGTTGTAAATGGACATGATGTGGTGCACAGTTTCTACACTGAGGATGCTCTTGGAATTAGAACATAGAACATAGAACAATACAGCGCAGAACAGGCCCTTTGGCCCTCGATGTTGCGCCGACCTGTGAACTAATCTAAGCCCATCCCCCTACACTATCCCATCATCATCCATATGCTTATCCAAGGACTGTTTAAATGCCCCTAATGTGGCTGAGTTAACTATGCCCAACCCAATAACTTCATGTAAGAACAAAGCCCTTTCGTAGAACAGAATAGCAATTTATTGTCACTGGTATTTTTACAAAAAGAAATACAGTGAAAAGTTTTACAAGTTTTATAAAAAAATAAGAGCTCCAATGTTCCGCCCTTTTCTCCCAATCACACTTACTCCTGCTAGAATATCAGCTGGTATTTCTCCAAGAAAGCACCTGTAATTGTCTGTGGCTGTTCAACAATGAGGTGATATTTCATTTGATTCTGGGGAACAGTAAGGAGTAGAAACACTGGCCCAGTCCTCCAGCTTTTATCCAAGCCCAATAAAGCTACATACAGTAGCCTCCAACTTCACCCTGTTAGTGCAGTATGACAAAGGATAGAATCTGCTGTAATCTGGTCTGTGCAAAACAATACAAAGGCCTTTTACTTCAGCACTAATTCACAGGGTTGTACCATGTATATAAAGTAATGCAAGAAACAGCACAGTGATCTAGGTCACGTAAAAAGTCTTTAACTGTTCTCAAACTTCATTTACAAAGTAATGGAAGGTCAACAAACTTTGTCCCAGCTAAATTTTATCTTTTTTCCTTGGAACACTAGGAACATGAACAGTTTTCTTTATTTTCAACCTCTTAAGAGAGTGTCTACTCCTCTATTTAATCCCTAATTGATAATGTCATCAGCTAATTCAATTATGAAGAGAATATCTTTCCTCACATATTATCGCCTTCACCTTATTCCCCATATATTCCAGCTAGAGCTCACTGGTAGTGATCAAGAACAGGATTGCTGGCAACGTTCCCCCCTCCCTACCCCAATAATTCTCAACGCCCAGCTGCAGCCACAACAGACTTTGGAGCCAAACACAATGATCTTACACGTTACCCAGTAGGTTGTCAAAATGAATGGAGATGGACTGAAATTTGCTTTGCACCTTGATCTTACAGAGCAAGCAGCATCTACTTTGGGACTCAACTATATGGGATTTCTGTGCAGTTCAGTAACTCGTTGATTTTAGAAAATCCAAACCTGGAACATTTAATATATTACCTATAAGTCAACCTAGAGAGCTGCCCATTTTACAGTTAAATACCTGTGCTATTTGCTGTCCTCCCAGAGGAACGGAGCTTTGAGGCGTGGACGATGCAACAGAGGCAGGTGGGAACCGTGGTCGTACAGCACGGGTCATAGAAGACATCATCTTTGAGGACAGAGGGACAACAGACAAGTAATCGCAAAACAAGAATGCAGTGCAGCAGGAACGAAAGGAAGCACACACGTCCCCACATGGGCCAAAACTGGGTAGCTTGCAGCCACCTTCTGTCAAAGTGAATGTGTTGTACTATGGATGGGGGGGGGGGAGAGAAGCACAGTCAGCATGAACAGACCTGAAATCCAATCAGCAAAATAAACAGGGTTTATTTCTGTTCTCACTGGAATTAATTCATTTGTGTTTAAAATAGGAAAATCTAACCCATTTCAGTAATGTTACTTTACTGGCAGGTGGCTTAAACCAGGTATTATGGGTTTATTGAATTCCAGTCCATTTATTAAATTTCTATGGCAGTGTTGTCCAATAATGTTGCCGACTAGCACAAATGTGGTTGCAACGACACAGGGTTAGCCACATGCACCAATGTTTGTAGAAAATATCTTAAACAAACTCATGCCAAACATCTAAATGTAACTGATGCTTTACCAAACCAACATCAACCACCTAACCAAAAAAGTGAAGCACTCAACAAACAAAAAACATATTGCTATTCATTCATGATACAAATCTACCAATCAACACACAAGGTTAAAGTTTTCCATTGTGTGAGTTTTGAGATCCATTGCCCAAAGACTTAGTCTATAACTGAGTTAACTGATATAACTATCTGTCTATTTAATGATCAGGCATGCAATTGCTGAGTAGAAAACATACTGAACAACACTGACCTACAGCATGCTGTTAACTGTTGTACTGACTGGCTTCACCCCTTTCTCAGGGCTACTGATGATACCTGAAGTTTAATTCCACCAGCACTGGCCAGAATCTGATTCCTCAGCTCATTGGGCTATTCTGCGCCTATTTCATCTTGGCGTGAGGATGTTGGGTGCCATGATGTCACCGCAGGTTATCAATCTGATGTTTACTGACTGAACACTACTATGGTCTTTTTCAGGTGCAGGTCACTTGTGTCTCAAAGAGATTCTGCTCTGATAGGGAACCAAACCGCCAAACAGTGTAAGCTTTAACATCATTGGTTGAGCTATAGGGCAAAAATCAAGTCAATGAAATGGGTAGAGTGTGCATTAGGATCAAAACGCAAAAAGAATATCCCATATATCTTGAAGTTTTGGGGGTTTTTTGTGCAAATGTTTTTCTGACCAGCTTTTGATTGTTGCCACTTTACGAAACACACTTACGGTCTTGACACTCTGAACGTGGAAACAATTGAGATAATAATGAATCACAGAAGTTAAAATGTCAACTCTTTCTACCCTAAATCTTTTGAGTTTTATAGGACGTGTGTACTTTCAAAAATAAAGTTTAAATTCAGCAATATTTAAACAAAAGAGGCAGCTTGAGCGGAGGCTGAGGTGATTTCATTAGTTCACAAAAACACAAAAGCAGCCAGCAAAGGGCAATGAGAGGTGATTAAAACAGGAAGCATCACGACATGCACTCATTGATAGGCAAAACCTTCAAGAAGCCCCCTCTGCAACAGCGCCAGCTGGTGAATCTACAACCAAAGCCATAACAATCCCGAACCTTTTCACCGAGCTGAGCAGCATCAGTATTACCGTCCACTGGCCACTGCAGCTTGCCTCAAGCGCAGGCGGTCTTGCGTTCCAACCTATCTGCTGCTGTTTTACTCCTTGCCAGTTGGACAGTTTCTTTCAGCACCCATCATATTATGCAAAACCAATATTGAGGAAATTACAGTTGTCACGGCCGCTCCTCACCCAGCCTAGTTTACTCACCAACAGCAACTTGGAACACTCACAGAAATTTTCCATATAAGAATACAATTTACAGGAGTTAAGACTGAGGGTGTACCTGGGTTCTGTATATTGTGCTTTTCCAAATCTCACTGACAAAAGAAACTACTGTCATATTTTGCAAAGTCCGCTCTATTAGTTGCATTCAATGCTGTTCCTTTGTAATACAAAATATCCATCGTTCCACAGCCATTCTCAACCCAATGTCCCTTACACATATATATTCTCTGCATGGTCGTCCTTGGACTGAGGACAGCTATAGAGTGATGGGGTAACCCCTTAAAGGCCCATTCACCACAATGAGGGTGAACTGCACCAGATCTTCCCTCTTCCTGCCTACAATTGATATTCACAGGAAACACATGAAATAGGTTACAAAATTCTCCAGTTTGCAGTGCTCAGCAACAGCCCTGCATTTAAGAAAAAGAGAGAGAATAACCATTTAGCATGAGGTACAATTGTACCCTAGCCCAGAGCATGTCCAAGTTCTATTGTCTTATAGCTCAGAGCCCAGTTACCCCTGTTTCATTCTCGGGGGGCTGAAGGCTATCACCAGAGAGTCAGAGCTCTGCCTGGTTCTAATGCTACATGGGATGGAGAGGAAACAGGGTAAAGGGTGAGCAACAGACAAACATTATAATGAAACATTAAGTCACTGTGTGGGAGGTATACAGTGGCATGGGAAATAGAATCAAGAATAGATCATTCAGCCCCTCAAGCCTACTCCACCGTTTAGCGAGGCCATGGATGATCCTCTATCTCAATGTTATTTCCTGCATTATTTTCATATCATAGAATCCCTATAGTGTGTGGAAACAGGCCCTTCAGCCCAACAAGTCCACACTGAACCTCAGTGCATCCCACCCAGACCCATCCCCCTATAACCCACCTAAGCTACACATCCCCGAACACTACGGGCAATCTAGCATGGCCAATCCACCTAACCTGCACATCTTTGGACAGTGGGAGGAAACTGAAGCACCCGGAGGCACGGGGAGAACATGCAAACTCCACAAAGGAATCGGCTGGAATAGAACCTGGGTCCCTGGTGCTGTGAGGCAGCGGTGCTAACCACTGTGCCGCATATCCTTTGATATGTTTAATATCTAGAAACCTTTTGATCTCTATCCTGACATACTCAACAATCGAGCCTCCATTGGTGCAAAGAATTTCAAAGATTTACCGCCCACTGAGTGAAGAAACTCCTCCTCATCTCGGTCTTAATTGGTCTACCCCTTAATCTGAGACTGTGTGTCTGGTTCAATACACATCACCTCTCTATCTTCCAACCCGTTCCCAAAAAGACAGGTTCCTTAGAATCCCGACAGTGTGGAAACAGGACTTTCGGCCCAACAAGTCCACACCAACCCTTGGAGCATCCCACCCAGAACCATCCCCCTATAACCCACACACCCCTGAACACTATGGGCAATTGAGCATGGTCAATCCACCTAGCCTGCACATCTTTGGACTGTGGGAGGAAACCAGAGCACCCGGAGGAAACCCACGCCGACACGGGGAGAATGTCTGTGTGGAGTTTGCACAGTCACCTGGGGCTGGAATCAAACCCGGGTCCCTGGCGCTGTGAGGCTGCAGTGCTAACCACTGAGCCACCGTGCCGCAATTCATTTACCCTATTGATCCCTCCAAGGGTTCTACGTTTCAATCTCACAGTTCTAAACCCTAGAGAATACAGGGTCCAGCGCCCAGCGCCCTCACTGTCTCCTCAAAGGGCAATCCAGACATCTCAGGAATAAATAATACTCCAGGTGAGGCCTCAGCAAGGTTCTTTAAAATTCTACCTATAGGGACGGTACAAAATTATTACAGTGGCAGACAGAGAGGCTGGAAGACATAATAGACAGCAGGGGTGAGAAACTTTATGAGAGGTACATGGAGAATGATACAGACATACAAGACAGAGCAAATAGAAAACAGCAAACAGAGACTGAAATGACAATTTATGTGTGCAACAGAGAAGGAGGCAGAAATGATTAGTTAAAATAAAGACAGCCAGGGAAGGTAGGAGTTAGAGAACAGAAAGAGCATGAGAGAGTCCATTACAGGCTGAAAGGATTCTACCAGTGGGCTTTAAAGTACATTAGAACAAACAGTTGCTCCAGAATTTCTCAGCTCTTAATTCTTCCAGCATCGAAGCTTTGGTTGGCTGAGTATTAGGTGGCTGGGCAGAATGAAGATCAATGGGAGTAGATGTCAATCAACGAAAGCAAAAGGATCAGAAGAGAACCTGAGATTGAAAACGCTGAAGCTATATGAACCTGGAACTGTCAGTATTGTCCTGTTCAACACCACTCAAGAGGAACATGTATAACATTAATACACAGACCAGAACAGTTAGATTGGCTTTTCCCAATTTTTGCATTAGTAACATGGCCAGAAACACATCAGAATTTCAAATAGAGTTGCTTTCACAACCTATATCATTGGCATTAATATGGGTTCTTAATACTGGTCGATTCCAACTTCTTAAAACAAAATCCCTGGTAGGCTGTGGGTAGATGGAGCTCAATATTGCAAAGTTGAAAGTTTCCTTGGATCCAAGAAAGATGGATCAGAACAGTTTTTAAAATGGTGAGAACTTTGGAACTATGCTCTACAAAGTTCTGATTAGATCGTATTTGGAGTACTGTATTCATTTTGGACAATTTATTGCATGAAGTAGATAGCAATTTTGGAAGGAATGCAGCACAAATGCACAAGAATAGTTCTGGAGCTAAAAGGCATAAGTTACAACGATAAACTGCATAGATTAGCTTTGGATTACCCTAAACATGGAAAATTAAAGGGGTGATTTAATCAAATTTTTGATGTTCTTAAAAGGTTTTTGTAGAATGAACAGGTAATAACCTAAGATAACAAGGTGTAGAGCTGGACGAACACAGCAGGCCAAGCAGCATCAGGAAAGCTGACATTTCGGGTCTGGACCCTTCGTCAGAAAATTTAGGTAAAAACCTAAAATGTGGAGCTAGGCTATTCACTAGTGATGGCTGAGAACACTTCTCAATGGAAATTTTGAACAATCTATCCCAAAAAAGGCAACCGTGGTCGGAGTCATCTGCAAATTTCAAAACTGAGATAGCTTTTCATTGGAGCAGAGCAGGGTTTCCCAAAATGGGTTATAGCCTCCAGTGGGTTTCATTACAGCAATGGCTGCCATGGAGTTCCGACAATGATTGAGCTGCGAGGACCCTTTAAATCTTGCAGTTTTTTTTAAATAGTAGGTGCGACCGAACCACCTGATCTGGTCAGCCTGAATCCTGTTCGAAAAAATAGAATGGGAAGGTAGAAAATCTTTTGCTTAAAATCCCTAAGAATTAAACAGCTTTCCCCGGCTCTGTCCATCCCTTAGGTCTCTCAACACCCTCCCCTACTGCTCCCATCAATCATCACCCTTAGGCATCTCCACTTCACTCCCCTATTTCCCCAGATTCTACGGGTTTGGAGTTTTGAGAACTAAAATGGGAACAAATGATTAAAAGGTTTGGGAAGCACTCAGCATCAACAATTACAGCAATATGTTACAAGTGGCAAATGGAGATAAGATACAGATCAGCACTGATCTACTGAATAACGAAACAATTGAGGGTCTTTTTTAATCACAGAAACAGGCCATCGGTCCACCACGTCAATGCTCACTATGATACCATTCTAAACTAAACCTAGCTATCTGCACATGGTCCGTATCCCTCTGTTCTGTGCCTATAGATGTGTCTGTCTTAATGTTGCCTGAATGTTGCTATCATTCTGCTTCTACCAACTTCCCTGGCAGCGACATCTGTGTAAAAAATACTTGCCTCTCACATCTCCTTTAAACTTTCTCCCTATCACCTTAAACCTATGCCCCCTAGTAACTGACATTTCTATTAATAATTGACATTTAATCTATAGGCTAATTATAACCTATAATCGACTTTTAGCCCAAGTAAAAGACACCAACTATCGACTCTATTCATGCTTCTCAATTTTATACACTTTTATCATGACACCCCCTCAGCCTCCAATGCTCAATCAAAAATAATCTAAGTTTGTCCAACCTCTCCTCATAGTTCGTGCACTCCAATCCAAAACATCCTGGTTAACTTCTTTTGTACTCTTTCCATAGCTCCACATCCTTCCCATCTGCCGACCAGAACTGCACATAAGTCTTCAAATGTGGCCCAACATGACTTACTAATTTCTCTACTTAGTGCCCAATGGAAGCAAGCATGCCATATGCTTTCTATACTACCTTATCCACTTGTGTTGCCATTTCAGGGCACGATGGACTTGTACCCCAAGAACCCTATATCACTGCTCCCAAGAATCTTGCTTGTTTACTGTATAATTTCCTACTGCCCTTCTTAAACAAAGGAATAACATTGGCCATTCTCCTGTCTTCTGGCACCTCACATGTGGCTAGACAGGACACAAAGATCCCTTGTGAAGGCCCCAGCAAGCTCTTCCCTTGCCTCCCTCAGTGTCCTGAGATCGATCCCATCAGGGACTTATCTATCTAAAATGTTTTTCAAGACACCCAACACTATCCCCTCCTCCTTAATAAAGATATGACCCAGAATATCAACATACCCCTCCCTAATCCTACCATCATTCACGTCCTTCTCTTTAGTGAATACTCATGCAAAGTACTCATTAAGGACCTCACCCACTTTCTCTGGCTGCACATATAAATTCTCTTCTTTGTCCTTGAGTCGACAATCTCCATCGCTGCCCTCTTGCTCCTAATAGACATATAAATTGTCTTAGAATTGTCTTTAATCCTACTTGCCAAGGACATTTGATGGCCCCTTCTGGCCCTCCTAATTCCTTGTTTAAGTTTATTCCTGCTCCCTTTATATTGCTCAAGAGCCTTGTCTGATCTCAGTTTCTTAAAACTTACATATGCTTCCTTTTTCTTTTCAACTAAACTTTCAATACCTCTTGTCATCCAGGGACCCTGAATCTTGACTTCATTATCTTTCATCCTCAGGGGAACATGCTGGTCCTGACCTTTGATCAACTGGCTTTAAAAAATTCCCGCATGTCAGATGTGGATTTACCCTCAAACAGGTATCCTCAATCTAATTTCTACAGTTCCTGCCTAATATTGTGCAATTATCCTTGACCCAGTTTAGCACTTTCACCCAAGGACCAATCTTATTCTCATCCATAATATCTTAAAACTTACAGAATTATGAACTCAGCCCCCTAAATATTCCCCCCACTGAAACTTCAACCACCTGGCCAGGATCATTCCTCAATACAAGGTCTAGTAGGGCCTCTTCCCTACTTGGACTATCCATACACTACTTCAAGATACATCTAACAAATTCTGGCCCACTTGAGTTCCTGGCACTAAGGGAGTCACAGTAAATATTGGGGAAGTTAAATCACCCACTACAATGACCTGTTATTCAATATCTTTCCATGATCTGCCGACATATTTATTCCTCTATCTCCCATTTGCTATTGGCAGGCCTATAGTATAACCCCACCATAGTGATTACACCTTTCTTCTTCCCAAGTTCCACCCAATGTGGCCTCACTGGATGAATCCTCCAGATGTCCTCTCTCAGGACAGCTGTGACATTTTCCTTAATCAGTAATGTAACTCGCCCATCCCTTTTTGATTCCTCTCCATCATGACTGAACCATCTAAATTCTGGAATGTTGAGCTGCTAGTCCTGCCCTTCTCTCAACTAAGTTTCTGTACTGATTACAACATCATAGTTCCACATACTAATTCAGGCTTTAAGCTCAACTGCCTTACCTGTTACACTCCTTGCATAAAAATAAATATACTTCAGACTGCCAGTCCTTCTGCTCTTCCTCTGAGACTTACATGACTTAACCTCAACCTTCTCTTCAATCACTCCAGAACCTACTGCTCTGGTTCCTAAACCCACGACACACTACACCCCAAAACACCCACACACACACACAAAATGGCACTAACAAAACTACCTGCCCTTCTTGATCCAGCTATCTGCAGCCTTCCCTCTTACGCCAGCTCTTTAGCCACACATTCAACTGAATTATCTTCCTATTTCTAGCCTCACTAGCACATGGCACATAGCGAGCAATCCTGCAATTACACTCCTAGAGGTCCTGCATTTCAACTTTCTACCTAACTCGCTAAATTCCTTTTTCAGGTCCTAATTTATCTTCCTGCCTACGTCGTTAGTACCGATGAAGTCTGCAACTTCTGGCTGCACACACTCTCCTTTCAGAATGTCCTGTGCCAGCTCAGAGACAACCTTGACCCTGGCACCAGGGAGGCAACACACCATCATGGAGTCTTACTCACGTCCACAAAGATGCCTGAGCCCCAACGATACAGTCCCCTATTACTACCACTCACTCACACTTTGGCTCTCTCTCTGCTGTACAACAGAGCCAATCATTGTGTCACCAATCTGGCTGATGCTGTTGCTTTCCTCTAACAAACAATACCACCTCCCCCCACAACCATATCAACAGCATCAAAAACAGTATACTTGTTGGAGATGGGAATACTCACAGGGGACTGCGGGACTGCCTGCCCTTCCTGGCGATCACCCATCTGGCTTAAACTTTGGTGTGACCACATCCCTGAATCCCCTATCTATGAAACATTATATCTCCTGTATGCTCCTCAGTGAGTCCAACTGATCCACGCAGTCTGAGAGAAGCTGCACGTAAACACACTTACTGCAGACATAGAGATAACAAGGTGTGGGGCTGGATGAACACAGCAGGCCAAGCAGCAGCATAGGAGCAGGAAAGCTTGACGTTTCGGGCCTAGACCCTTCATCAGAAATGGGGGAGGGGAAGAGGGTTCTGAAATAAATAGGGAGAGAGGGGGAGGCGGATAGAGGATGGATAGAGGAGAGGATAGGTGGAGAGGAGGCAGACAAGTCGAAGAGGCGGGGATGAAGCCAGTAAAAGGTGAGTGCAGGTGGGGGGGTAGGGAGGAGATAGGTCAGTCCAGGGAGGACGGACAGGTCAAGGGAGGGGGATGAGGTTAGTAGATAGGAGATGGGGGTGGGAGGAGGGGATTGGTGAGAGGAAGGACAGGTTAGGGAGGCTGAGATGAACTGAGCTGGTTTTGGGATGTGGTTGGGGGAGGGGAGATTTTGAAGCTTGTGAAATCCACATTGATACCATTGGGCTGCAGGGTTCCCAGGCTGAATATGATTTGTTGTTCCTGCAGCCTTCAGGTGGCATCACTGTGGCATTGCAGGAGGCCCAGGATGGACATGTCGTCTGAGGAATGGGAGGGGAGTTGAAATGGTTCGCGACTGGGAGGTGCAGTTGTTTGTTGCAAAATGAGCGCAGGTGTTCTGCAAAGCGGTCCCCAAGCATCTGCTTCGTTTCCCCCATGTAGAGGAAGCCACAATGGGTACAGCGGATGCAGTATACCACATTGGCAGATGTGCAGGTGAACATCTGCCTGATGTGGAAAGTCGTCTTGGGGCCTGGGATTGGGGTGAGGGAGGTGGTGTGGGGGCAGGTGTAGCACTTCCTGCGGTTGCAGGGAAAAGTGCCGGGTGTGG
>JAHRHZ010000119.1:1775190-1811781 GCA_024137785.1 Ginglymostoma cirratum | reverse complement strand
CCCACCCTTATCTGCTTTCCGGAGGGACCACTCCCTCCGCGACTCCCTTGTCCGCTCCACACTCCCCTCCAGCCCCACCACACCCGGCACTTTTCCCTGCAACCGCAGGAAGTGCTACACCTTCCCCCACACCACCTCCCTCACCCCAATCCCAGGCTCCAAGAAGACTTTCCACATCAGGCAGATGTTCACCTGCACATCTGCCAATGTGGTATACTGCATCTGCTGTACCCGGTGTGGCTTCCTCTACATCGGGGAAACCAAGCGGAGGCTTGGGGACCGCTTTGCAGAACACCTGCGCTCAGTTCGCAACAAACAACTGCACCTCCCAGTCGCGAACCATTTCAACTCCCCCTCCCATTCCTCAGACGACATGTCCATCCTGGGCCTCCTGCAATGCCACAGTGATGCCACCTGAAGGCTGCAGGAACAACAAATCATATTCAGCCTGGGAACCCTGCAGCCCATTGGTATCAATGTGGATTTCACAAGCTTCAAGATCTCCCCTCCCCCAACCGCATCCCAAAAACAGCCCAGCTCGTCCCCGCCTCCCTAACCTGTCCTTCCTCTCACCTATCCTCTCCTCCCACCTCAAGCCCCACCCCCATCTCCTATCTACTAACATCATCCCGCCCCCTTGACCTGTCCGTCCTCCCTGGACTGACCTATCTCCTCCCTACCCCCCTACCTACACTCATCTTTACTGGCTTCATCCCCGCCTCTTCGACTTGTCTGCCTCTTCTCCACCTATCCTCTCCTCTATCCATCTTCTATCCGCCTCCCCCTCTCTCCCTATTTATTTCAGAACCCTCTTCCCCTCCCCCATTTCTGATGAAGCGTCTAGGCCCAGGCCCGAAACGTCAAGCTTTCCTGCTCCTATGATGCTGCTTGGCCTGCTGTGTTCATCCAGCCCCACACCTTGTTATCTCGGATTCTCCAGCATCTGCAGTACCTTTTAACTCTATTGCAGACATAGTTATCAGGGACATGTGCCTTCTCTCTGAACTCCCACATCTCACAGGAAGAGCATACCACTCATTAAACGCTATCGTTACACCTCTAGTAATTATTGGAATAAAGAAAAGATCTTAGCTTGTCTTAATGCTGCTCAGTCTCCTCAGCAACTGACCTACTCTTGCTCTTTTAAATAACAAAAGGACCCCCTTTCCAGAAACATGCAGAAATGAGAAAAAAATCCCCTTTCAGTGGTTTTAGTTAAAACAAACATTTAAAAATTGGATATCTGCAGATTGCAGAGCAAAAACTTTTAAGTGCTGGAAACATTGCCACTATTGGCTATATAACACCATGTCTCAACAAGTCAGCTGCTAAGCACTGGGAATCGCTGAATATTTTTCCAAGTTAAAAGTCTTGCCTGTTGGCAATTCCTGATGGATACACGAATGCACAGGGCATGAGTCTGCAAGTTAGATCTTCCCACATGAAAGAGGCAATGTGACATTATCTGCATTTCCTGATCCTAGAACTGAAGTTGTGAGGGAAAAGAAGAGCTATGCAGAAATCCACCTTGCCAAGCAAATCAATAGCCCAACCAGCACTACAATCCTCGCATCTTCAAAGTGATGCAGGAGTTCAGCACCTTTCCTGTCTTGGCATGGGCCATAAGGATAATCTGTCCTTCAGAACCTCCATCCATCAAGGGTGGCACTAACTGCCTGAATGGAGACTGTAGAGCTGATAAATCTTTGAGACAAGGTGCAATGAATGTAGGTTCCTGACAAATAAGTATGAGACACTTGGATGAACCCCTGGCTGACTGGCACTGTAGTATATAAAAGATAGGTGGGGTGTCATATGACTTGATTCATAGTCACTGTGGTCTGCAGAACAAGAAACCTTTCACCTTCCTCAAATAAAAAAGCAACTGGTTGCTTGCCAAAATATCCAGCTGCCTTGGGAGCCTCTGCAGATTTGCTTCAGAGGTGCAGAATCAAAGCTTTATGAGATGGACCTGCCTAAGCCCAAAAGAGCCTCGACATCTGATGGCCTGAAGATCAAGTGTCTGAATGAATGCCTTTTCTTGCTTGCAGGTCTATGGTAGTACTGACCTCGATCAAACTGTTTCTGCAGCAAATAAGCTCACTCCGGATGTTGCTGACATCTGTATTTGTGGCAGCCACCCTGATCACTTGTAATCAGCTGATGACCGCCCAACAGAAAAACCTGAAGGCTGGGCTAACTTGGCACAAACACTGACTCACCAGAGGCCACAGAACTTGTTGCCTCAGAGGCTGTAATATAACGTAGGGAAACTGCAGTGTCACGAGATTCACAAGTATGCAAGATAGTAAAAGCAGCAATTCCAGTGGATAACATTCCTAGTTTCAGAAACTGCTATTGGACGTAATAATTAAGTTATATAGAACCTGAGCAAGGTCAGTTCTGCATCCACACTATAGGGAAAATACTGTGGTAGAAAACAGGATACTATGTAGACACACTGGAAATCTGCCTGATATGAGGAATCTCAAGGAGAAAGATGCTTTCAAAACTACAGTTGTCTTCACTAGAACAGAACAGACAACAGGGAGTTTTGATCAAGATATTTAACATTCTGAAGACACAAGACAGAATAGATAGAAACATGCCACTTCCTGAAGTCAAGAACAAGGGTGAAAGATGCATAATTAAATGAAAGACCAGAAGACAATAGAGCAATTAGAATTTTTTTTGGCACAGAGTTGTGACACTAGCAGAGTTAGTAACTGAATCAGAGACCTCATCAGTATTTAAGACTAAGTTAGTTAATCAGTGAAGGGAGGGGGGGAGTGAGGGATACGTGAATAAGCCGTCACATGGGACACAATTCAGGTAGAGGATAAACATCAATGGCGCCTGGCTGTTCCAAAGGGTATGTTTCCGCGTTACGACCTCTATGTAATTCTACACTTGCAATCCAGGATGTCAGGCGGGCTATACACACCAGGTGGGCTTCTAGAGAGCTAGCAATCAACTGCAAAGGTGCAAACAGCAACATTTCCCATACTTTTTTGTGTAGGTAATGCTACAGCTGGTTATTCCAAGATCTCTGCCTCTGACATTCATTTTACGAATCAGTAAATTGACCTTGGAATCTATCAATAAGCCCACATCATCCCTGCCCGTAGCCCATTTCATGACCAGTTTGAGATTGAGCAAGAATTTGGAATCAGAAACTCAACCAGAAACAATTAATAAGTTAATACCTCAGAAAATTATTTCAAGGTAAATAGTAATGTGCTTGTGCCAAAATTGGTTTATCCAGACTGTGAAACAAGTGCTGTCTATACAAAATGTCTCTTGTTGTTCCAAATACAATTGAAGCTGAATAAAAATACATAAAAAGTACAATTTTTCTTTTAGTAGCTGCAAAGAATAATTACAACTCGAGGAGGAAATGAATTAGGTTTAGGATCAATTTATTATTGTATTATTTAGAAGCAGCTTGCTTTACGCCGCGTGCAATTAACAACCCAGACAAGGACCCTGCAAAGAGGTAAGGAATCCACCAGAAATAATACAACATGCTAACCAACTCATGCAGTGAAAGCCGGCTGGCACTCACTCTCATCACTTTCCTTACCTGCCCTCCTGCTCCCATTTGGGCTTGAGCCTGGGCTTGAGCTTGGGCTTGGGCTTGGGCTTGAGCCTGGGCTTGAGCCTGGGCCTGAGCCTGGGCCTGAGCCTGGGCCTGAGCTTGGGCTTGAGCCTGGGCTTGAGCCTGGGCCTGCGCTTGGGCTTGAGCCTGAGCCTGGGCCTGAGCCTGAGATGTCTGACCCTGGGGAAACTGTGAACGGACCTGAAATAAAAGAATAACATTTTTAACAATCACATTTATTCTGAATTGTATACATTTGAAAATGAGTTAGATGGTCAGCCCAATACTAATGTCCAGAAAGGCTTTCCTCACCAGGAAACCAAACAGACAGAAGGGTGGGTACATGGATTTACAGTAAATATCAACAAAGACAGAGGCAAGATGAGAATAATTTATTTTTATACAGTAAGTTACGATCTGAAACGCACAGCTTGAAAGTGTTGGAAGCAAATTTATTAATTACTTTCTATAGGAAACTGGATAAACACCTGAAGGTGCTTGCAAGGTGATAGTGAGAGGACCCCATTGAGACCAATTGGATAATCTTTTCAAAATGCTAGAATATGCACATTAAACCAAATTATCACTATGACAAACCTTCCAACTAAGTCAATCCAACTGTGTTAGATTGGTCAGCTAAAGACAAATTGTAAGACAGAGAAGTCACATGAAGTCTAAACTACACTTGTTCTGTTAGGCTGGCAGGAGTTTTAAGCACATTCATGAGGTACATTGTGTAAAAATCCTACCAATAATCTCAGGTACTCATATACCAACAGCCTCAAAGGAATTCTGAATACAACACTGAGAATAGTTGCCATTTTTAGTAATAAAGACAGAATTTTACTTTCAACACCTGTTAGCGTTACTACAACAGACTTTCCAACGAATGCAACGGTGAAAGTTGGATTTTACCAATGGGGCAGCAGGACCCTGCTCCAATTAAACTTCTGCTCAGTTCCGAGGAAGGGTCACCAGACCTGAAACGTTAACATTGATTTTTTTCTTCACAGATGCTGCCAGACCTGCTGAGCTTTTCCAACAACTTCTGTTTTTGTTTCAATTAAACTTCCCCTCCAATAAAGTAGGCATGAATAATGCTTCGGGCAAGGTGTTCACTATAAACCAACTCCTACTATATTGTTGCCAAATGGACAGGCTATAGGTCCTATTTCAATAGTTGGCGTATCTGAGGGAGTGACACCTGACAGGCTCCAGCTTGACAAAAATGTCTCAAAAGCGCTCTACCAGCTGACCTGCAATTGCGTAGTTAGCAGCTTAGCAATCTCATTATGTACACTGGAAGTGATTTTAAGATTTATTTTCTGTTAAGTTGTGTTAAGGGCAGAGGTGCAGAAATCGATAGTATCGACTAGAAAAGTTGACATTATTTTCTTTAAAACAGAGTAAGTTAAGAGTATAGTTAATTGAGATGCTCAAAGTCATAAAGGTTTCAATGGAGTAGAGGGGAACAAACTGTTCACATTATTTTCACTGGAGGGTCGGAGGCTGAGGGGTGACCTCATAAAGGTCTATAAAATCACGGATAAGGTAAATAGGCAAGATCCCCAGGGTGCGGGAGTCAAAAACCACAGGGCACAAGTTTAAGGTGGGAGGGGAAAGATTTAAAAGGGATCCAAGGGGCAACTTTTTCACACATGGTGCTGCATGTATGGAATGAGTTGCCAGAGGAAGTTGTGGAGACGGGTACAATTACAACATTTAGAAGACATCTGGATGGGTATATGAATAGGAAGGGTTTAGAGGGACATGGGCCAAATGCTGGCAAATGGAACTAGATTAATTTAGGATATCTGGTCAGTATACACGAGTTGGACCGAACAGTCTGTTTCCATGCTGTATATCTCTACGACTGACTGGAAGGGTGTAAACACAGGACAGAGATTTCAGATAACTGGCAAAAAGAGGAGAAATATTTTTGTACAGCAAGATGTTGTGATCTGGAATGCGTTGCCAAAAGCGATGCTGGAATCAGCTTCAAGTGAAACCTTTCAAAGGATATTTTTATTTGAAAAAAAAATTTCCAAAGCCAAGAGAAAAATAGCTGGGGAAATGGCATGATTCGCCAAAAGGTGGCACAGGCTCAGTGAATCATAGCATATCATTCAGAACTCTAAAATTGTGATTTCACATAGGTGAAGTCGACAATACTTGCAATTAAGTCATGGAACATGGGAAAGCAGAAACAAAAGGAAGCCTTTTAAGCCTCAAAACCTGATTCCCCATTCAATGAAATTATGGCTGACGTGTGATCCAGCTCTATATAACCACTGCTGCCTCATCTCTTAATTTATTTGGTTAACAAAAACCTGTTAACTTCGTCTTAAAAACAAATCTGGTATGTGCAGATACAAGTTCCAAACTTCTGTCCTTTGCTTGTTAAAGTGCTTCTCAAATTTCATTCCTGACCGATCTGTTCTGATAGTTCCGGAATTCCCACCAATGGAAATAGTTTCTTCTGTAACCTCTTGAAACTTATCAATTCATCTCTTAACCTTCTAAATTATAGAGAATAGTTTGCACGATCTCACCTCGTAATTTAACTCTTGGAGTCCAGGCACCTTTTGAGTAAACCTATCCAGTAATCCCTTTCTAAATTCTGATACCAAGAACTCCTCCCAGTTGTGGTCTCCAGGGCTTTACGTACTCATTGCATTCTAGTCCTTTAGATGTAAGAGCCAGCATACCTGTCCAGGTCATTATAATGACCTTCGTAACTGAACCCTGATTCTCTTTGGGTTATCACTGTCAGCAGTTTTTCACAATTTAAAAAATACCCAGTTCCAAACTATTTAGTAGATGTCTTTTAGTAAATGACTTCACATTTAGCTACATAGAAATCCATTTGCAACATTTTTTTAAGCTGTCAGTATCGCATTATAATTTAAAGCTTCCATAACCTACAGAACCATCAAAATAGAAAAATGTTACAGCAAAGAGGTCATTCAGCCCATTGTGTTTATGCCGCTGATAAAGTAGCTGCCCATTCTAATCCTGCTGTCTAGTCCCTTGCAGGTTACAGAATCTCAGCTCAGATCCAGGTTTCTTTTAAATGAGTTGAACGTTTCCACTTCAACCTCCAAATTGTGCAATGAATTCCAGATACTGACTACCCTCTGGGTGAAAACACTTTTCCTTAAGTGCCCTTTAGATCTTCTATCAATCATCTTAAGCATGTGATTTACGTCTTTGCATCATTGTCAAATTTGGACATGTGGCTTGCTATTCCATCACTGAAGTCATTAATAATTATGTTAAGTTGTTGCGATACCATTAAAGACCCTTTTGAGGTACCACAATCCATTATCCCAACTCTGTCTTTACTAGTCAGCCAAATTCCGAACAAAGTCATTATTTTCCCTTCAACTTTTGTTAACAATGTCTTATGAGGGGCTCTATAAAATGCTTTGCTAAGGTCTGTATAAACATTATCCACAGATATTCTTCTGCCAACTACTTCAGTCACTTCTTCAAACAAATTCAATCATATTCATGAGACATAACCTAGCCTTTATCAATGGACATGGCTGTCTCTGACTAGCCGATAATTTTCGAGATGTTCGGTCAATCTATTGTTAATTAGGGTTTCTAATAACAGAAGTTAAGCGAACTGATCTGTAATTTCCTGGCTTCCCCCGTTCACCTTTCTTAAATAGTGGAGTAACCTGTGCAACTTCCCAGTGCAAACAAGGGCTCATGAACCAAGAAAATGGCGCAGCACAGTGGCTCAGTGGTCAGCACTGCTGCCTCACGGTGCCAGGGACCTGGGCTCAATTCTAGCCACAGATTTGTGTGGAGTTTGCACATTCTCCCCATGTCTGTGTGGGTTTCCTCCGAGCGTTCTGGTTTTCTCCCACAGTCCAAAGATGTGCAGGTTAGGTGGATTTGCCACGCTAAATTACCCATAGTGTCTGGGAATGTGTAGATTAGGTGGATTAGTCATGGGAGGTGCAGGGTTGCAGGGATAGGGTGGGGGGTGGGGGTGATGACAGTCTGGGTGGAATATGGTGTCAACTTGTTGAGATAAATGGCCTGTTTCCACAGTGTAGGGATTCTACAGGGATCTTTGGAAGGTGATAGCTTGGGTATCTACAATATCCTCACTTATTTCTTTTAGAACCCACCTGAAAAACATCTGACCCCGGGAGTCTGTCACTCTATACTGCAATTATTTTCTTCATTTATATTTATTTTGGTGTATCCTGACTCTGATTCATTACTAGTTTCCTGTGGAGGTGTAGCACACTAATTTCATTTCACTTTTATAAATTCCATTGCAAAGAAATTATCCAGCATATAGTCAAGGTCCGTCCAGCTAAGGAAATGTTCATAACATGACAGTTGCTTAGCAATGATAGGCTATATACCTGGTGCAGAGACTGAAGCTTCATTGGTTGCTGCTGCTGTGTTAAGGATGAAGACATGGAAACCTGGCCTGACATCTGGCCTGGCACCTGAGTAACCATGGGTTGGGACTGGGATTGAGGCACCAGCTGAGATGGTGTTTGAGACTGCAACTGCTGAAGCTGCTGGAGTTGGATCTGTTGCTGCTGCTGGAGTTGCTGTTGAATCAATCTCTGTGATACAGTGAGAAGGAAAATATCAATAAGCTATTATACAAACTCAGAAAAGTCAGCATAATGCAATATTATATGAGTGACTGCACCCATCAGCACCATACTCCAGAGCTGCATCCACCATTGTTGCAGAGACAGACCTATCTTTAACCACAAGCACCAGTATCCCGTTTTATACAACGACAGACACATTTCCACCAGTACTGTATATGTGTTATACAGAAACAGATGTGCCCTAACCAGTACTATATCCAGTGGTGTGACAGTACTGCGTCCCATTGTTGTGACAGGCCTGTTGTGTTATTTTCTCCTTTGGCCTTGCACTGTCATCTCATCTGTCACTTATTCTGCCTTACTTTTCACCCTATTACAATCCTTTCCTTTTGCTATTGCCCCATTCTCTCGAGTTTCTCTACCTTTTGTCTTCCTTAAAACTCTTCCAGTTCTGATGAAAGATAATTACTCTGCTTCTTTCTCCAGAGCTGTCATCTGACTGTTTAAGTATTTCCAACATGCTCTGTTTTCAAAGCAGATTTCCCGCATCTTCAGTAATTTTGCTTTCCTACTAAATCATTTTTGACAATGTTCCCGATAATATAGTAACTCGGTCATGAGTATCCCAATGGGGAGCACAACTTCAAATTTAAAATAACTAAAGGATTCTCTTGTAAACTGGAGCTACTAATCTCAACTTTAATCAAACAAGTGAAGAAGGAATTGTCTGAAAAAGAGAGACGGCAAGATCTCATCAAATCAACTTGGGCTACTGCCCAATCCAAAGCCCACTGGTATGGCAGAAGGTCTGGCAACTACCCTGATGAGTTACTGCAAGATGATCAATACAGCCCGCAAAATGATAGCCCCAATTGCTGGTGCATGTTGTGTTAGTTGGCCTGGGGTGGTACTACGAATTCCACAATTGGTCAGCGGTCGGTGTTGTGGGAACAGAGAGCCAGAGAAGCCAGGTGGATTAGCCACTCCTAGCATCCAGTTTACTTGATGAAAAGTGCATGTACTCAGTCGCTGAGTTAGGCTGTGGTGATTCACATGGCCCAATAACCTGCTGCCACTCATACAATGGTAACCCACTCAGGCTCGGATGTCTCAGTAAGTTTGGACAGAAAGGGAGAGAAGGAAAATTGTTTCATCACAGGCTGTGATGAAGTGTCTTACAAATGGCACTCAGGGTTCAATTCAGGTACAAGCCAGTCCTTTTACCTGCTGCTGCTGCTGCTGCTGTTGCTGCTGTTGCATCTGAAGTTTCATGATCTGCTGCTGCTGTGCCTGGAACTGTTGCTGCTGCTGCTGCTGCTGCTGTTGTTGCTGCTGCACAGCTTGTTGGGCCTGGAACTGTTGTTGCTGTTGCTGCTGCTGCTGCTGGGCAATCTGCTGCATCTGCAATTGGGCTGGAGGATTGGATTAATAAAAGAACACTGTTAACTTCGACCACCTCGTTCAAAGTGTGAACTTCGCCCTGGATCCAACTGGTTCCTTCAGAGAGGCAAAGTGTATCTCACACAGTTCACAAGAGGTCATGAGGATGGAATCCAACAAAGCACAGCACAGCTAGTTTGTGAAAATTCCATGTACCACACAGGGGCACTGCATACTTGAACTGGTTTCATAAATTCAGACTTTAACAATCTCAAAGGTGTAAAGTTGGTCATTCACATAACATAGAGAGACCAGTGCTCATTACACTAAACACACAGTGAGCTACATACTGAACACTATTAGGTGGAGTAAATGTCATAGGCACCAAAAATAATGACTAAAGATTCATTTGCATTACTTTCCATTTAAGTTCGTATCAAAAACACTCATTATGAAATAAGAATAACATTCACAAATGGAATGCATTCATCTAAATCTGAATGCAATAGCTGAATTGTCCCTAAACTTAGGAATGGGAATGTGTTACCCCTAGCAGAGTTTCCCTGTGTTGGCACAGACTTGGTGGGTCAAAGGGCCTGTTCCTGTGCTGAAGTATTCTTTGTACGCATGACTCCAGTTCGAAAGTGTGATTGATTTGAGTGTTTCACTAGTCACTCAGTAAAAATATCTGTGGCTAAGCCAAGGGAACTCCAATGAGCAATCAATGCTTGCCTGTTGCCCACATCACATTAAAAATCCAACTCCCTTGTGCTGAATCTTCATCAGCACCATTGCGGTATCCAAAACATCAACAATGATAGCATCTGGAAGGAGAGGTCGAAACTAGCCTGAGGATAAATAACCAGCCATTAGTTGATGAGTACATTCTGACTGGAGACTGATAAATTCCAGAAATTTAAGGGAAACAAAGTATATGGGAGTTGGGTGGGGATTCGGAGCTGAGGTCAAAGATCAGCAGTGAGCTGACTGAATTGCAAAGCCAGTTTTAATATTCATGGAACAAACTCCCACTTGTTAAGTCTTTCCAGTATAATGAAGGGAAGTCTCTATACAATGTAAAAGTTATAATCTCAAAGCTAAGTAGCTCACCACTCCCTGGATGAAGAAATTTCTCATCTCAGTCCTAAATGGCCTACCCCCTATCCTTAAACAGTGACTCTTGGCTACGCACTATCCACTCAATTGGAACATCTTTCCTGTGTTTACCTGGTCTAGTCCTGTTAGAATTTTATCAGTTTCTCTGAGATCCTCTCTCATTCTTCCAAACTCCAGTGAAAACAGTCCTAGAAAATCGAGCCTTTCTTGAGAGGTCAGTCCTGCCATCCCAGGAATCAGTCTGGTAAATCTTCATTGCACTCCCATCATTGCCAGAGCATCCTTCCTCAGATAAGGAGACCCAAACTGCACACAGTACTCCAGGTATGGTCTCATCAAGGCCCTGCAACAACACATCCCTTCTTATACTTAAATCCTCTTGCTATGAAGGCCAACATACCTTTGGTCTTCTTCACCATCTGCCACACCTATGTGCGTATTTTCAGTAACATGCAGATCTCATTACAAGAACATGCAGGTCTCATTACACCTCCCCCTTTCCCAATCTATCAACAATCAGATAATGATCTGCCTTCTTGTTTTTGCCACCAAAGTGGATAACCTTTCATTTATTCACCTGAGACTTCATCTGCCATATATTTGCACTCACTCAGCTTGTCCTAATCACAATGAAGCATTTTAGCATCCTCCTCCCAGCTCACCATTCCACTCAGCTTTGTATCATCTGTAAACTTGAAGATATTCCATTCAGTTCCTTTTTCTAAATCATTTATATTGTGAATAGCTGGGAACCAAGCACTGATCCCTATGGTATCCCATGAGACACTGCCTGCTACTCAGAAAAACACCCATTTATTCCTACTATTTGTTTCCTGTTTGCCAATATTTTTTCTATCCATGTCAGGACACTAACCCAAGCATTTCTGTTTTGCACGCTAATATCTTGTGTGGGACCTTATTGAAGGCGTTTGGAAAGTCCAAGTAAAAAGCATCCACTCACTCCCACTCTGTCTGATCCTGTTACTGTTTTCCAAGTGCTCTGCTCTTAAATTTTTAATACGGACTCTGGCATTTCCCCACTAACATTATCAGGCTAACTAGCCTGTAATATCCATTTTCTCTCCACATCCTTTTTCAATGTTAGGGTTACATGAGCTAGGCTCCAAGACTGTTACAGAGTCTAAAGAATCTTGGAAGATGACCACCAATGCATGCACCATTTCTAGGGCCACTCAAGTACTTTGAGAAGCAGGTTAACAAGTCCTGGGGATTCCTCAGTCTTCAATCCCAGCAATTTCCCCAACACCATTTCTCTAGTAATACTGAGTTCCTTCAGTTCCTCCCTCTCACTTGATCCTGTGTGCTCCATATTTTTGAGCTGGTATTTCTGTCCTCTTTTGTGAAGGTAGAACAAAAATATGTATTTAATTGGTCAGCCATTCTCTTTGTTCCTGATTAAACTTGTCCTATTACTGAAAGTAAGGGACCTAACGTTTGGCTTCACTAATCTTTTTCTCCTCGCATGGCTATAGAAGTTTTTACAGTCAGTTTGTATGTTCCCTGCAGCTTACTCTTGTGCTGTACTCTCCCACTGCCCTCCACCTTCACCTCCACCAAATCAATCCCTTTGTCCTCCTTTGCAGAAATTTAAACTCAATACATTGTGGAGTCGGAGGAACAGAGCAGGTCAGGCAGCATCAGAGGAACAGAAGAGTCGATGTTTCGGGTGGCACCCTTCATCAGGACTGGGGAGGGGGAAACGAGCTGGGAAATAAATAGAGGGAGGAGGGGTGGGGCTGGGGGAAGGTAGGTGGGATGATGATGGGAGGATGCCGGTAGGAGTTGTGGGGACTGGTCAGTGGGAAGGGTGGGGTGGATAGGTGAGAAAGATGGGCAGGTTGTGTCAGGCCAAGGAGACAGGGATAAGGGGAGGGTTGGACATGGGATGAGGTCAGGGGTGGGGAGATTTTGAAACTGGTGAATTCTAGGTTCAGGTCATCAGGCTGAAGGCTCCCAAGGTAGAGTATGAGTTGTTGTTCCTCCAGTTTGCATGTGGCCTCATTGTGGCACTGGACGACACCCAGGGTGGACATGTCACCAAGGAATGGGAAGGGGAGTTAAAATGGTTGGCAACCGGAAGGTGTTGATGATTACAGCCTACAGAGCACAGATGCTCCACGGTCACGGAGTCTGCGTTTGGTCTCACTGATGTGGAGAAAGCTACATCGGGAGCAATGGATACAGTAGACCAGGTTAGAAGAGGTACAGGTGAATCCCTGTCGGATATGGAAAGTTTGTATTGGGCCTTGGATGGAGGTGAGAGGGAAGGTGTAAGGGGCAAATGTTACACCTCCTGCAGTTGCAGGGAAAGGTGCCAGGTGTGGTGGGGTTCGTGGGGAGTGAAGAGCAGATGAGGGAATTGTGGAGTGAATGGTCCCTATGAAAGGCAGATAGGGGTGGGGAGGGAAATATCTCTTTGGTTGTGGGGTTGGATTGTAGGTGGCAGAAGTGGTGGAGGATAATGCGCTGGGTGCAGAGATTGGTGGGGTGCTATGTGAGGACCACTGGGACTCTGTCCTTATTTTTGTTGGGGGGAGAGGGTTTAAGGGCAGAAGTGTGGGAAATGCAAGAGATGTGGTTGAGAACATTTGGGATCAACGGGAGAGGTGGTGGTGGTGGTGGTGTTGTTATGTCCTTGAAGCAGGACGACGTCTGGGATGTCTGGGAGTGTAACTCTCCATCTTGGGAGCAGATGCGGCGGAGGTGGAGAAATTGGGATAAGGGATCACATTCTTGCAGGAAGGTGGGTGAGAGGAGGTGTCGTCAAAGTAGCTGTGGGAGTTGGTGGGTTTGAAATAGATGTCGGTGCTGAGACTGTTAATGGAGATGGAGACGGAGAGGTCCAGGAAGGAAAGGGAGGTATCAGAAATGGTCCAGGTGAATTTGAGGTTGGGGTGAAAGGTGTTAGTAAAGTTGATGAACTGTTCAAGCTCCTCATGGGAGCACGAGGCAGCACCAATACAGTCATCGATGTAGCAGAGGAAGAGGTGAAGAACGGTGCCAGTGTAACAGCTGAAGTTGGACTGTTCCACGCGTCCTATGAAGAGACAGGCATAGCTTGGAACATATGGGAACCCAGGGCCAACCCTTTAGTTTATAGGCAGTGGGAGGAGTTAAAGAAAAAGTTTTGAGGGTAAGGACAAGTTCCATTAAGCGGATGACGGTGTTGGTGGAGAGGGACTGATTGGGCCTGCAGGAGAGGAAGAAGCGGGGGGCTTTTAGGCTTTCTGCGTGGGGGATACACATGTACAGTGACTGGACATCCATGGTGAAGATGTTGTTTTGGAGGCCGGGGAATTGAAAGTCTTGGAGGAGGTGGAGGTGTTTGTAGTTTCCTGAACATAGGTGGAGAGTTCCTGGACCTGGGGAGAAAAGAGAGTCGAGGTAAGCGAAGATGAGTTCAGTGAGGCAGGAGCAGCAGAGACAATGGGTCAACGAGGGCAGCAAGGTTTGTGGATTTTGGGAAGAAGATAGAACCAGGCAGTGCGGGGTTGACAAACGATGAGGGTGGAGGCTGTGGGTGGGAGGTCTCCTGAAGTGATGAGATTATGGATGGCCTGAGAGATGATGGTTTGTTGATTGGGGTGGGGTCATAATCAAGGGACCGATAGGAGCAGGTGTCAGAGAGTTGGCGCCTGGCCTCCACAACGTAGAAGTCAGTACGCCCTACCACAACTGCGCCCCCTTATCCATAGGTTTGATGGTGACGTTGGGTTATAGCAGAGGGAGTGGAAGGCTGCGCATTCCATGGGGGAGATATTGGAGGGAGTGAGAGGGGTGGAGAAATTAAGGCGATTGATGTCGCGATGGCAGCTGGAGATGAGGGGTCAAGGGAGGGTAGGAGGCTGTGGGGTGGTGTCCAGGAGGATGGGGTTTGTTGGAGGTGGGAGAAGGGGTCTGCAGAGGGTGAGTTAGATTCCTGGCCCAAAAAAAAAGGTGTGGAGGCGGCAGAAAAAGAGTTCAATATCCAGGCGTGTACGGAATTCATTGATGTATGGGTGCAGGGAAATCAAGGTGAGTTCTTTGCTGAGGACTGGCTGTTTATCCTCAGTGAGGGGAAGGTCTGAGGGTATGGTGAATACTTGGCAGGGCTGTGGCTGGGGCTAGGTGTAGAGCTGGCGATGCTGTCCTCTGAGAAATTTAAACTGTTTCCAAACCTCAGGTCTCCTGTTATTCGGCCAATTTGTATTCTCCTTCCTTGCATCTTATACTGCCTCTAAATTCCATGGTAGGGCCACATTTCCAGTTTTAGTTTTGTGTTGCCACAATGCACAATGCTTTGCTTACATTGAAACAACAAGTGATCTAGCTGTAAACACCTACTTGTAAATGAACGTATACCACAAGAAGGTTCAACACCAATGGGCGAACAACTTTTACAGAAGCAATCACAGTAACAGTCTCAAAGTGTTAAGGAAAGATAGGGCAAGAAAAGAAAGGAAAGACACTCGTAATGATTAAGGAGAATATGATAATGCTTGTGAGAGGGGTCAAGTAGCTAGACACAACATACAACAGAGGTGTCACCACACTACTGGGAGAATTCTATAGGCAACTAACAAGTAGAAATGATGTACAGCATTACATTTGCAAGAAATTACAGAAAGGTGGAAACACCATAGTTTTAAAAGGGGACTTTAATTATCCCAATACAGACTAGGATATTTATTGTCTAAAGACCAGAGTGAAATAATGGGCTGCCTAGAAAGAGGAGAAGTTTCAGGGACAGTCAAGGTGGAATCTCAAGGGTGGTTGCTAGGTCAGCCAAATCCAGAGCTACCCAGATGAAAATGATGACAGAGGGTGTTTTGAAGTAGGAAAAAAAGAGTGATTATGACATACATTCAGGTTGATAATTCAAGTGAGAACAAGGCTGAATATGGAAAGTTCATAGGGAAAATGAGAAACGATATAAAGGATGTAAAAAGCAAGCACTGGGTATGACAGATTAATGTAAGATCGAGCCCTGGAATCCGCTGTAGGTAATGAAAACATTAAAAGGTTATATTTAAACTGGTAAGTTTCCAGGACCAAGTGGGATGGATCCCAAAATACGGAAGAAAGTAAGAGGGAAAATTGTGGAAAATACCTGCCATAATCCTCCTGAGGTGCAGGGTTGGTACCAGATGGCTGGAGAATTACAAATGTTACATCCTTGCTCAAACAATGGCACAAGCACAAACCCAATAATGACAGAGCAGTCAATTTAACTTCAGTAGTAGGGAAGCTTTTAGAAATAACAACCTGGGACAAAATTAACAGTCACTTGGAGAAGGATGGATTAATTATGGAAAAAATGGATCTGATAAAAACAAACTGTATTAAACTAGCATGATTGAGTTTTTTAATGAGGTAACAGAAAGGGTCCATGCATTTAATGTAGTGTAACCAAAAATCCATAACTGGAAATGAGGTAGGAGTGCATGAGAGGCAAAAAGGGCTGATTATTGGAGCTTTAAATGGTGCAAGAGTAAGAAGCTATATATAGTACTGTCTATCTACAGTGACATGGAGATATGTTCACATGCATGAGGCTATTCAAGAAGCATTAAGGCCGGGCTATGCTCCCACACTACGTAAAAGGAAGAATGCAGTTGATTTCTTCCGGTCTTGCGCAGTGAAGTCAATATAAACTCAGGGCAATATTCTAACGAACACATAACATCCTCAATACATTGTAATAAATCAAAAAACTGTGGATGTTGGAGACCTGAAACAAAAACAGAAACTGATAGTGAAAATCAGCAGGTCTGGCAGCATCAGTGGGGAAAAAAGCAGAGTTAATGTTTAGAGTCCAGTGATTCTTCATCAGAACAAATGATGTTTGACCTGCTGAGTTTCGCCAGCAATTTCTGTCTTTGTTTCAACATGTATATACGAACATTATTCATAGAATTGCCACAACATGGAGAAATTTAGTTGAAAATAATATAGTTCTGACTTTTTCATACCTGGAGGCTTTAATTACTGTTGATGACATTTCTTTCCACAAACATTATCTCTGAGTCTACTTTAACTCATTATTAGAAGCACCTATATGAAACCCTGAAAAATCAAAGTTTTGGACTGCACCAAGAGTGCACAGAGTTTATCATGCAACCTTTTAGAATTCAAAGTTCTTGGACTATTTTTGAGAGAAATGAGATGGACGTGTCACTTTTGTTAGACAAACTAGTAGAAGGAACACAGGGCTTCAGACTGCCTAGCAACAGATTCTCGACTGTTAGTTTGTCTTTTGCCATGAACTGGACAGTGGTGTAGCTGGAAAGAAACCTGCAGCTTCTCTTTCTCTCCCGGAAAAAGAGGCTTGCAAAGAAGCAGCACTTTCTCTCTCTCCAAGTAAAAGACAGCGACAAAGAGTCAAAGGCTAAATTGCTAATTCAATAAACAACCTGGGTCTAGGAATCGGCGACCTAAACAGAGGATCTTCCACTACCCTGCAGCTGAAAGCAATGTGATCTCATTGATAGGAAGTGAAAGAATCGTGAGAAAAGTCACTTTATTCTGCCCATGTGGCTTGGCCTCTTGATCCATAGGATTTTCTTTTTGACACATTTTTCCTAGCCATAAAAACTCCACAGAACTGTATGTTGCGTTTCATCCTGTCTTTGTATAAACATGTTTTTGTTTGGATTTAAAGGGGGTACAGTTTAAATTTGTTTAGCTGCAGTCAATAATCCATGTTTTCACTTGTTAAAGACAAGCTTGTTCATAATAAATAAGTTTTTGCCTTTATTGATGAAGTTTGGAGGAGTCTTTTTTGACCTAGATAACAATAAACATAAAGCAATTTCAACATGGTGATTCAATTAGACGCTTACACTATTTAGGGTGTCTTGTGGCGTCATAGTGCTTGATTCCTAGAGTACTCTCCCTTCAGGGTAATAACAACATTAACACTTTCACCAGGTTAATAATCGATTTTAAATGTTATGCAGGAGAACTTTGTGTAGATGCACTAATAAATTTGCAAAAAGCACTGATCAATTCTAAGCCTCAAGTTTAAAACACCAACAGGCTCAACCAGGGAGCCATATAATTTAGCAACCATATAACATAGAGACCATTGTACAAGCCTTCCTTTCCTTTGCAGAAGAGGGTGGACTGTTGAGTAGCAGCACCTGGCCTCCAAAGTTACGTTCTCCAAACTGCATCTCCATCCTCCCCCCCTCAACCAGACAAAACTACCAAGCAAGTGTATAACAAACTGGAGCTTCAAGTACAAGGAACACTCAAGCTGAGCGGCGCAGTTGAGCAAGGAAAGAGCCCAAGAAAAAACATTGAGACAGTGAATGCCGTAAAACAGGTGCGGCCTACTTCAGGACTTTGCAACTTCTGTATCCTACTCACACTGCTGCTGCGTGCTTGGCGGGAAGCCAGGCATGTGAGGCACCATTCCAGACGTACCCGGCTGAGGCTGTCCAGGATGTGACATTGACTGATTCAACTGTCCCAGACCTGCCACTCCGGGGGGACGAGTGGCCATCATCCCACTCGAGCTCCCCGTAGGGCCACCTTGCAAGTTCTGCAAAGCGTTCATTGGATCTAGGAGGGAGGGAAACAAAAAAAAAAACAGAACTTCTGTTAAATTCTTCAAAGAGAAGCAGATACGCAAATAAAGATCAGGCAAATCAAAGAATCGCAGGGCACAGAAAGCAGCCATTTGGCCCATTGTGCTATGCTAATTCTTCGAAAGAGCTACCTGAAGAGTCCCACTCCCTGTTCTTCATCCACAACCCTGCAAAATTTTTCCATCAAGCATTAATGCAATTCCCTTTCAAAAGTTACTACTGAATCTGCTTACAAGACGATTTCTAATCAAATTCCTTGAGCAAAAATTTCTCCATATCCCCCCTAGATCTTTCACCAATCATCTTTACAATATGTTCCCACATTATCACTCCATCCACCCATGGAAGAGTCATATTATGCAGAACTTATAACAAAAATTTATAGCACAATTAAGCCTAATTATCCTATGACAGCATAAGCTCCATACAAAACCAGAAATTGCTGGAGAAACTCAGCAGGTCTGGCAGCAGCTGAGGAGAGAAAGCTCAGTTAATGTTTCGAGTCCAATGACCCTTCTTCAAAAGGATCATGGTCTGGTTCCAGTGTCTTTGGACTCAAAATGTTAACTTTGCTTTCTCTTCACAGATGCTGCCAGACCTGCTGAGTTTTCCCAGCAATTTCTGATTTTGCTTCAGGTTTCCAACATCCGCAGTTGTTTGTTCGGTTTTAGTGTCAAGCTTCATACAAACCTCCTTCCACCATTTTTCATTAAACCTGATTAAAACATCCCCTTCTCCCACCGTGAAATAATCATGCTTCCCCCTAAATTCATCAATGCTATTCACCTCAATTATACTTGTAAATAGAAGGCTCTATCTTCTCACCAATCGTGGGGTACAAACCTGGTTTTGACTTCTCCATAAATAGAAAATTCTTCTTTACATCTATCTTATCAGACCCCCTCATCATTTTAAAGATCTCTGTTCAGTTGATCCCAGACATCTAGGCAGAATAAGCCACAATTTGTTCAGCCATTCGTGCAAAGTACAACTTCTTAGGTCTTGTATCATCCTTATAAATCTTTTTAAGCTTTTTCCAGTGCCTCTATAGCCATAATAACCATAAGATATGACAGCAGAATTAGACCATTCAGCCCATCAAGTCTGCTCTGCCATTCAATCGTGGCTGAAAAGTTTATCAGAACATTTCCCAGTCTTCTCCCTGTAATCCTTGCTCCCATTACCAATCAAGCACCTATCTATCTCAGTCTTAAATACACTCAATCATTTGGTCTCCACAGACCTCTGCGACAATGAGTTCTACAGAATGACCATCTTCTGGCTGAAGAAATACCTCCTCATCTCAGTTCTGAAGGGCTGCGCCTTCACTCTGAGGCTGTGCCTTCAGGTTCTAGTCTCTCCTACCAGTGGAAACATCTTCTCCACATCAACCCTATCCAGGCCCCTCAGTATTCTGTAGGTTTCAATGAGATACCCCCTCATCCTTCTAAACTCCATTGAGAACAAATCCAGAGTCCTCAACCGCTCCTCATATCATAAGCCCTTCATCCCAACGATCATTCTTGTAAATCTCCTCCCCTCCACACAAGCATACCCTTCCTCAGATATAGGGCCCCAAAACTGCTCATAATATTCCAAATATGGTCTGACCAGAGACTTATACAGCCTCAACATCTCTTTTCTTATATTCTAGCCTCTCAAAATTAATGTTGACTTTGCATTTGCCTTCCACACTGCCAACTGAACCTGTCATTAACGTTAAGAAAATCCTGAACTAGGACTCCTAAGGCCCTTTGTGCTTCCAAAGATTTCCAAAGCCTCTTCTTGTTTAGAAGATAGTCTACGCCTCTATTCTTCCCAACAAAATGCATACATCCTATACTGTATTCCGCCTGCCACTTCTTTGTCAATCATAGAATCCCTACAGTGTGGAAGCAGGCCCTTTGGCCCAACAAGTCCACACCAACCCTCAGAGCATCCACCCAAACCCATCACCCTATAACCCACCCAATCTATACAACCCTGAACACTACTGGCAATTTACCGTGGCCAATCCACCTAGACTGCACATCTTTGGACTGTAGGAGGAAACCCACTCAGACACGGGGAGAACGTGCAAACTCCACACAGATAGTTGCCCGAGGGTGGAATCGAACCCGGGTCGCTGGTGCTGTGAGGCAGCAGTGCTAACCCCTAAGCCACCATGCTGCTCACTCCCCTAGTCTGTCCAATTTCTTCTGCAGCCTCCCACTACCTGCCCCTCCACCTATCTTTGTGTTATTTGCAATCTTAACAACAACGTCCTCAGTTCCTTCATCCAGATCATTAATGAATAGTTGTGGTCCGAACATTGACCCCTGTAGAACTCCGCCAGTTGCCATCCTGAAAAACACTCCTTTATCTCTACTCTGTGCTGGTCAGTCAATCTTCTATACTTTGCCTGTAACACCAAAGGCTCTTATCATATTCAGCAGCACCCTGCACAATATTGTGTCAAAGGCCTTCTGGAAATCCAAACAGATCATGTCCACTTTGTCTAACTTGCTTGCTACCTCCTCAAAGAATTCTAAAGATTTGTCAGGCATGACCTGTCCTTGATGAAGCCGTGCTGACTCCGCCCTATTTTACGATGCACTTCCAAGCACTCCACACTCTCATCCTTAATAATGGACTATACAATCTTACCAATGACCAAGATCAGCCTAAGTGGCCTGTAGTTTCCTATCTTCTGTCTCCCTCCCTTCTTAAACAGGGGTGTGACATTCGCTATTTTCCAGTCCTTTGGCACCCTTCCTGATTCCAGTGATTCCTGAAAGATCACCACCAATGCCTCTACAATCTCCTCAGCTATCTCCAGTTTACTAGGCCGATTCTGGGGATGGCAGGTCCGACACACAAGGAGAGATTGACTAGGTAGGGAGTGTTTTCGCTGGAGTTCAGACGAATGTGGGGGGATCTCAGAGACTTATAAAACCCAACAGGACCGGACAGGGTAGATTCAGGGAGTATGTTCCTGATGGTGGGTGTGTCCAGAACCAGGGATCACAGCATATTGATTCGGGTAGACAATTTAGGAAGGAGATAAGGAGACATTCCTTCATCCAAAGAGAGCCTGCGGAATTCATTCCCACAGGTAGTAGTTGATGCCAAAACTCTGAATGCATTCACGAGGTGAAGATATAGCACTTGGGGTGAATGGGATCAAAGATTATGGGGAGAAAACAGGATTAGTCTATTGAGTTGGATGATCAGCCATGATCGTGAAGAATGGCGGAGCAGGCACAAAGGGCTGAATGGCCTTCTCCTGCTCCTGATTTCTATGTTTCTATGTTTCCTCTAGAACTCTGGGGTGTACACAATCTGATCTGGGTGATTTATCCACCCTCAGACCTTTCAGCTTCCTTAGCACCTTTTCCTTTGTGATAGCCCTCACCTCAGCACCCCCCCCGAATCACTTGAAGTTCTGTTATGCTGCTGGTGTCTTTCACTGTATGCAAAATACCTATTCGGTTTCTCCACCGTTTCTTTGTTCCCCAGTACTACTTCTCCAGCCTCATTTTCCAGTGCTTCAATGCCCATCTTCCCCTTTTCAAACCATTCAGATATCTAAAAAAATACTCTTACCATCTTCTTTGATATTACTAGCAAGCTTACTCTCATATTTTATCTTCTGCACCCTTCCTCCCCATTGCTTTCTCAGTTAACTTCAACTGGTTTTCAAAGGCTCCCCAGTCCTCTGGCTTCCCACTAATATTCACTACATTGAATGCTCTTTTTTTTTTGCTTTTCTGCTATCCTTGACTTCCTTTAACAGCCACGGTTGCCTCATCCTCCCCTTAGTGTCTTCTTCCTTAGGATGAATTTCTGCTGTGCATTCTGAACTAACTCCAGCAACTCCTGCTATTACTGCTCCCCTGTTTTCCCTGCTAGGCTCCCTTCCAATCAACTCTGGCCAGCTCCTCCCTCATGTTCAGGGTTTTTGCAAAGATTTGTAGTTCATGTTGAGGGTGAGGTTGTGACTTGCTCACCGAGCTGACTTTTCTCATTCAGATAGTCTTTAATACTTGTGAGTGTTTGCATAGCGTGGCAGTGGGCTTGTGTGCTACCATAATTCCTAGTAGTCATAGGAGTCTCATTGTCAGTTCTGATATGTTCTTGATGTAGGGCAGTGTGGCCAGTGTGTTAGGGTGTACTGTGTCCTCTTGGTAGTGTCTATTTAGTAGGCACTGCAGATGAAGTTGCAAGGATATCTGTTCATAGGAAAGATTTTGTATAAGTACTCTTCCTCTTTCCTGTGCAGTTCTGGTTTGGGTTGCTTTCCTGTATACTGAGGTTTGAACCTCCCTATTGCTCATACATTCAGCTCTGATGTCCAAGCTGATGGAGCTGCTGATCTGTGTTCCTGCTTCCTCTAGCAACGCGGCCAGTGTTTCTTTGGCTGAACCTAAACTGTGGATCCGGTACGACATTCGTCATCATTAAACGCAGCAAACTAGAAGAGACCCACCACCTCATCAACAATGTATTCACCAGGATGAAATTCATGAGAAGAAGAAAACAACAATCAGCTTCTGTTTCTGGATGTCAGAATTAAACGTATGACCAACGGGGAGTTCCAAACCTCAGTATATAGGAAAGCAACCCACACCGACCAAATCTTCAACTTCCGCAGCAACTATCCCAACGTCCACAAACAAAGCTGTATTAGGACACGAAAACAGGCCACCACTCACTGCAACACGCCAGAACTACGCACGAAAGAGAAAGAGCACCTATACAGAATCTTCATTATGAACGCATATCCCTGCAACTTCATCCGCAGGTGCCTACTAAAAAGACAACACCAAGAGGACACAGTACGCCCTAAAACACTGGCCACACTACTCTACATCAAAAACTTATCAGTACTGACAACAAGACTCCTACAACCACTCGGAATCATGGTAGCACACAACCCCACAGCCACACTGCACAAACGCTCACAAAGATTAAAGACCCCATTCCCACAACATGCAGAACCAACGCAGTTTACAAAATACCATGCAACGACTGCCACAAACATTATATCAGACAGACAGGAAGGAAACTAGCCATCAGAATACACAAATATCAGCTAGCAGCAAAACATGACAAACTTTCCCTAATATCAGTAGACTCGGGCAATGAAGGCCAAAAGTTTAACTGGGACAAGGTAACCACAGTAGCCCAAGCCAAACATAGACATGCACAGGAATTCCTAGATGCATGGTTCTCAACGCATAATACAATCAACAAACACATAGAATTGGATCCTATATACAAACCCATACAGAACGTGACACATCTCACCATGACAGACTGGACAGCATAAATTCCAAGCGGAGTAGAACAACATTTATTCATTGGAGGCCTCACTGATGATGTTACCTAGCAAGGTGATGAAACATCTGAACGAAAACAAGCCAGCTCAGCGAGCAAGTCAACAACCTCCTTCTTCGTGTCTTTATAATGACCTTTACTCAATTGTAAAACCATTATATCGGATTCCAGCTTCTCCCTCTCAAACTGCAGGGTGAATTCGATCATACTATGGTCACTACCCCCATGGGTTCCTTCACCTTACACTCCTTAATCAAGTCTGCCTCATTACGCATCAAATCCAGAACTGCCGGTTCCCTAGTGGGCTCTACCACTCGTATCTCATAGACATTCTTGAGATCCGCTATAAACCTGATTTTCCCAGTCCACCTGTATATTGAAGTCCCTCATAATTATTGTAATAGTGCCTTTCATACCTGCATTTTCTATTTCCTGACTTATTTTCTTCCCTATATTCTGACCACTGCTAGAAGGGCAGAACGTAACTCTCATCAGAGTCTCTTTTTCCCTTTGCAGTAACTCAACTCTACCCACACAGATTCTATGCTTTGACTCTATATCACCCACCATCAAATTAATTTCATCTCTTATTAAAAAGGCAACCCCTACCCCTCTGTCCATCTGCCTGTCCTTTCGATAGGACGTGTACCCCTAGATATTTAGTTCCCAGTCCAGATCTCCTTGAAGCGACATCTCTATGATACCCACAACATTGTATCCATCAATTTCAATCCGTGTTACATGCTCAACTACCTTGTTCTGTATAATGCACGTATTTAAATACAACACCCTCAGTTTTGTGTTGACTGCCCCCCTTCTCATAGTTGCCCCCTCATCCACTGTGATTGAAGTTAGATTCCTGACCCTAAGTAAAGAAGTTCAGTACAAACTAACCTAATGCATAAAAGCTCATCTGGAAATCTGCCAACCTTACCTACTCTGGCCTACATGCAATTCCAGACCCAGGAATGTGGTTGACTCTTAATGTGGCCCAGTCAGTGATGTTCACATTCCATGAACGAATAAAAAAAAATCACAGAGATAGTAGGAACTGCCGATGCTGGAGAATCTGAGATAACAAGGTGTAGAGCTGGATGATCACAGCAGGCCAAACAGCATCAGAGGAGCAGGAAAGCCAGACCTTCTTCAGAAATGGGGGAGGGGAAGATGAAGGGGATTCTGAAATAAATAGGGAGAAAGGGGGAGGCGGATAGGTGATGGATAAAGGAGAAGATAGGTGGAGAGGAGACAGACAGGTCAAGGAGGCGGGGTTGGAGCCAGTAAAGGTGAGTGTAGGTGGGGAGTTAGGGAGGAGATAGGTCAGTCCAGGGAGGACGGACAGGTCAAGGGAGCGGGATGAGGCTGGTAGGTAGGAGATGGGGGTGGGGCTTGAGGTGGGAGGACAGGTTAGGGAGGCGGGGATGAGCTGGGCTAGTTTTGGGATGCGGTCGGGGGAGGGGAGATTTTGAAGCTTGTGAAATCCACATTGATGCCATTGGGCTGCAGAGTCCCCAAGCAAAATATGAGATGCTGTTCCTGCTACCTTTGGGTGGCATCGTTGTGGCACTGCACGAGGCCTAGGATGGACATGTCGTACAAGGAGTGGGAGGGGGAGTTGAAATGATTCGCGACTGGGAGGTGTAGTTGTTTGTCGCGAACCGAGCGCAGGTGTTCCACAAAGCGGTCCCCAAGCCTCCACATGGTTCTCCCGATGTACAGGAGACCACAACGGGAACAGCAGATACGGTATACCACATTAGCAGATGTGCAAGTGAACATCTGTTTGATGTGTAAGGTCTTCTTAGGGTCTGGGATGGGGGTGAGGGGAAAGGTGTGGGGGCTGGTGTAGCACTTCCTGCGATTGCAGGGGGAAGCGCCGGGGGTGGTGGGGCTGGTGGGGAGTGTGGAGTGGACAAAGGAGTCACGGAGAGAGTGGTCCCTCCGAAAAGCAGATAAGGGTGGGGAGGGAAAAATGTCTTTGGTAGTGGGGTCGAATTGCAGATGGCGGAAGTGTCGGAGGATGATACCTTGGATCCGGAGGTTGGCGGGGTGGTATGTGAGGACGAGGGGAATTCTGTTTTGGTTGTTATTGCGGGGAGGGGGTGTGAGGGATGAGTTGCGGGAAATGCGAGCGACATGGAAGAGGGGGTTTTCAACCTCTGTAGAGGGCAAGTTACGGTCCTTGAAAAACGAAGACATCTGGGATGCCCGGGAGTGGAATGCCTCATCTCGGGAGCAGATGCGGCGGAGGCGAAAGAATTGGGAATAGGGGATGGCCTTTTTGCAGGAAGGTGGGTGAGAGGAGGTGTACTCTAGGTAGCTGTGGGAGTCGGTAGGCTTGAAATGGATATCGGTTTCCAGGTGGTTGCCGGAGATGGAAATAGAGAGGTCCAGGAAGGAGAGAGGGGTATCGGAGATGGCCCAGGTGAACTTAAGGTTGGGGTGGAAGGTGTTAGTGAAGTGGATGAACTGTTCGAGCTCCTCATGGGAGCACGAGGTGGCGCCGATACAGTCATCGATGTAATGGAGAAAGAGGTGGGGGAATAGAGCCAGTGTAGCTTTGGAGAGGAAGTGTTCCACGTATTCTACAAAGAGGCAACCACAGTTCCTTCACAGTTACTGGGTCAAAATTGTGGAATCCCTCCTGAACAGTACTGTGAACATACCTACACTACATGGAATGCAGAAGTCCAAGAAGGTGGTTCATCACTACCTTTTCAAGGAAAATTAGGGATAAGCAACAAATGCTGGCCTTGCCAGCAATACTTGCACCCCAAGACTGAATGTAAGAGTCAGGGGAGTGACCCAGAGACCCTGCTATTGTAGCAGCCAGTTGTGAATGTCAATGAACAATTTTAAGCTAATATCAACAAGAAACTCTATATCATCAATGATGGGGGAGCTCTGTGCATCAACGCAAAAGACAAGGATGAAGCTTTTTCAATTCATTCCACATTATAGTAAGATGTGGCTGAACTCACCGAAAACAATAAAGACAATGGATCCCAACAATGTAATAGCTGTAGTACTCAAGACTTGAGTTCCAGAAATAGTAATGTCCCTAGCAAAGCTGATTCAATAGAGTTACAATGCTGGCATCTACCCAACAATGTGTTTTGTTCTCAAAAGCTGAAAAGTTCAATCTAGCCATTTATTAACTCAGTCTAATCACAAACATCAAGAAAGTATTAGATATCGCTCACAGTACTATCAGGCAGAACTTATTCATCAACAACTTACGGCCTGACTTCCAAGGCTTGTCCATCATCCACAAGTCAGGAATGTGATGAAATACACTACACTTGACTAGATGGGTGCAACTTCAACAAGATTCAAGAAGTTTGACATGAGGTTGGTTGGCTCGTCGAGCGGGTTTGTTGTTTTGCAGACGTTTCATTACCATGCTAGGTAACATCCTCAGTGCAGCCTCCGATGAAGTGTCTGTGTGTTTTCCTGCCTGGTTTTTAAACTCTGGGGTCCGTTGAGATGGATTGCCTCACTTCTGGTTTTCCTTCGTAGTGGAATGTATATGGGGTCAAGTTCAATGTGTTTATTAATAGCATGCTTCGTGGAGTGCCATGCTTCCAGGAATTCTCATGCTTGTCTCTGCCTAGCCTGTCCCAGGATCTTGGTGTTGTCCCAGTCGAAGTCGTGATTCTTCTTGTCCACGTGGATTGAGATGGGTGAGTATTGGTCGTGTTTTTTTGTAGCCAGTTGGCTACTCTTGTTGTTAGTTTCCTTCCTGTTTGTCCGACGTAGTGTTTCTTGCAGTCTCTGCAGGGGATTTTGTAGATGACACTGGTCCTGTCCATGGCAGGGAATGGGTCTTTAGTTCGGATGAGCAGGTACCCACAAAAACAACAACAGAACAGACACATGGATAAGAAACCTCTCTGACAGGAAACTGACAGACACGGAAAAAACCGTTCTCACCCGAGGACTGAACTACAACTACAGGGACGCCAACAAAAAGGAATTCCTAGCTACACTGGAAGCCTCAAGACCAACAATATCAATGAAGAAACACAATAAACTATAAGGCAGACAGTAGTCCTGACACTAACCAGAAGGAGTGAACTCAAAACCCTCAACACACAGGAAAGACAAGCCCTGGATGGATTAAAGAAGGACAAGAACATCACAATACTATCTGCAGACAAAGAGGCCAAATTGGTGTGTGCTAACATAAAAAAAGACATAGAGAAGACATCACCACAAGTGAAGATCAAACCAGGTCTGCACCCAGAATGCAACAAGAATGTGGAACTTTAACTGCAAAGAGTACTTAAGACAAACAAGAGATTCATTTTCAGAGGAAGCCAGGTAAGCATACAGTGAAACCATGGAATAGAAAGATACATCTGTCAGGTTATATGAACAGAGATAGGAGATGATTCACATGGAGAATAAACTAGAAGGTAGTAATGGTTTCTATGCTTCAGGTTGTGTGTAAAAACATCACTTGCGTGAAATAAAAGCTTTCATAACAATTGCTACCCTATTTGTCTGGCATACCTTCACGCAAACTTTGTGATTTGTGCATAAATATAACAAAAGCTTCCTGTATAGCAACAATAGGTAGAATCTCAATTTAAAAATTCTGCATCTTCCTGCCAAAGTGGATTATTTCACCTTTCCACATAATTTGCCCAAACACCAAAACTAAATCTAAATCATTTTGCAGTCTTCATCTCCTCACTCATCTTTGTTCTGTCAGTAAACCTGAATACATTACACCTAATCCCCTCACCTCAGCCATTAATATAGATTATAAACAGCTGAGGACAAACACTGATGCTTGTGTTTCCCTCACTAGTTAGAATCTGCCAACTTGAAAATTGACCTAATTATTCAGAGTTTTTTTTTCTGTCTTCATATGCTCCAATCTCACAAGCCCAAATTTTGTGTTGCAACTTCCCACACAGCACTGTATCAGGTGCTTTTGGAAACTCAAACATACCACGCTCACTGGTTCCCCCTTTCTAGTTGATTCTCTAAGAAATGCATTAATTATGATTTCCCCTTCATGAATTTATGTTTAATCTGTTTAGTCATATGATGATTTTCTAAAAACTCCTGTTATCTAAATCTCATGTTTCCTGGCCCTCCTTCCTTGAACAGCAGAGTTATCTTTTTTACCTTCCGAGAATCTGGGAATTTTATCAGATCAAAACATAGGGATCCATGATATTTATATTCATTTGTTTTTGAACCCAAGGACATATGACATCAAGTCCAGGAAATCTGTTTGGTGAGAGTTACATTACTTTCTTGGGTATTATTCCATTATTAATATTAACTGGTTTAAGTGTCTGATTCTCATCTTGGCTCCCTACAATTATGATGTGTGACTTTCTATCACAGAAGCCAAAGATAAATAACTGATGTTACTACCACCCCTGGATTAGTGAGTTGCCAAAGTGGTGATTTCTATGTGAATGCAATGAGTGACTTTGTATACTCAGAGTTCCAGACTCTGTACAGCGGACAACAAGCATCAGAGGAAAACAACCTGCCAAATGTTCCATTGTTTCACTATATGCTTACCTAGCTTCCTCTTAAATTGATTCTATCGTTCGCCTAACAAGTAATTATAACAGCAAATAAAGAAGAGGGAACCACTCCGAGAACAGAGACCAACGAGCATACTCCACACAGGGCTTTGCTGAATCAGTTTGAAAAGTGAACAGCAGCAATCCTCCTACCAGCCATCCTGAATAGAACACTAAATCTGCACCAGGGATCAATCCCTTCCAACATCCAAAAGGGTATTACCTCCTCCATTACGACAGTGAACAGCCATCACCACTCACCCCTATCCCCTTAAGAAACTAGAAATGGGGAAATGATATATTCCTGATAGTTAAAGCTTTTTCTGCTTTAATGAACATTGCACACTTTCATTCTTGTTTTCTCTTTCAACCTTCTTGAGGTTACATTAGCCAGTTACAACTTGTTGAGACACAAGCCAAGAGTGTGATGTTGGTAAAATATCTTATCCTCTTACAACATTTCATGCACACATTTCTTTTGAGTAGTGAGCAAAAGTATGAACATCTTCCCCATCTCCAAAGCCTAAGGGCATTATGGAGAATCACAGTTTGTCTGCAAAATAAGGTGAGATTATCCTGGGTCTAGGACTGAGGCTGAAACCTTCTTTGCATGGCTGATTACTAGCTCATCTCTATGCATCAACTCATCAAAGCAGCTTAATAAGGGCCCTTTATTTACAAACGGTTGAGAACGCCAAGTTCCCAATCATCCTGCCCCCAAGAATAAAGCATGGACTTCAACAGCATGCATGGTTTAGTTCATAACAGTCATTGCAGGAATCACACTTATTTGAGAGACACTGAATTCAACAGGAGTAGTTCGCATTAGCTATAATGTGGGACAGACATGAACGGAGTCTGAGTGAAATGACACCAGCACCTTGCTAGAAAAATGTGGGGCACTGCGGATCAGGAATATGTAGAGAGAGCCTGAGTGGCAACAAGGCATTCATCCCAAGGACTATCACAACAGACCCTGATCCTCTCCTTACTCAACCGGCAGATGAATGGTCTTTGTGACAGAGGCTGCCTCATTTTACCCTTGCAAAGCCAAGAAACAGTGAGGTCAATTTGAGTACCCCCACTGCAATCCCTGTTTAGAACAGAGACTGGAAAGGTCACAAGGAACCTTCTGGTCTCAACATTGTACACACCGCCATTACAAGGTCTCGCAGTGAACACTAACAGAGATATTAGGAAAGTGTCCCTCATTGCAAGCTATTGTTCATTTTCATCAGGACTGACCAGTTGCACAGAAAACGTTAATAGCTAACATCTTTAGCTATTAACTGACCACGTGACAAATCTGTCCCTGTATCCCATAGACTGCAGTGGTTCAAGAAGAAAGCTCCAAATAAGGGATGGGCAATAAATGCTGGCACTGCCAGTGATGCCCACACCCCATGAACAAATAAAACAAAATGTCAGGATATCTACGCATTGCTGTTATGGCAATCACAGCAATTACAGGCCTGAATCAGGTAATCAGTCAATCATTCTAAAGGCAAAATTTTGTTGTATCTCACCAAAGTTTGGAATTAAACACTGCTTACCACCAGCTCGACTCTTCTTATCTGTGAAAACACAACACATCAGAAGATTAAGAGGAAGTACGTCCTTCAGCATTTTCAACACAGCATCAGAATTAAGCGTGCAAGATACCATACTGCATCCACTTTAACACAAAAAAGGGCTCAAACCATATATTTCTAGAATCTGGTTAGAGACAAAAAAAACTGCAGATGCTGGAATCCAAGGTAGACAAACAGGAGGGTGGAAGAACACAGCAAGCCAGGCAGCATCTGGAGGAAAGGAGCAGTCAATGTTTCGGGTATAACCCTTCTTCAAGCCTCCTGTTTGTCTGCCTATTTCTAGAATCTGTCTTCCTTACTCAGGCTGGGTCTGGAGACAAGTGCCTTGTTCTCTAAAAAGTGTAGGTGTATTGGTGGGTACAGGTCCACAGGGGATGGCGGCAGTAATTTATGGATGGCTTTTATAGATTGGTCACTGGCTCTCAAAACCCAAATTAACAGCAGTAACAGCAATGTGATATGCTCACAGTTTAAAACTACGATAAGACCGGGTTACAGAGTGTTAAATATAATGAATTGAATCAGTTGTAGACTGACACCCGCGGACCTCAGAAGGTGGAGATGGATCATCCACTCAGGTAGCTTTCATTGAAGAGGGTTGAAAATGTTTAAGGACAAAGATACTTGTGGAGTTTCAACCTCCCATGTGTTGTCCACCAATATTCTCAATGGATGTGGCAGGATTGCAGAGCTTAGGTCTTAGCTGTTGGTTGTGGAATCGCTTAATTCTGACTATTACATGTTCTTTCTGCTGTTTGGTATGCAAATACCCCTGTGCCGCAACTTCACCAGACTGACGCCGCCTTTTTTTAGGAAGATATTCTTGATGCTGCTCCTACCTTGACCACCTCCATCATTCATTGAACCAGGTTTGATTGCAATGGTAGTGTGGGGTATATACTGGACTATGAACTTACAGATTGCGATTGAATACAATTATGCTGCTGATAGCCCACAGTGCCTCACAGAGGCCCAGTTCTGTTTTAAAGCTATCTTGTTTTGAATGGTAGTAGCTGCATCTAACATGACAGGTTTTTTCAATGTGAAGATGGGAAATACATCTCCACAAGGACTGTGCAGTGGTCATTTATGTCCATACTGTCATGGACTAATGTATTTCTGGCAGGCAGTTTGGTTGGGAGATGGTCAAGTAACTATTTCCCTCACTACTTGCCACAGACCCAGTCTAGCAGCTATGTCCTTCAGGGCTCAGTCAATACTGGTGATGCCAAGCCACACTTGGTAATGGACATCAAAGCCCCTCAGCTACATTATATTCTATGCTCTTGTCACCCTTGGTTTTTCTTTTAATTGGTGCTCAACATGGAGGAATACTGACTCATAAGCTGTGATGGGTTTAAAGTCACAAGACTTGATGGAGTCCACAGAACTCCAAAGGCTAAGCCTTCTCAACAGTATGTCATTGCTCTATGATCTCTGACGGGTGTCCTGCTGGTGGGACTGGACATAGCCAGGGATGATGGTGGTGGTATTTGGCAAGGTATGATTCAGTAAGTATGACTATGTCAGGCTGTGACTTCTGTGGGACAGTTCTCCCAATTTTGGCACAAGCCTCCGAATGTTTATGAGGAGTTTGCAGTTTGCTTTTGCCCAGCCCATGCTTAGCTGAATGCTGGTGGTCTGCCATTTTATTTTGCTTAGACATTTCTGAGATGCTTGACAAAATTGAGTTGATTCTAGGCCAATTCAAAGGGTAGATAAGGGTCAACCAGTTCACTGACCCTACCAGACTGAAACAAGTCCCTCGTTCCCCCATCAAACCCTGCAGTCTCTCTCTCCCTCACTAACCCCTACAGTCTCACCCCTACAGTCTCACTCACTTCATCAATGGACCTCACTGTATCCTCACCCTCTGACACTTGCAATTTTTCTCTCTCTCACCCTTCCTGACCCCTGAAGTTTTTCTCTCCCTCTCTCACACACTGACCCTCTCTGACTCCTGCAGTTTCTCACTCTCTCTCCCTCCCTGACCACTGCAGTTTTTCTTTCTCTCTCACACACATACCCTCCCTGATTCCTGCAGTTTCTCTCTCTCATCCTCTCTGACCCCTACAGTCAGTCTCTTTATCACACACTCCCCAACCCCACAGTCTCTCTTCTCCTCACGGACCCCTGTAGTCTGTCTCTCACACAGTCACCCACCCACTCTCCCATTCCCTGGCATCTCTCCATCGCTGATTCCGGCAGTCTTTCCCTCTCTGATCCCATAGTCTCTCCCACACAGAACTTGCAGTCAGCTTCTCCCTCCCTTCCTCCCTCGCTGACCCATGACATCTCTCCCTCCCTCTGATGTCAGAAAGGAAGAATGGTGATACTGCAGATAGGATAAGGGACTTAGAGATATTTGGATCAGATGAAACTAAATCGAAAAGAAATGCTAACTAGACTGACATCATTCAGTATTCACAAGTCAGCTGGTCAAGGTGGAATGTATTACAGGTTTTGGGGGGGTTGAGAGAAGAGATAACAAAAGGTTGAACCACAATCTTTCAACTTCCTTCAGATTGAGGAGAGTAGAGCATTGGAGAGTTACAAATATTATATCCCTAACCAAAATATAGGAGATGGGTGAACCTGCTTATTACAGCCTAGCATCACTGTTGGAAAAAAACTACTTAGCCAGTTGTCATTGGCAAAGTTAGATCTCGTTTGGAGGGCAGGCATCATTTGGGACTGCAAACACATATGTCTTAAAGAAAATCGTATCTGGTTAATAAGATTGAGTGATGCTAACAGACAGGGCTAATAACGATAGTGTGGTCAATGTATATAGAGGCTTTCAAAAGATATTTGATAAATCATGTTCTGTTCCTGAGTAAGTCTGATATTTAAGCACAAAGTCTCAAAGGGCCAGTGACAACTTCGGTGGATAATTGGTTGTGGGACAGGAGTCAGACAGCTGTGCATAGATGTTTTACCGACTAGAAAAATATATGCATTGGTATTAAGGCCATTGCACCACTTGCATTTGTGCACAGGAAGTATTGCTCAGATCATCACTTACAAATGACATAACACTTAGCAAAGTAAAGATCACATATTGTTCATTGTTGCATTCAATGAAAGCACTTCTGGCCTGTGAGGAACAACAGTAGGATTCAGAGACATTGAATTGTATATTGTAATTGTTGTATTGAAATTACATTACTCATGGGAGGCATAATTTGTGTTATCAGATTAATAATTGAAAGATCGCAAGTTCCAATCCTACCCTGACATTACAGAATTTAAACTTGGTTTTAAAATAACCTGGAAATAAAAATCTGGTGTCAGTAAAAGTGACCAGGAAGCTGCTAGACAATCAAAAAATGCCACCCCAGTCAGTAATGTCCTTAAGGGAATGAAATCCAAAATCTTTACCCATTCTGAGCTACATGACACTCCAGTCCTGCTCTTAACTGGCTTCTGAAGTGGCCTAGCAAGCAACTCCATTATTCTAATGGCAAGCAATGAATGACAGCCTCGCCAGTGGCAGCAACATCCCAAGAATGAACATTTTAAGAAAACCTTAAATTTTAACAACTTACTAACTCAGTGCTAATTCAGTTACAATAAATCATAATCAATAAACTGCTGTGCTCTATTCACAACCCCAAATATTAATTCAAGAGAAGCAAGAGGGGAACTTGAAGGTGGTGGTGTTCCCATGTATCTGTTGCCTTATCCTTCTAGACGGTGGAGGCTGTGGGTTTGGAAGGGCCTGTCTAAGAAGCATCGATGAGTTACGGCAGTGCATTTTGTAAACTTCATCCACTGCAACCACAACGCACAAGGGAAATGCATTCAGCCCACCCTGTCTTTGCTTGAATGTTACACAATTAATTCAACTATCCCACTCCTCCCATAGCCCTGTAAGTATTTCCTTCTGAAGGGCGCATCAAAATGGCTGCTGTACATTACTGTTCAATCTGTTCCTACCATCCATCAGCACCTCAGATTTGTATAAAAAGGTAATAAGGTGGAAGTAGCCCTCAGAAAAACACCAGGCTGAAGAAGACTTGCAACAGTCAACTTCAGCAGGAGAGCAGGTTGTTCAGGCAGTGTAACATCATGGACCTAGACCATTAAAGGCACCTTCCATTTTCAGAAAAATTAACTAACTTCAACACCACTCAACAGTATGAGTGCTCCATGAACAAAAATCAGATGCAACTTCAACAAATCTTCAGAACTGAAATAATTGACAGTACTTACGAATGTCTCGAAAGTGCAGAATAAGCCTTGCCACCAAACTAAGATACTCCTCCTGTTGGAATAGGGAACAGAACAAAACCTGACCATATGCCACAGTCATGATAACATACAACAGTTTAACTGATAAAAATAGATAAAGATCACTGGGAATGATTAATTGTGACAGTGTAAAAGGAATTTTATTCTGTATCTGACCCCATACTGTGCCTGTCCCGGGGCTGCGTGATGAGAACAGCATAGAGGCAGTTTTACTCTGTATCTAACTCCTCACAGTCCTGTCCTGGGCGTGTGTGATCTGGACAGTGGAACTAGCTTTACTTTCAATTTAAAAGAGAAGGGTGAGCTCTACTCTGTCTTCAACTTCATGCTGTCCCTGTCCTGGGAGTGTTTGTTGGGGACAGTGTAGAGGGAGGTTCACGCTGTATCTAACCTCGTGCTATTCCTGTTGTGGGGTTGTTTGATGGGTCAGCATCAAGACAGCTTTACTTTCAGTTAAAAGATGTAGAAAAGAGCTTAAACAGAATGATGCCAGAAGTGAACGTTTGTTCCCTTGAGCACCAATCAAGTTCGGCATATTTCACAGCTTTCTCCCTTACCCTTGTCTTTGCTTTCAGGAAGACGTGGTTTTCCATATCTTTGCTGGATTTGGTGATTGGAGTGCCAGCTGTCCGCATAGCTTCATCTCTGTAAAGAAAAACAGCCATCAGAGGTATCAGGCTTCTAGTAACAATACACCGAAGTCACCATGGGAAAGTCCACAATTTGCTTCCCATGCACTGAGATGAAACCTTCAAGTGTTTCTGAGAGATGCACAAACTATTCTGCTTGGGGTTCGTAGAAAATGAGGAGCACCCAATAACAAAAAATATCAGATTCATAATTAGAAAATAACTGGAATAAAATCCTTTAAAATCCTCTGCCCACGCCCATTGCTATGAATTTATAAATAAATGAGAAGCCTCATTGCAGACACTCAACCTCATGTCCGGTTGAACGGTTCTTTGGGCAATTTTAATTCAATTACATCAGGTTCAACTAATTCAGGGTCAATTTACTATCAATTGCTCAAAGGTAATTAGGGACGGGCAAACAAATGCTGGGCTTACCACCAATATCCACATCCTGTGAGAAAAAGGATTAACTCCAAAGAATAGTCCAGTAACATCACAGCCACCAGTTTGGGACCATTGTCCTTGTACTATGATGCGCAATCAGCCAACCAGTTCTATGATTATGATTCCCCAGCCAAACAGACTATGTGCTTGTGCAACACAGATCTGCACTCTTTGACAGCTTCCATTTTAACTGATGATCGTATGCAGGGAAGAGCTGAACAGACTAGGTTGGCTGGTAGCTTTTGCTCATTTCTGTCCAGATGTTAAAAACACAGATGTTGCCATCACAACAAAGAAACTATGCCCAAAGAGTAGAGGCCAAGTGGACAAACCGTGTGTGAAGCTGCAGGATACTGGAAGGGTGTTAAATGTATACTTTTACTCTCAATAATCTTTGGTCTTCACTCTGGAAGAAGGGAAAGCTGGTATGGAATTCAGGAAAGGGGACTGTGAGGAACTTGCACGGTTAGACATGGGAAATGGCGACGTATTGGAGGCTCTGTGGGGCTTAAAAAGGAAC
>JAHRHZ010000119.1:1665899-1750190 GCA_024137785.1 Ginglymostoma cirratum | reverse complement strand
TTTCGGGTCTGGTGACCCTTCCTCACTGGACCCGAAATGTTAACTCTGATTTTTTCTTCATAGATGCTGCCAGACCTGCTGAGCTTTTCCAGCAATTTCTATTTTTGAACAGGGATGTACTGCTGAGGCTGTATAAGGCTCTGGTCAGACAATAATTATGAGCAGTTTTGGGCCCTGTGTCTAAGGAAGGTTGTGCTGGCTGTAGATCGAATCCAGAGGAAGGTTTCAAGAATGATCTCAGTAATGCAAGCCTTGTCATTTGAGGATCAGATGGGAACTCTGGGTCTGTACTCAATGGAGTTTAGAAGATGAGGGGCTTTTCATTGAAATTTACAGAATATTGAGAGGCTTGAATAGAGTGGGCATGAAGAAGATGTTTCCAATAGTAGAAAAGACTAGGACCCGAGGGCATAGCCTCAGAGTGAGGGGACAACCCTTTAGAACTGAGACAAGGACAATTTCATTAGACAGAGGGTGGTGAATCTGTAGAACTCATTGCCACAAAAGGGTGTGGCAGTCAAGATGTAAACTATATTTAAGACATCAATAGGTTCTTGATTGGTAAGGGGATCAAAACTTACAGGGTGAAGGTGGGAGAACAGGTTTGAGAAACTCTCAGCCATGAGTCAATGACAGAGCAGCCTTGATGGGCTGAATGGCCTAATTCTGCTCCTATATCTTATGGTCTTATAATCTCTTGTTGTGAAGACAGAAACAAAGTATGCCATTTCTTCGTTACCCATTATAACTTCCCTGGTTTCTGACAATAAGGAACTACATTTCATTCACAAATCTTTTTTCTGTTTGCGTGTTTAAAATAGGTTTTATTGTCACATTTTATGTTTCCTGCAATTTCACTCATTCAATATTTTCTCACCCTTGATCAAACTTTTTCTCCTTTTTGGCCTCACATTGCAGCACTTCTTTAGCTTCCAACCTAAACATGTTAAAGAAGCCATCCCCTACAGATAAGCCGTGCACACACACAGGATCTGATCAGATGACAAGGAATGTGACGGATACCTAAAGATTTTGTAGGATGGCCTCATTAGAACGGAATGCGACGCTCAACTCATCGAGCGCCAGTTCTGACATGCAACAGTGAAAAACCGCAACAACTTCCTCAGACACAGGACATAACCAACACAGTACCCTTCGTCGTCCAGTACTTCCCCAGAGCAGAGAAACTACACCACGTTCTTTGTAGCCTTCAACATGTCATCAATGATGATGAACCTCTCACCAAGATCTTCCCAACGCCTCCACTTCTCGCCTTCAAACAACAATAGACCATCATTTGCAGCAAACTACCCAGCCTTCAGGACAACACCACACAACCCTGCCATGTCAACCTCTGCAAGACATGCCAGATCATTGACATGGACACCACCATCACTTTTGGGAACACCACCCACCACATACATGGCAGATACTCATGGGACTTGACCTATTTCATACGCTGCAGTCAATGATGCCCCGAGGCGTGGTATCTTGGCGACACCTTGCATACAGTATGACAACGAATGAATAGATACCGTGCAACAATTGCCAGACAGGGATGCTCCCTCCCAGTCAGGGCACACTTCAGCGGTCAAGGAAATTCAGCCTCCAATCTTCGGGTAAACGTCCTCCAAGGTAGCCTTGGAGATAAACAACAACACAGAATTGCTGAGCAGAAACTGATAGCCAAGTTCCATACCCATGAGGATGGCCTCTGACGTGATCTTGGGTTCATGTCGCGCTATATGTGACCCTACCACACTGTTCTGAAACTGTAAAATCTTCCTTACTGTCACTGTCACCTGGCTAAATTATCATGATCTCTGTACCTTAATTGTTTGTACAGTTTTGGATTGCTTATGACTTTGGTTAGACCCTTGGCATGCAATTCTTGTACTTATCCTGTTATTCCAATCATTTGGTTTATCTCCAGTACCATCTTATTTTTAAATTTTTATTTTTTGTAATTATCTCTCTGCCTCATTTAGTCGGATTATAGGTCATCCCTTCACTTGTTATTCAGCTGTTGACACTTTACTCACACTGTCTAACACTTAGGATCACCCGCGGAGATTTACTATTTGGCACTCTACTCGTACCATTTGTATGGACTTTTGATCCCTCTGCCCTAGATCTCTCTCTACCCATAAATTCTATGTTCCGTGTGTGTCTCTCTCACTTCACTTGACGAAGGGCTATGCTCCGAAAGCTTGTGATTTCAAATAAACCTGTTGGACTATAACCTGGTGTTGTGTGACTTCTGACAACATCCTTGTAAATCTTTTCTGCACCATTTCTAGTTTAACAACATCCTTCCTATAGAAGAGTGACCAGAATGGTGCGCAGTATTCTAAAAGTGACCTTACCAATGTCCTGTATGGCCTAACATGATGTCCCAATGCTTATACTCAACGTTCTGACCAAAAGCAAACATGCCAAATGCCTTCTTCATTACCCTGCCTACCTCTGACTCCTCTTTCAAAGTATACGTGTTGAGCTTTTCTAAATCCGTGGTGGCTTTTTGAACTACCAGTTACTTTTCTCTGAACTCTTTTTGATTTATTTCTTTCACACCCCAAAACTAAAGGAGATAACTTGTTTGCTTTCAGTTCAGATTGTCAGAGTAACTTTGGTGATGGAATCAATGGAAACTTTTGGCATGAGGAGAGGGATTTTCTACTGTCTACCTGAAGGTGGGTGAGGCAACATTTCTGGGGCCCAAGCAAGCACATGGCGAGAATGTTTGTGGATGGATCTCTTCTACTGCTGCAAATTGAGGCCCATCAGTGGGCAATTACAACCCCACCCACAGTCTACAACCAGCCAGAAGTGCACAATCCTCAAAACTCTCACTGTGACAATTTAAGCTCTACCCACTAACCCTGTAGATAAACCATATTTTAAATTGAGCCACTTTCCCTCTTTTATTTTTGTGCTGGACAAGGAATAAACAATTGTTGTAATTCAGACACATATTCTTTTGGTATGGTCCATTGCCTATCCACAGTGAATCCATTTAGGAAGGTTCACCAATTCATCCTTGCCAATTCACACCTCATATCCTATATTTTCCACTATTTTGATTAAGGATCTTAGCTTTTGATTCAACAACTTTGTTGTCCATGTTAATTCAGAATTCTATCATATTATGGTTGCTCTTCCCTACATGACCCTGCACAACAAGATTGTTAATTAATCCTTTCTTGTTATATAATATACCCAGACTGGGACTGCTGTTCTCTGGTTGGTACCTCAACATATAGGTGGAAAAAATATCACGTACATACTACAGGAAATCCTCCTCCACAATGCCATTGCTGGTTTGATTTGTCCAATCTATCTGTAAATTATGATTACAGTTGTGCTCTTACTGCATGCAACTCTGATTTCTTGTTTAATGCCTTCCTTTACATGTTCACCACAGTTTGGGGCCTATAGACAACCAACAAAGACATTTTCTCTGCCTGATGTTTCTTATCTCCACCCATACAGAACCCACATTGTGATTTTCTGAGCCAATATTCCACCTCACGATTACTTATCTTACTCCTTTAGTAACAATGCTACCCCACCTCATTTCCTTTTTTATCCATCCTTCCTAAATAATGAATGATATTTCAGTTCCCGTGCTTGGTAACTGGGCAGCCAGACCTCTATCATCTCAACAATATCAGAACTGTTTATATCTTTTTGTGCTGCTAATTCATCTACCTTATTGCAAATACTAAAGACATTTAGTCATAGAGTCATACAGTATGGAAACAGTCCCTCAGTCCAACTTGTCTGTGCCGGCCAGTCGCTCCAATCTGACCTTGTCTCATTGGCCAGTTTGTAGCTCCCTGAAAGTGGGATGTGGTGGTAAAGAAGGTGTATGGGCATGCTTGCCTTTCTCGGTTGGGAAATTGAGGACAAGAGTCAGGATGTCATATTGCAGTTGCAACTTCAGTAAGGCCACATTTAGAGTATTGCATTCAATTCTGGTCACCATATTACAGGAAGGATGTGGCACTTTGGAGAGAGTGCAGAAGGGGTTTAGCAGGATACTGCCTGGTTTAGACGGTATGAGCTATAAGAAGAGACTGAGCAGAAAAACTCAGGCTGTTTTCTCGTGAGCAGCAGAGGCTGAGGGGAGACTTGATAGAAGTTTATAAAATGATGAAATGCATAGACGGCTAAAATCTTTTTCCCAGAGTTGAAATGTCTAATACTGGGGGGGGGGGGCATGCATTTAAGGTGAGGGGGACAAGTTCAAACGAGACATGAGGGGCAGGTTTTTTTACAGTGAATGGTAGATATCTGGAACGCACTGCCAGGGGTGGTGGTGGAGGCAGATACAATAGGGGCATTTAAGGGACTTTTACATAAGCACATGGATAGGCAAGGAATGGAGGGATGTGGACCAAGGGCAGGCAGAAGGAATTAGTTTCATTTGGCGTCATGTTTGGTTTAACATCGTGGGCTGAAGGGCCCATTCCTGTGCTGTACTTCTATGTTCTATTTGACCCATATCTGTCTAAACCTTTCCTATTCATTATACCCATCTAGATGCCTTTTAAATGTTGTAATTGTACCAGCCTCCTCCACTTCCTCTTGCAGCTCTTTACATCCACACACTACACTGTGCATGATAAAAATTATCCCTCGGGTCTTTTTTAAATCTTTCTCCTCTCACCTTAAACTTATGCCCTTTAGTTTTAGACTCCCCCACCTTGGCTATCCACCCTATCTATACCCCTCATGACTTTATAAACCTCTGCAAGGTCACCCCTCAGCCTCCAACCCTCCAGGGAGAAAAGTCCCAGCCTATCCAGCCTCTCATTATAATTCAAACTCTCCAGTCCCAGCAACATACTTAAGCTTCTTTCAATGTGTGAAGAGGAAAAAGATTTGTAAATACAAATGTAGGCCCCTTACAGTCAGAAACCAGGCAAGTTATAAAGGGGAACAGGGAAATAGCAGAAGAATTGAACACATATTTTGTTTCCGTATTCACAAAGACTATAACACCATGAGATATAGGAGCAAAATCAGGGCTGTTCCATCATTCAAACATAGCTGATACGTTTCTCAACCCCATTCTCCTGCCTTTTGTCTATAAGCTTTGATCCCCTTACTAATCAAGAACCCATCTACGTCTTAAATACAGTTTACATAAATCTTTTCTGCATACTATCAAGTGTGACAACATTCTTCCAATAGAAGAGTAACTGGAATTGTATGTAGTCTTCTCAACCTTATTTGTCTTCTTAGGTTTATTTTGCACGTGGCTCCATTTGTTTCTTGCCTTTGTTTGTTTTCTGCCTTCCACTTTTGCTTCCTACCTTTCTGTCTTTTATTTCTGTCCTTGTTTCCCCTCATCTTTGTTTCCTCGCTCAGGTTCCCATTCTCCTGTTACATTGCTTAAAATCTCCCAAACAGCATTAGCACAGCCCACCCTCCTGACTTCTGTCCCAGTCCTGCCCAAATCTTCTAAACCAGTTGATTTATTTATGCATAAAAATAGTCAATGTGTATCAGTCATCAATAACCTATGTGCAAGTACTCCATACACAATTTTTGAGGTGATGCTGGTCTGTAATGACTATAGACAAAGGTGGTCATTTGGAGGGAATGTTCTCATTGTGATTAGTTTGTGTAACTGACACTAACAGGTTTCACAGAATCCCTACAGTATGGAAGCAGGCCATTCAAGTCCACACTGACCTTCCAAACAGCGTCCCACCCAACCCCTGTAATTCTGCATTTCCCAAGGTAATCCATACAACTGCACATCCCTGGACACTGTGGGTAATTTAGCATGGCCATTCCACCTAACCAACTCATCTTTGGACTGTGGGAGTAAACTACAGCAACAAACCAATGCAGACATGGGCAGAACGTGCAAACTCTGCCAACACTCAGCCGAGGCTGGAATTGAACCCAGGTCCCTAACACTGCAAGGCAGCAGTGCTAACCACTGAGCCACCATGTTTGTTTTGCATTTATCAAGACACGTGCAGTATTTTTAAAGAAGTCTTTCATAGGATGTGGACAACATTGGTTACCAGCCTTAATTGTCTTTGATTGACCATTTCAAACCAACTATATTACTGCAGATGTGGAGTCATGCATAGGTCAGACCAGATAAGGACGGTCAATTTCCTTCCCTAAAGGACACTACTAAATCAGATGTGCTTTATACCAATGATGGTTTCACGGTCACCTTTACTGAGCCTAATTTCAATTCCAGCTTTATTAATTGAACTGAATTTTCACCTGCTGCCATGTTGGGATTTGAACCCACGTCTCCATTACCCTGTGCCTCTGAATTACTAGTCCAGCGAGATTTCTGTAACTCCACTGTCTCTCCATTAGAATGCCAAATTTCAAAGGTAATAATTTATTCTCCAGAATGAGTGGCAAAAATTCTTAATAGTCATTACCATAAAAAACAACTCTAGATAACTATTGTCCCCAGGCTTTTGTTTAATGCAAAACTCTCAATACCTGAACATGTTCCACCTTCCTCCGAAGGACAGGATCTTGAAAATATGTATTGAGTGAGTGAGCCACCTTGCGATCCCCATCTTAAATAAGTGTCATCCTTAGGAGACTTGTACGTGCGCTTGCTTGAATAATCAAGACACCCTTGTCAACTGCGTAACACACAAGTGCATCTCCTCCCTTGGGGAAGGGGAAAGTAAGATCTCCTTAAACTTGTGGTAGCTGCAACACAACATACCTGCTGATTTAAGACTTGGTAATGGAGTCAAAGTTTTGCAGCCATTTAGAGCCCCAAATAACATAGCATTTTTCCTTCTTCAATCAGAAGACCAAAAGCTAGGTCCCAGTGGAATGCATATGTCTGGTAGTCCTTGAATCAGGACTGTCTGCACTTACAGGGTGCGTATCTCACATTGTGAATCATACAATCCTCCCTCCAACCTACTGTTAGCTGATCACACATGCTATAGGAGTTTCAGCGCCAATGTGATGCCAGCTACATAGACTACAAATCTTACGTGTTAGCAAAATGTCACTTTCAGTTTCTGCAGTGGCTAGTGTGCCAACTACGTCCAGGCAGCGGTCGCAAAACTCAACACCGTGTTCAATCTTAGATATGACTCGCCTTTGGACATCACTTACTGAACAATCTTGACTGCACTCAGAACTATACTGGAAAGCAATTCAAGTGTACCATTTGGGCTCACAGTGCAATTTATTCATGCACGCTAGAAGCTACAAATATTTACACAAAGCACTCTGGAGATTGCAGGTAACAGGTCTAGACATTGCACTGTTTAGTGGAGGAAAGGGGCAGGAAACTACCAAATACCTGCTACATTCCCCATGGCAATAACTGGACCCGTTTAATTAGCACAAATCGACAATTAACAGATCTTACACTCCTATACTAATCAATATCTTCCAATCTTGCATAAATTGTTGTTCCTTTGCACTTCAGTGCTGATGAGAGCAAGATTAAAAAAAAACTTTGCCTTCATGTCTCTTTTTAGCAATGCTGAAATCCAGTTTTGCTGCCAGTGAACCAATCTGACAGACAGTGGAGAGGGGATTATAGAAAGAGGTAGATTGACAGGACAAAGCAGTGGAACTATTTAGAAGGCTCTTTTAGACATGATGGGTCCAATAATCACAGCTTATTTTATAAGATTCAATGATAAAAAGAGTCCATGACAGAAAATAAAGGTGGTAAGTAAGGAAAAAAGGATGAAGAAAGACAAATCAAGACAGAATTCAGCACGGTCACTGTCAGAGGAGCAGTTTATCTCCATAATTAATCACTTACATCTGCAAAGATAAAACACAGACATAGACTATGGAAAAGAACATTTTATTGGCAACATATCTAAACAAACCAGACTTCGTCATTCTACAGAATTATAAAATAAAAATACACAAAGAAATCCTGGAACTCCTCCTGGTAATGAGAAAAGGCAGAGACTGCCTCACCTCCTCTTCTGAAAAATGTTTCCACGACCCATCCCACGGCCTCGCCCTCGAGCAGCCACTGTGGAAACAAAAAAATTGAATTTCAATGATTTGGTCTTCGTGACTTTGCAGTGCTCAAGGGAATAGATTCTCTCCCTTCTCTTATAAACCAAAAGTCAAACTGCCTCTACCATATTAAACTGAAAGTAATGCTGTCTTTACTGTTTTAAGCTAAAAGTCAAGCTCCCTTTGCACTGACCCCGTCAAACACTACCAGGGCAGATACAGCATGGGGTTAGATATAGTAAAGCTGCCTCTAATCTTTTAAACTGAAAATAAACTTCTTCTACACTATCCCCATGAAAATTTCCCACGATAGGTACAGGACAGTGTTAGACACATTGTGAAGCTGCCTCTATTCTTTCAAAACTAAAAGTAAAGCTTTTTCTACACTATCTAATGAAATCCTCCAAAGGATGGAACAGCATAGGTTTAAGTACAGAGTAAAGCTTCCACTACTCTTTTAAACTGAAAGTAATGCTCCCTCAACACTGCCTCATCAACAACTCCCAGGACAAGGACAGTAGAGAGTTAGACACAGAGCAAACCTCTCTCTACTCTTTTAAACTAAAAGTAAGGTTCTTTGTACTGTTTAAAACTGAAAGCAAAGCCCCACAACACTGTCCCCATCAAACACACCCAGGACAATGTCAGCAGGGGGTTAGATAAAGTGAAGCTTGCTCTACACTGCTGTAAAACAGGTCAGCAGTCAATCCATAAATTCAGTTTGCACTTCTACATCCACATGAACCCCTACATCTCTTTGTGCCCAAGAATCTATCAAAGTCCATCAAGTAGAAATGTACTGTTCCTTGATTTTCTAACTAGGCATCCTGTTCAAGTACTTTCACTGGCAGTACAGAGGACAGTTTGATCCCCTTGGTGATTGCTCAATATTCCAGGTATCAAGAGGTACAGTGTAGTGACCTCAGCAGGCTCTGTAATGAGGGGGGGATGAGGGGCAACAGACTCAATGCCACCAGTAAAGAGTCTAGATTTAGGACGCAGACACACAAACCTTGAGCTTTGAGGATGGCAGCTTTCCCTCGGCCAGCCCCAGTTCCCTGGTTTTTGTTCTTCATGCTCTTTAACATGGGTGCATTTTTCAGCATATCAGGTAGTATCAGGAAGCGAATCTTGCTGCCACGGATGTAGACCTGTTCTAGCTGAGCCACACGCCCATCCCGGTAGGTGACAGTGATATTGGACATCTATAGAGCAAATGGGAACAAGGTCAGTCAGCTCTGAAACCAGGGGGGCACAATTATGTTAACAGTTAATATTCAGTAACAAAACTCAAGTGGAAAATAAAGCCAGCACAGCACTGTCCACAATACAGAAACACCACACACGTATCTAAAGGGAGAGGGACTATTGGCGTCTGATATTTAATAGATCACTAGGACACCAGCTGAAACCATCGGGGCGACACAGCTCTAAAACATACTGAGATATATAAAACATCTGTCCAAAATGGCACACAGTAGTTACTGTATCTGAAAGAATGGGACTAGAGAAGAAACCTGCAGCAAAGGACACAGAGTGAGACTTTGGCCTAATGCTGGGACCCTTACCTCTGAACCAGGAGGTTCAAATCCTGCTGCAGATAGCCCTGATGAGCAGACACCAGAGCTCTGGATCGGCACACATCAGGGTGGTAACAATTGATAGAGGAGAGACCTTCTCTTGGGCAGTATGATGAATACTCGCAGAAACTTAAAACAATTGAAACTTGGGAGGCTGCGAGCAGGAAGAGCAGATGCGGAAGAAAGGGAAGAATTGGAACACCAGGCTCCTCTCATTCCTTGTATTATTCTAAGTTTTGTAAAATCACAAGTGAAAGTTAAAAGTTCCAAATATACGGATCCTGGTCCTATGTTCTTATTTTAGAGTGTTGTTCACATTTGGAATTCTCTTTCTCTGATGGCAGCAGAGCTGAATTAGACAGACTTTTGATACATAAATGACTCAACAGTTATGGGGGCAGACATCTATGTTCTTCACCACAATCAGGTCAGCCAAGAGCCCACTGAAATGGCAGTGCAGACCCGAAGGGTGCAATCTTGCTGGGAATGATCAAAACCAAGAATAAATGATATAGAGAAGGAAACTCTTCAATAACAAAGGGACGACAGACAAGTGGGAGGCTTGCAAAAGTGTGATAATGAGAATTCAGACGCATCATGTTCCTGTTAAGAGTGAAAGGCAAGGCTGGTAAGAGTAGGGAACAAAGGATGAATAAAAATATTGACGTTCCAGTCAAGAATAAAAGAATCTTAGATATAGACAACTGGGATCAACTGAATCTCTTGAACAGTATAAAGCATGTAGGAGCATTCTTAAGAAGGAAATCAGGAAGGCAAAGAGGCGATATCAGATAGCACTACCAGGCAAGATTAAAAATAATAGAAAAAGATCCTACAAACACATGAAGTGCAAGAGAGCAACTAGAGAGAGTAGGACCCCTTAAAGATCAACAAGGGCATCTTTGTGTTGAACCTCAGGAGATGGGAGAAATATAAATGAATATTTCATGTCAATTTTTACAGTTGAGAAAGAAATGGGCTGTAGAGAACTCAGGGAAATAAATATTGATGTTTTGAAAACAGATCACATTACAGAAGAGGAAGTGATGGAGGTCTTAGAAAATATAAAAAGGTGGCTAGATCTCCAGCACCTGATCAAGTGTATCCCAGAATGCTGTGGAACTTAGGAAGGAAATTGCATGGTCCCAGCAGAAATATTTGTATCATCTATAAACGTGGGTGGAGGACTGGAGATGGCTAATATTGTGCCATTTTAAGGAATGCTGTAAGGAAAAGCTTGAAAACTACAGGTCTGAGAGTCTGGAACTGGTAGCAACAGATTCTGAAAGATAGAATTTACATGCATTTGGGTAGGCAAGGGTTGATCAGCATGGTTTTGTGCCAGGAAAATAGTGTCTCAAACTTGATTGAGTTTTTTTAAATGAAGTAGTCAAAAAGATTGAAGAAGGCAGAAGGCATTGTTTACTTGGACTTTAGTAAAGCCTTGACAAGGTTCCGCATGGTAGACTTATTTGTAAAGCTAGATCACATAAGACTCAGGGTGAGCTTGCTAACTGAATACAAAATTGGCTTAATGGCAGAAGACAGAGTGATGGTAAAGGGTTGTTCTCATGTGCAACCGGTGACTAAGCGAATTTATCGGGTGCCAGACTACATACACGTTCTCTGGCCTGGAGGAGGCAGTCTTCCACTTATATGTTGAGAGCATTCATCTACAGCCCCTTTTTAGTTTTTTTTTGAAGGGGCGGCTGTTGAAATTTTGATTGCACTCCAGCCCCACGCTCCTAATCTACAGACAACCAGTACAGGGAAGGGTGAACAAGACTACGGACCTTCTCGTAGCTTTTGTCCCAGGTCTGGCCAAGATGGTCATTAACAGGTCCAGGCAGCAGATCAAGGAGGGGCTTGTTGTCCCTGACTGTCTGCCCCTCTTTCATGGTTATGACCGTGTTCAGGCAACCCTGGAGGAGGGGCAAATGGTGCTCACCAGTATGGTTGAGCCCTTTCATGACCGATGGGCACCAGGGTGGCTGGACAGCATCACAAACCTGAACAAGAACATTTTGATTTAGTAAATCTTCTTGTTTCTGTAATACAAGTTTCCATTTTTCCTTTTGAGTTGTGTTTTGTTTTTTGGGTTGGTGCCCCTGGAGGAGGGCTGTCTTATTTTCCCTTTGTTTCAATTTTTGACCCACTGGAAGAGCCATGAGGGGTGTTATTTTATCAAGCAAAATATATTCTACATTTTGACTCCTTGTTGTCCCTTCCCAAAGAGTCGGGAGGGGGGGAACAACATAGTCAAGAAAAGCCGTTTTTTATTTGTTGTTTTTCTTTTTCCAGAATCACTGGAGTTTCATTTTGGATCAAAAGTCGGGGAAACTGTGATTTTTCTGCTTTTAAAAAAGAGTAGAGTTAGCTTTGCTCTAGGCTTAACCCAGTGTTGTCCAAACCCCAGGAGTGTGTGATGGGGGCAAACTGTTGTTTGTCATTTATGTAAATGATTTGGATGAGAATATAGAAAGCACAGTTACTAAGCTTGCAGATGACATCAAAATTGATGGTACTGTGGACCATGAAGAAGGTTATCCAAGACGACAAAGAGATCTTGATCAATTGAGTGAATGGGCTGCGGAGTGGCAGATGGAGTTTAATTTGGATAAAGGTGAGGTATTGCATTTTGGTAAAACAAGCAAGGACAAGACATATATGAAAAAAAGGGAGGGCTCTGGTAGTGTTGCACAACAGAGAGACCTACACGTTCACATAATAATTCTTTGAAATTTGCATCTCAGGTAGACAAGGTGGTTAAGAAGATGTTTTCCATGCTTGCCTTCAATGCTCAGATCTTTGAGTGTAGGAGTTTGGATGTCATGTTGAGGCTGTACAGGATGTGGGTGAGGCTCTTCTGGAGTACTGTATGCAATTCTGGTCACCCTGTTATAGGAAGGATATTATTAAACTAGAGAGGGTTCAGAAAAGAGTTACCAGGATGTTGCCAAGAATGGAGGGTTTGAGACATAAAAATAGACTATAAAGGTTGTGACTTGTCTCACTGGAGTGTAGGAGGTTGATGGGTGACCTTATTGAGGTTTATAAAATCATGAGGTGCATAGATATGGTGAATGAAAATGTCTTTTTGCTAGGGTGGTGGGCGCGTTCAAAACCAAGGGGCATATTTTGAAGGACGAACATTTAAAAAAAGGATATGGGCAACGTTTTGTTTAAATACTTTGAGTGGTTCTTGTGTGGAATGAACTGCCAGGTGATGTGGTGAATGCAGGTACAGTTATCATGTTGAAAAGACATTTGGATAAGTTCATGAATAGGAAACGTTTGGAAGAATATGGGCCAAGTGCAGACAGGTGGGACTAGTTTAGTTTGGGAACATCGTCGGCGTGGACTGGTTGGGCTGAAGGGTCTGTTTCCATTCTGTAAGACTCTATGACAAAATAAAGGCAAGGAGCTCCTGGGCAATTCTGGTCGACAAGCTCTGAATTCCATCAGCAGAAGGTCCACATCCCTTTGGAAGAGAAGAGGGAGAATGATTCTCCCCAAATACCTGATTAAGGCCCCATCAGATTCTGTCACATCCTCTGGATAAAATCAAAAGGAAAACCAACCAACTTTATACTGTATTAGAGGAGAGTGTTAATTGATTGGCAAGAGGGCTCTGATTAGCAGAAGGTTTCCCATGGGGAATGAACCAGTTAAAAATGATTCACAGTTAATTGCCAGGCCTTGTCTAAATTTTAAACCAGGCTGGTTGACTCTAGACTGGTCAGGGCATTACCCTGAGACATGAACCAGGGAAAGGTGTCACCTATGATGTGGGGTTGAAACAGGTGTTGTGTGCGCGCTCATGCTCTTTCAGTCTGCAAAGAACAGGCCCCCATGTATTAACTTGTGTAGCTTCCAGTATGCACAAACCCACCTACACTGCCAGCCTAATTGACAATCCTCCTGATGAGTGCAAGACAATAAAAACCTTTGAAAAAACATCTCCTTTTCAGCAATACTCGCATTCTGTTCTACCATATGACAATCCATATTTTTGAAGTGTTGTCACTATTGTATCATAGAAAATCAGCAACCAACATTCAGATAGCAAACACTGACAAACAGCTATGTTATAATAATCTAATCATGTTTGCTGTTCTTGGAGTTGAGATATAAATCGGCCAAGAGGTTGGAGCGAACTCTCCTCCTCTAAGTAACAGAACCGTATGAGCTTTTATATCCATATTAGAGGGCAGATGAAGCCTTGATCTCTAACAACAGTCAACCACATATGCCTGTCCTCTGTCAAGTTAGATGAAAAGGAAACAATCAGACTGCATCCATAAGAGAATATTACGAAATATCTTTGTGAGCTTAGGGGCCTCAGGTGCTGAAGCCCCCAGGCTCACAAGTGCTCATAATTGAACAGGAGAGGCATTGGTAATGGAAGCTGAAGGGCCAAGAGATGGTACTTAAAAAAAATTTAACAAGATCAAGAATTGATAAATCTCCTGGACCAGATGAGCTTCACCTCTGTCACTATACAAAAAGCAGCTATGGAGATAGTGGATGCATTGCTGGTTCCTAATTCTATAGATTCTGGAATGGTTCCTGTTGACTAGAATATGGTAAATATATCTCTAGTAATTAATGAGAGAGAAAGAGGGAGAGCAGGGAGCTCCAGACCTCTCAGCTTGACATCACTAGTTGGGAAATATTAGAATCAATTACGAAAGGTGTGATAATTTGATGTTTAGAAAAGAACGATATAAAATTATGCAGTCAACATGGATTTATAAAAGGTAAACCATGTTTAACAAATTTGTTGGAGATTTCTTGAGGATGTTACTTGTAGCATATAAAAAGGAGAGCCAGTGCACGAGGTGTACTTGGATTCACAAAAGATTTATGATAGGGTCCTGCACAGGACATTAGCAAGTAACATTAGAGTGCATGGGATAGTAGGGGGAGGAAATATACTAGCCTGAATCCCTTTGGTTATTGGTTACTGGTTACTAGACGGAAACCAGTATAAACAGATCATTTTCAGGATAAAATCCAAAAGAACTGCGGATGCTAGAAATCAGAAGCAAAAAACAGAAAGTAACAGAAATTGCAGTTCTGAGGAAGGGTCACTGGACCCAAAATGATGACTCAGCTTTCTCACCACAGATTCTGAGCTTCTGAGTTTTTCTAGCAATTTATGCTTCATTTTCCAGATGGCTGGTGTTACCAGTGGAGTACTACAAGGTTCAGTGCTAGGTCCACATTTGTTCACAATCTACATGTGGATGTGGGGAACCAATTGTAGTACTTCCAGATTTGCTGATGGCACCAAACTGGGTGTGAATGCAAGTTATGAGCAGGATGCAAGGAAGCTTCAAGAAGTGAATAGGCTAGAGCATGACAGGTTGAATATAATATGAACAGTTATTCACCTTGATGGAAAAAGAGGCTGAATATTCTTAAGTACACAAAGGTTGGTAAGTGTGGCTGGCCAAAGAGATCTGGGCGTGCACATCCATAAGTCACTAAAAGCTAGAATGCAGGGGCTGCAAACAGTTAAAAAGGCAAATCAGTACTTTGGCAATAATTTCAAGGTGATTAAACTACTGGAGATCTCTTGCTGCTGCTAGGACAAGAATTGGTGCCAGGGACCTCTGTTGTTTTAATAAACATTAATGATTTGGATGAAAATGTAGGTGGTCTAGTTAGTTAAATTTGCAGATGACAGCAAAAAATTGGTGGAGTTGTGGATGGTGCGGAAGATTACCAGGAATACAGCAAGATATAGATCAGTTGGAAAGTTAGGCAAAGAAACGGCAGATGGATTTTATTCCAGATAAGCGTGGGGTGATTTATTTTGAGGTCAAATGTAAGAGGAAAGTATACAGAAAATGGCAGGACCCTCAGTAGCATTGAAATAAAGAGGGATATTGGAGTCCAAGTCCATAGCTCTCTTAAGCAGATAAGGTGATTAAAAAAAAAGGTGCACAACGTGTTTGCCTTTATCAGTCAGGGCATTGAGCATGAAAGTTGGCAAGTCATGTTGCAGCTGTATAAAACCTGAGTTAAGCCATGTCTGAAGTATTGTGTGCTGTTCTGGACACCAGACTATAGGAAGGATGTGGAGGCTTTGGAGAGGGTGCAAAAGAAGTTTTCCAGGATGTTGCCTGGATTGAAATGTATTAACTATAAATGCTAAGATTAGACAAACTTGAATTGTTTTCGCAAGAGGTTCAGAGGCTGAGGAATGACCTGGTCCAAAATTGAGAGGCATGGATTGGCAGAGACTTTATCGCCAAGGTGGAAATGTCAAAAACTAGGGACATGGTTTGAAGTGAGAGTGGAAAAGTTTAACGGAGATGTGTGAAGGAATTTTTTTTTAATACATAATGGGTAGTAGGTGTCTAGAAGGCACTGCTATGGAAGGTGGGAGAAACAGATACTACAGTAACAAGCATGGGGCTGGATGAACACAGCAGGTCAAGCAGCATCATAGGAGCAGGAAAACTTGACGTTTCGGGCCTAAACCCCACATTTAAGCAGCATTTAGATAGACGCATGAAGAGGCAGGGAACAAAGTGATACGGAGCATGTGTAGGCAGATGGGATCAGAATAGATTAGCACTCAGTGAATATATTCAAAACAGAAATCATTCAGTAGCTGGAGACTAATGACAAAGGAATATGAAAACAACACAGGAAAGCAGCATGAGAAGATGATCAGCTGCAATTAATGGAGTCACAGAGCAGGCCCAATGGCCTGAATAGCCTACTCCTGTACCTAATAGTATAAGCCTGAGGATAAAAAAAGAGAAGGGTAAAGGTAACCCAGCCGAAAATGAGCATTGGGAAGTTAAATTTCTTCTCAGTTTCTCCTGTTTTTCAGAAACCAGACAGGCTGCAGGTTGCAGACAGCATTTCGTCAGCACAAAGCACAGCAGAGGCTAAAAGCCAATGGAGATGGTTAGAATAGCAGTCAATGTAAAATGTGTACACAGCAAGATCCAAGATCCAAGAATCAGCAAGGAGACGATGACCCAGTGGGGGTGATGAAGGAACAGAGACTGCGGGGAGCTCTCACCCTGCCCCCCCACACCGAGCCCCATTCGCCCAGCCGGAATAAGCCGGCTTTACCTGGCAGTTCATATTATCCTCGGCCTCGATGAGTTTTCCCCTGTAAACCTCGCCGGTGTTGGTCTCGCAGGTCACCACATGACCCTCAGCCTCGTGAAGCACTTTAATGGGAACTCCGATCGACATGATTCCTCCTCCCTCAGCGCGCCTTTCACTCGCAGCTCGTTAACGGTCCTCCACTATCCCAGCGAACACCGCGTTAATAGTCCTCCAGTGTCCCGGCGAAAACCGCGCCGACGGGTCCTCCTGGGTCCCAGAATACCTCTAATCGGAAGCCCTCACTGGCCCGCAGTAGGGTCGGTGCGACAGAGACCATGTTCCCCGGCGCCTCTCTCCTTTACACAGGTTCCGGGAAACGTCGCTTTTCCTGCCACAGGGGAGGGTAAGAGGTTACTGAGAGAATAAACACTCGCTCTCCCCGTCGGGCCCGAACTGTGGAGTTTGTCCCAGTATCGGAGGGACAGGGAGTGAGCTGTCAGATTGGGGGGGTTTACCGTCAGGAACCCCCCCCCCCGCAGGGGAGCGGTCACCATGAAGCCCAGTGAGGGGGAGATGCTGAGGGGTAAGTGCGGGCTCAGTGTGTGTTGATGGGGGTGAAGCTAAAGGCGGGGCCCGGCTCACTCACTCACTCACTCTCTCTCTGGCTACAGGTGACCTGGTTCAGTTGAATGTCCCTATCATTCAGCAATCCTTTCACTGGGACTGTGGACTCGCCTGCTCCAGGATGGTCCTGCAGTAAGTGACACTGTCTTTCCCCCCCTCTCTCCTTCTTCCCTTTTTCCTCCCCACTCTTTGCCCCCTTTCTTCCCTTCTCTCCTTCTTCCCCCTTTTCTCCCCTCTCTTCCCCCTATAGTTCTTGTTCAATACCTTGTTCTCTCTCACTCTCCTGTGTAAAGATATCTCCATCCTGTGAGTGATGAGGAATTCCAGACAGCCTGTTGGAGATTACAGCTCAGTGAAAGTGTCTGGACAGTAGACTTGGCTTATCTAATGCAACAGTTTGGTATCATGCACAAATTCTGCACACAGACACTGGGAGTGGATAAGGGCTATCGATACCAGGTAAGTTGACTGTTACTGTTCCCCACATGCGCTGAATATAACTGCAGGATCTAAATTCTAATCGATTTGCTGCACTCAGTCTGGTATCATAGGATTCACAAGAAAATGAAAGTACCAATCGGGCCATTGTATCTGCAGTTATTGCCTAGTGCCAATTTCCTGCCTCTTCCCATATCCCTCCGTACCATTTCTATCCAAATAATCATCCAATGCCCTCTTGAATACCTCAATTCAACATGCATCCATCACATTTCTAAGGAATAACTTCTACTTGTCACATCTTTTCACTCCCCAGTCGCCTGGAAGGATGTGGCTCCAACAACACTCAAGAAGCTTGACACCATCCAGGCCAAACCAGCCCGCTTGATTGGCACACTCCTTCCACTTTCCAACCCACAACCACTTCCATCTAGAAGGGCAAAGACATGGAAACACTACCCCCTGCAAATTCCCCTCCAAGCCACTCACCAGCCAGACCTTGAACTATAACATCATTCTTGCAGTGTCGCTGGGTCACAATGCTGGAATTTCCTTCCTCAGGGTATTGTGGGTCAACCTACAGCATGTGGATTACAGCTGTTCAGGAAAGCAGCTACCTTTTCAAGGGTAACTAGGGACATGCAATAAAATGTTAATCCAACCAGGGATCCCACAACTGAATTTAAGAAAAGCTGTCACTCTTTTTCCCTTGTGCTGACAGAAAACTCATGTTCCAGCTTTCCTTTTAGTAACATATTACCTCCATTCATTGCCTTCATGGTACAGACTCTAACTGGGCAATAGTTTCACTGGCACCCCAGTGCCCCCTCATCTTGCGCTTGAGAAAGTGGGTATATTAGCATGGTGTCTGACCGTGTCCCCCTCCCATGTTTGTTGTTGAGTTGGAGTCCATAGGGCAGGAATAGAGTCATCAATTGAACTTGTATTCTAAACACAAAGCTAAATGAGGGAAGAATGGAGCATGTAACAGATGAGACCAGGCACAGGCCATTCAGCCCCTTGAGCCTGCTGTGCCATTCACGAAGATAACGGTTGATGTTGGCCTTCATTATAATATTCAAATAAAGCTTATTTCACAGTGATTGTGTGGGGAATGTCTGGTTAGAAGCTGTAGCATGCAAACTGATTTTGTGACAGGCTTGTACTTTGAAGGGAAAGTTTTAAATGAGACATTAAGAAATAGTCTAATTAATGGTCTAATTTAGTTTTTAAAATTTTATTTAAATATTAATTTGACAGTAGTCATTTTTATGTTCTTTGAAATGGTGAGTGGATTTGTTTTTGAAAAGAATTTTGAATTATTTGCTGTTTTATTGCCAAAACTATAGTGCAATGTTTACATACAGAATCCCATTATAAGTTTTGATATTGCATAATTTGTGGATGGGGGGATATCTAGGATATGGATATATCAATCTAGATATGTTTGTGCCACATTGGAGTATATGTCTAATTATTTCATAGGTCTCTGGAAAATGATTTCTCCTTGAGAACTGACTTGCCCTTTCCTTTCCTCAGTCTTTCTATCGGAAACATTTTGAGACTGAAGAGGACCGGGTTAATCAACTGTTTTCTCGAGCTGAAGCAAATGGCGTTCATGTAGAAAAGAGGTAGGGAGGTGGTGTCTTGTGACTTGAGTTCATGGGAAAGGCAGTGCCTGTTTACATACAAGCTTCTGAGATTGGCCTGGGGATGGGTGAGGTGGTCAGCTGGATGTTTGGTTGATAAAGTGAAGGGGAATATTTGAGAAAAGGGGAGAGCTTTACTCTGTCAGGAATCACAATTAAATTCAAATGTCAGAACTGCTAATTTCATATTCACCTGGTTTAATTACGTGACTGAAAAATAAATGAGGATACAAGGACCTCGGGTAAACCGCAGATTATTTGCTTGTCAGAGCGTTGTTCTCTGGTGGCTGCCCCTTGTTTGCATGTATTTCTGAATTGACTTGTCAGGACATGTTGAAATACTACTCTGAGGCAACTGGGACTTGAACCTGGATCTTGTATGTTGACACTTGAGGATCTTGTTGGCTAGTTTCTAAAGGCTTTTATGTTGCACAGCAGCTCCAACATGCCTGGGTTCACAGTTTTCAATCTCTGTTCGTTGGCCTGCTCAGAATAAGTGAATTGTGTTCTATTGTGTGATGATGTTATATTTGATTGGATATCTGTTATTAAAGCCCTTTTATTGGGGGTTTAAACAACTTTATTTCCCCAAGTGCTTTTCTTGAGGGCTACTTTATAATTTTTCAGAGACTGTTTTTCCCTGACTGGTCACTGCCACAATTGCGTTTTCCGAGGCATTCTGAGGGTGTTCAGGCATGAATTTTCCCACCTCCCTCGTATATTTTGAGCATTTGTTGTTAATCAGATTCTCTGAATAAGTACAAACACTTGTATCAAAAGTCTCCAGTTCAGTGCTCATTTCCCGTTTATCATGCTTATGTCCTGTTTCCATATTTGAATTGTGCTTGAATTGTGTTCCTATGGTCTACCTGCTTCGAAGGCTGGATGCTACTATACCTCTTCGTAACATACTCACTGGGCAGTGGTTGGAAAGCATCATCTAACAATATGAATCTCTCTTCTCCACTGTCTTTGATGTTGGCATAGATTTAAGCAAGTATTTGGGATGGTGAATAACATGCTGGCCTTTATTGATGGAGGACAGGAATAATAAGGAAACTTGTTAGAATTTTAGAGTTTTAGGAGCACTGTGTATTAGGACTGATTCACTCAGTAGTGATGGTAGTATGGGAGAGTGTCTTTTGAAGATAATTTGAAAAGATTTGGTCGTCAACTCTCTTGAATTTTGAGGAATGATTCTGAAAGGGTAGACTCAAAAGTTCCCCACGTAGTGGAGACAAAACACGAGGCTGAAACTTAGGATAAGGCTCTAGCGTTTAGCACTGAGATAAGGAGAAAGTCCTTCGTTCAAAAGGTTATGATTCTTTGGAAGTCTCTATTACACAGGGTTGTGGCTGAGCGGGACATCAAATACATGGCCTCTTCTCCCTCATGAATTCTTGCTTTGAATATTTCCCATCACCTGCTGCCTTTCTGGGCTGCTTTACTTCTAATGTCTTGTTTCCGAAGCCTGTTATATGCCGCGTGTCTTCTCTTTGTGTTCTTTCTGCTTTCCCTCACTGTCTGCCTATTCCCGGGGAATTCCTTTGAGAGATCCTGGCCGTAGGGCAGCCCATAATATCATGAATCCATTCCACAAATCTGTGTGACCACTTGCGCAGCTATGTGTGATGCCTGTATTCCTGTCACTTAAATTAATGCATTATTCTGTTCTTGCTGCCACCCCTCACTCACTCTATCTCCCAGTTGCTAACGGCCTCCACTGTTCAATACTAAACTCCTCGTTTCACCAACCTCTAATCTTTTGGACAAACTAAGCAACTCTTTCCCATGAACCACTTCATCATGTATCACAGCACAGACTTTCCCTTCATAAAGCTCCTAACATTACAGGTCAGCATTACTGCTAATTCCTATTAATGTATGAACTTTTATGCACAGCATGAACTTTTGATAATGACTTGCTTTCCACCACTCCTACACCCCCTTGGAGCTACACCATGGCCTGTGCAAGTATTTAAACCCTAAAGTAAATACAGAGTTTTATAGTTTTGGCTCTTCCTACTCATGTTAAGATGATCCATTTTCACTTCTTGCTTTCTATGAGCCATTGACTCACAAGCCGGACTCTAAATAAGAAATTTTCCCCAGTTGTTTCCTCTTGAGGGGATGTGTCCCTTTGAGCTGGCCAGCAGTAGGCCACGGAAGGTTCCAAAGCAAGCAGGAGCCCCTGCTGACTGTGGTGACCGAACTTGATCTCACTCAGCAGCAATGTTAACAGTGACCACAACCCAAATTCTTATAACCTGCCAGCTGAGAACCTGAAGTAATGACAGACATTGTAGAGGAGCTGAGCGACATTTGAGCCAGGGATTGGGACCCTCTTAGTGCCACTAGGATTGTGTCTGTGTTTCATTGTTTCACGAAGGCTGTTGATCTGTGTCTGTCCCTGGAACAGGTCTGTCACCATTCAGGAGATCCAGCAGCACCTGGCTAAGGAGCACGTGGTCATTGTCCTGGTGAATGCAGTCCTGCTCGTCTGTGACCTCTGCTCAGCTCCGGTCAAGTTCTGTTGCCTCCTGCCCATTGGACAGAAATGTTTCTGCAGGAAGCCGGAGTATCAGGGCCATTTCATCGTGGTGTGTGGCTACAACAGGAACTCAGGCTGCATCTTCTACAACAACCCAGCATATGCTGACAGTAAGTGAAGCTCAACAATCCACTATAGGAACAAGGAAGATGTTCGTGTAATCTACGAGTATTAACAGTGTCAAAACCTCACCATCACCCCACTAATTTCACTCTTCCTTCCAGCCTCAACAGCAGTCATGAAACTGACTAGAGAAAAACCTTTTTTTATTTTTGTCTTGTGTAATAAGACAGTATTGATTAATAATCTCTTTGTCAGAACCCCCTAAAGAAGATTAATCATAATACGGAGACAGTAAGGACTGCAGATGCTGGAAGTTAGAGTCAATAAATGTGGAGCTGGAAAAGCACAGCATGTCAGATAGCATCCGAGGAGCAGGGAAATCAATGTTTCAGGCTGAAACCCTGTTGACTTCCCTGCTCCTCAGTCGCTATCTGACCTGCTGTGCTTTTCCAGCTCCATGTTTATTGACTTGATCATAATATAGTTTCCACATTGATTTCTTGAGTGACAGACAGCAGAGAGAATGGAGGCCATTCATTCCTTCAAACCTGCTCCACCATTCAATATAATCATGGCTGATTATCCAACTCAGTCCCCTGTCCCTACTTTCTCCCCATACCCCTTGATCCTTTTAGCTGTAAGAACTAAATCTAACTCCTTGAAATTTGGTCTCAACTATTTTCTGTGGCAGTGAATTCTACCAGCTCCCCAGTCTTTGAGTGAAGAAATTTCTCCCCTCAATCCGAAATGGCCTACCCCATATCCTTAGATAAAATGTAAAATTAAATTGTTAAACTTAAAACCAATTACTTAGGTATTGGGAAGAGTTGACTAAGGTGAATGGGAATTTATTTACAACATAATATTCAATGTTTACAGTTCTTAAATAAAAATACTTTTCATTGAGAAGTAAAAACTCAGTGGGAAAAGAGATCCAGCTGTGCCTAAATATCTTTGCCAAGAACAGCAGTGAGCCTGAGGATTGGGAGAGTTTTAGGACCCAACAATGGATGGCCAGAAACATTGCTGAAAGTGGGGGTAAATAGAATGAGAGTAAACTTGTAAGAAATTATAAAAGTAATTTGTAAGAGTTTTAAATATGTATGGTAATTGTAAAGTTGCCATTGTTCCCGATGATTATAGGCCTGCGCGGTCCTTAGAGAGATGACAGGTGGAGAGTTTAACCTGAGGGTTACTGTGCCTTGGGCAGGAGGTGTGTTTGAAAAGATGGGTCCTTCATGGTGAGCTCAGCTGGTACAGGAACCGAACACATACTGTTGGCATCAGTCTGCATCATATACCAGCCATCCAGCCAACTGAGCAAAACTGAGTTGGAGGAGATACTAAACAAGTAATTTGCATCAGTGTTGACTGTGGAGAAGGATATGGAAGATAGAGAACATGGGGAAATAAATAATGACATCTTGAAAAATGTCCACATTAGAGGTGAGGAGGTGCTGGACATCTTAAAATGCGTAAAGGTGGAGAAATCCCAAGGACCTGATCAGGTGTAGCCTAGAACTCTGTGGGAAGTTAGGGAAATAATTGCTGGGATACTTGTATCATTGATAACCACAGGTGAGGTGCCTAAAGACTGGAGGTTGGCTAACGTGGTGCCATGACTTAAGAAAGATGGTGGGGAAAAGCCAGGGAACTGTAGACTGGTGAGCTTGACATCGGTGGAGAGCAAGTTGTTGCAAGAGAATCCTGAGGGGCAGGATTTAGATGTATTTGGAAAGGCAAGGACTGATTAGGGATAGTCAGCATGGCTTTGTGCGTCGGACATTGTGTCTCGCTAACTTGATTGAGTTTTTTGAAGAAGTAATGACGAGGATTGAAGGCAGAGCGGTGAACATGATCTATATGGACTTCAGTGAGGCGTTCGAAAGGGTTTCTCATTGTAGACTCGTTAGCAGGTTAGATCGCATGGAATACAGGGAGAGCTAGCCATTTGGGGACTCAACTGGCTCAAAGGTAGAAGACAGAGGGTGGAGGTGGAGGGTTGCTTTTCAGATTGGAGGCCTGTGACCAGCGGTGTGCCACAAGGATTGGTGCTGGGTCCACTGCCTTTTGTCATTTATATAAATGATTTGAATGTGAACATAGGAGGTATGGTTAGTAAGTTTGCAGATGACACCAATATTGGAGGTGTAGCGGACAGCGAAGGTTACCTCAAAGTATAATGGGACCTTGATCAGATGGGCCAAAGGTCCGAAGAGTGACAGGTGGGGTTTAATTTAGATAAATGTGAGGTGCTGCATTTTGGAAAGGCAAATCACGGCAGGACTTATACAATTAATAATAAGGTCCTGGGGAGTGTCACTGAACAAAGAGACCTGGGAGTGCAGGTTCACAGTTCCTTGAAAGTGGAGTCGCAGGTAAGCAGGATGGTGAAGAAGGCATTTGGTATGCTTGCCTTTATTAGTCAGTGCATTGAGTGTGGGAGTTGGGAGGTCATGCAGCAAACAGGACATTGGTTAGGCCACTTTTAGAATACTGCGTGAAATTCTGGTCTCTCTGCTACGTTGTGAAACTTGAAAGGGTTCAAAAAAGATTTTCGAGGATGTTGCCATAGATGGAGGATTTGAGCTATAGAGAGAGGCTGAATAATGCTAGAGCTATTTACCCTGAAATGTTGGAGTCTGGGGGTGACTTATAGAGCTTTATAAAATCATGAGGGGCACAGATATGGTGAATAACCAAGGTCTTTTCCCCAGGGTAGGTGAGTCCAAAATTAGAGGGCATAGGTTTATGGTGAGAGGGAGAAGGATTTAAAAGGGGCCTAAAGGGTAAATTTTTCATGCAGATGATGGTGCATGTATGGAATAAGTTGCCAGAGGAGGTGGTCGAGGCTGGTACAATTACAACATTTAATAGGCATCTGGAGAGGTACATGAATAGGAAGGGTTTAGAGGGATATGGGCCAGATGCTGGCAAACGGGACGAGATTAATTTAGGATATCTGGCTAATACGGACGAGTTGGACTGAAGGGTCTGTTTCCGTGCTGTACAGCTCTATGACTAAGTCCAGCTCCAGGACTGCAGATTTTCTTTTAGATGCTGCCAAAAAGGTTGATAAATGGCTGATTCTTCCAATATGCCGAGGTAGTAAGAATGGGAGAGATGCTGTAACCACTTGCATCTCTCTTTTAAAAAGATGACAATAGTCCCTAGCAAACTATAGCTAATTCTGGATAGAGTGGAGAAATTAATGGAACTAAGGGCTGTCAAATTCCTTGACTGAGTGGTGTACAGTCTAGGATTTTAAAAGGGTTCTGGAAAAGTCCCTGTGGTTTGGAAGTCAGTAAACATAATACTATTATTTGAGAAAGGAGGCAGAGTAAATGTGGAACTACAAACCAGTTAGCCTGACATCAGCCATTAGGAAATGGTATCAATGCACTTATAAGATCATCGTATGATTAGGAAAAGGCAACATAATTTTAAGAAATAGGAATTGCATTTGACAGGTCTTGTGTGGATATAGCTAACAGGCAGGATAAGGGGGGCACCCAAAAGACATATGATAATGTGCCACGCAAAAGATTATTGCAAAGACTGAGAGTCATGGTCCTGTACATAAGGTATTAACAACAGGACAGAAAATAGAGTAGAGAAACAGCTCATCTTCAGGTTGATAGGCTGTTACCGATGGGATACCATAAGGTTCACTGCTGGGGCTGTAACTTTTAAAGTTTATATTAATATTTTAAGTGAAAGGGTCTGGTATAATTTATTTAAATGCAAAACTAGGTGTGAAACTGCAATGCGGAGGATACAAAGGAGCATAGATAGGTTGAGAGTGAGCATGGAAGTGGCAGATGACATGTACTGTGGGTAAGGGAGAATAGAAAACAGAATATTTTTAAATTGGCAATAAACTGTTAAATATTGGCAAGTGAATAATGGTAATTTTAAAAAAATCTTTCATGGGATGTGGGCCTTGCTGGCCAAGCTAGCATTTATTGCAATCTCTAGTTGCCCTTAAGGTGCTTGTGAGCTGCCGCCTTCAACTCCTGCAGTCCATTTGGTGTAGGTAGATCCATCGAGAATTCCAGCATTTGACCCAGCAACTCCAAGAGAACGATAATATGTCACAGATGTATCTGCAGCACACAGATTGGTGATGATGAGGTCAAGTAAGCTTTTCCCTCTTGTTGCACCTGCTGCAGGCCAAGACTTGTACTCTGTCTTTGGCATACCATTAGCCCAATCAGAAATGCTACTGCTGAGCCTCTCTTGGTGATGGACATTGAAATCCCCTACCCAGAATACATTTTGTACCCTTGTAACCCTCAGTGATTCCTCAAAGTGCTCAGCATGGATGAGTACTGATTCATCGTGTGATGGAGGGCAGTACTTAGTAATCAGCAGAATGTTTCCTTGCCCATGTCTGATCTGATGCCATGAGATGTCATGGGGTGCAGCGTCAATGTTGAGGACTCCCAGGGCAACTCCCTCCTGACTGTATACCACTGTGCCGTCACCTTAGCAGGGATCGTGATGGTGGTGTTTGTCTGGGAAATTGTCTGCCAGGTATGACTGCATACAAATGACTGTCATGCTGTTGTTTGACTAGTCTGTGAGACACCCGATTTTGGCACTAGCCTTCCGATGTTAGTAAGGCTGACTTTGTAGATCAGCAGGTCTGTTTGTTATTGTTGTTTCTGCTGTCAAGATCAATGCCAGTCAGTCCATCTGGTTTCATTCCTTTATTGTTTTTGACACAAAACAGTTTATAAATCTGAGTGCCTTGCTAGGCCATTTCAAATGGGCTTGTATGACAATTGACATGGTTTCCTGGTCATAATTCCAGGACTTCTAATTCCAGATTTCTGCCTTGATGGGATTCTAACCTGCGTCAGAACCAGAACATTACCTAGATCTCTATATTACAAGTCCCATGACAATGACACTACACTGTCATATCTCCTTGTAAGCTTAGCCTTTACTGTAAGGGAATAAAGTGTTAGACAACTAATAAATAGTGGGCAATGGCCTAGTGCCACTTGACAATCCAGAGACCCAGGTAATGTTCTGGGGACCCAGGTTCAAAACCTGTCACTGTAGATGGTGGAATTTGCATTCAATGATAACCATGATAATAATAATAATAACAATGATAACAATTGGTGATTGTCTGGTTCACTAATGTCCTTTAGGGAAGGAAATCTGCCTTCCTTACCTGGTCTGGCCTATACGTGATTCCATGTGGTTGATTTTTGGGCACGTGTAATAAATAATGGGTAATAAGTGATGCCCATATCCCATGAAAGAATAAATTAAGGAAGTTTGCTGGCAATTGAACCTCAATGAGCTTGTTCAGGACAATTAATAGTAGCTTTTTGAATCTTGAGGGATGCTGGAATGAGGTGGGAATGATGTATGTGCTCAGATCTGATCTGTGGAGATTCAGCTCGAGTTGTTGCACTCCTGCTCCTATTTACTATATTCCATCCTGCTTACTGATCATCTTGGGAAGGTGAAAGGATCTTGCATTTACGTTACCTCTTTAATAACATCAAGATGTTCCAAAATACTGAATGAGCTTCTTTTGAAATGTAATCATTCTCTGGAACTTTAAGCTGAAAGAACCTTGGATGCTGAAAATCTGAAACATTAATAGAAACAGCTGAAAAATCTCAGCAGGTCTGGCATCTGTGCAGAGAAAGCAGAGTTAATGTTTTGAATCCAGAGAAATCAGAGCTAACCCTTTGGACCTAGTGACCCCGGTGCTGATTTCTGTCCACAGATGCTGCCAGACCTACTGAGATTTTCCAGCAATTTTTGTTTTTGTTTACTCTAAGCGTGCTGCCCTGAAAGTGGTGGGATTGTGCAGGGGAAGCTTCCTCTCAGTGATGTGTGTTAGCTTAAGGATAAGTGGCACTTGCTCAAATTCAGTAAAATCTTGATTAAAGAACTGGCCTAGTGGCAACCGTGAACTCACTGTCAATTGTACTGAAGACCCATAATGTCCTTTTATGGAAGGAAACTTGTCCTTACCTGGTCTGACCCATGTGACTGCAGACCCACAGAAATGTGGTTGACTCTTAACTGTCCTCTGGGCAAACAGGGATGAGAAATAAATGTTGGTTTAGTTAGTGATGCCCACATCATAGTGAATGTATATAGTGAAAATGATGCCCAATGACTGGGAAACATTTATGTCCACTTGAGGGAGCCATTTCCTACCTAAGATAGGTATGTATTGAAATGGGGCAATGAGACACTTGCTGTCTTTTGGAAATGGTACTTGTGAAATCCAGAGAGAATTCATTTTCCCATCACTTTATTACTTTCATCAGTTCAAACCTTCTCAATTAGTAGTTTATTGGAAAGATATTGGGGGAAGGAATTGACTGTTCAGTGATTTTTTTTCCCCTTTATGTTGTTTTACCTGCTCACATTCTTCTTTTTACCACACGTCAATTCTCTGCAATCCCTCACACTGTAACTAATTATTGTTGCTGTCATCCTTTTTAAGGGATGATTTTTGGTTTGGATTGCAGTTAGCATCAGCACCCTGAGCGAGGGAAGGTGAAGCTGTGTGTATCATATTGACTGACTATGTGCTTTAACTTGGCCAATGATCAGTCCATTCTAAAAGCGCTAGGCAACACTCTTGTCGATTCTAACCAGGCACATGGGCTGTCAGTCCCAGTCTGACATGATCCAGCAGCTTGAGCGGGAGGCGTGAGGAATAAAAACCAAAAAGTAGGGGTGAGTTTTGAGTTGAGCGTTCATTGATACTTGCCTTGTTTTTGCAGGAGTCTGTTGCACGACTGTAAGTAACTTCAACGAGGCCCGCATGAGCTATGGGACAGATGAAGACATCCTGTTTGTTTACAAAGATAGCTGATTGCAGTGTCACAGTGGATGGCCCTGACAGCATGTCAAACACGTACTACCTAAGGACACGAAATGGCGGCATTGCAGTGCATTCCTCACTTTGCACAGTGCAAGTCTGATTTCTGAGACAGCACTGCACCCATTCCCCCTCCTTGTTTCCACCACAACTGACAGTTGCTGATTGAACAGAACCTGTATGTGACTCCTTTCCCCCTCCAGGAAGCTTGGCGTTGAGTCTTCCTGGAAAGTCAGGTTCTGGAGAAAAATAACTTGTTCCAGCCTAGGAATCCATCAGGTTTCCATTGCCTGCTCAGCTTGATGCTTACAAACCACTCAAAACTCAACTGGTTTTAAATACCAGATTCAAAACTGTATGCTTCCATATTTTAGACCTTCCTATAGAACTGAGGAGAGCTTTAATTCTGGTAAATGTTTTGGGTTCATCTGCCAAGAGTGCTGCTATGTAATTCTTAGGGGTGGAAGGTGAGTACTACTGGGCACGTATTACTGAGCACAAACATTCATGTAATTCAGTACAGTTACAGTCATTTTGTTGGTTGCTTTCTTGCTTTGCCCAGATGATCTTTAGTCAAACAGGATCAGTCCTGTCTTGCAGTGAGGGTAACCAGATTTGACAAGTCCAGCTCAGGCCATGGGCAGGTTGAAATGGGAGCTGGGTATCCAGAAGGTGAAAGCCTTGCCCTCTGCATTACAAGGTGGCACAGCCTAGGACCTGCACTGTGCTGGCAGCCCGTAATCTCATTATGAACCTGAATTGTGGAGCAGTCTGTGGCTTGGTCTTGGTCTCTGTTGGCGAGTGAGAGCAAACTTAGTGACTGAACCCACCTCCACTCGGACTGGGACCTGTATTGATCTGCCTTTCAAATAGGATTCTACACGTAAAATATTAAGTCGGAAACTGTGTCCAGAAGCTTTTTTTTAAAGGAATTATGTTTGGCAAAGAAATATCTTGAATTTTGTAAAGGAAGATGTGTCACAACCAATCTGCTTTGCAAATTTAGATCCTTCAAAAGATATCCCTGCCTCATAATGTAGAAACTTGTTGCACCTTAAAACATCAGAATCCCAGCTCCTTTTTCCCAACTCCTTCCCCAGTGGAGACTCACCACGAACCTCACCTCCCACTGCGCCAAAAAGGATTCCTCAACTTATGTAAATTTGGATTCTGACCCTATTGGCTAGTCTTTTGGTTCCAAAGCCTCACAGGAAATGTGAATTGTTCATTTGTTCAGGCACATCACTAACACTGGGAACTGGTGATTAATCCGAAGTTCAGGCCCACAAGCCTGGGTTATCGATGCCGCTCATTTGCTCCCACTTCTGGTTCACGGTGTTCTGATCTATGTTTTCAATGCATTTATAATCGGGTTTATTTGAGTATCATTGCATCTCATTAAAAAGTGATTTGATATGTATTCCAGACTGGATTTCTCAGCCATTTTGGACAAATATCGAATTGTACTGGGCTTCAGTGAAATCCCAGAGAGAAGCTTAAGTGTTCAAGGAGGTCTCTCTGTATGAGATGCTAATGGATTGTAAGCACAGGAATTCCCACCGTTCTATCTTCTTTGAGGCTCCACAGATCCGTTTGTCCTAATATCTTTGCCTGGTGTCAAACTTTGATCTGAGAGTATTGCGTAAAAATACAATGAAATGGGATTTATAAATATAACCTGTTAGGCAGTTTCTGGCTAATGACATGAGCCCTACAAATGTGCAGCGCTGGGGGCTGCAGATACACACAATGTGTACAATTTTTAGGAAAAAGAGATCCTGTGTTACTGCAGCTTATACATGCACCATAAAGTAAGCTGTGGAAACCTCAGCTGGAGTGCGAGGCAGCAGCAAGTTTCTTGCTGTCGCAGTTTTAAATGTTTTCACATGTTGAGCATTAATAGTTCCTAATTTTCTCAATCCATCACAAAAACAGAAATAGCTGGTGAAACTCAGCAGGTTTGGCAGCATCTGTGGAAGAAAGCAGAGTTAACATTTAGACTGATAACTCTTCATCAGAACTGATTCTTCTCATGAGTCACCAGACTTGATTTCTCCCACAGATGCTGCCAAACCTGCTAAGTTTTGCCAGCAATTTGTTTTTGTTTCAGGTCTCCAGCATCTGCAGTTTTTTGCTTTATTTCCCTCAAACTATCTATTGTTTCTCAGCTCACTGTTTCCAAACAGGACATTTTCAGCCCATGATTGAGATATTTGTACTCGGGCATCTAAAATGACAGTAAAATCATCTCTGCCATTGACTCTTTGCAGCTATTTAGTGGAAGGTACAAAAGCAAAAGAGTCCACCCCCACTCCCTCTCCCCTTGCCAGTGGCATGAGAATTTACAGCAGAACCATATTCTGCACTCGGGGCGGGGGGGGGTGCAGCGATGTGGTGTAGCGTTAACCTGAGTGAATAAGTGGCACTGTGCAGCTGAATGATGAAAGACTCTGGGTGCCAGCAAGTAGCCACGGCCATGAAATCACTCTAACGCAAGTTTAAAAATGACATTCTATTTGACCTTGACATTGATAAACAATATCTCCTCATTCTCCACATTGTCTGCATCCTTTGACACAGTGAACATACCATCAGACACAATACCACCCAACAGTACTGTCCATTCTAATCATCCAGCTGGAGATGGAGGAACTCCTGTAGTCACTTCCCACTTCCTCTGGCCTTCCCCAGGGACTGATCCTTGACATTCTATTACTTTTTAAACACTATTTATTGGCACTACTACTGTAAGATATGGAAGCAATTTCAATCTCTTTATTCCTCCCTCCTTTGATTTACCCAGTACTCAATGAGCTGTAATTTCCTCGAAGTAAATGTCAAGGTAAAAGCCATTATCTTCAGTTCAGCCCTAAGCTGTTCACTTGCTGCTTAATTCTTTCAACTCCCGAGTCACTGAGTATGTAGAACCAGCCTATTTGCATCCTGCATGTTCCTGACCTTAACTTGGCCCCGTATCTTGAACCCAGACTATCTTATTTTCAGCATCATGCACTCTGCCTCAGCTCATCTGCTGCTGAAACCCTTTATAGGAGGTGAAGCGAGTGAGTGTTTTAGTGGTGGATGGGTTATTGAGCAAGCAGACTGCTTTGCTCTGGATGGGGTCAAGGCACTTGAGTGTTGTTGGTGCTGTGTTTAATGAGAAGTATTTAATGGAAGTGAGTTGCTTACTTCAGGCCTCTGACCTGCTGTTGTAGCCACAGTCTTCATATGGCTGGTCCAGTTCAGTTTTTTTGTCAACGGTAACTACCAGGATGCGGACAGTGGGGGATTCAGTGATGCTGATGTCACTGAACATCGCCTGACTTCCCTTCCTGCTCTCCTATTGTTAACGGTTCATGTTCTCTCCATATTCTGTTTCTTTCCTCTGAAATTGCCATAATTTTTCCTGAAAAAAATGTTTGACCTGTCAGTCTTTATAAATTCTTTTCCTCCCAAATCCATGACAACATTACTCAAAATACCAAAATGGTTGGTACTAAATGTCACATTCTACGTGGATGTGACAAATCCTAAGCTTCCGTCCTTGACTTGCCTACAGCCTTTGATACAACTGACCCCACCATCCTCTTTTCGTGTTTTCCACTGTTCTTCAATGGGGTGCCTACTCGTCTGGCTAGACAATCATTTAAAGTGGTTTCTCTTTCTGACTCTACATATTACTTCTGGTGTTCTCCATGGATGTATTCCTGGATCCATGCTATTTCTCAATTACCTGCCCAACTCCACCTCACCACCACTTCTCTTACCTCTTCCCTGTTGCTCATTTGGTCAGACTATTTATTCAATATCCAGTACTGGATTACCAGAAATTTCTTGCAATGTACCACACGGAAGACCAAAGCTTTGATCCCCACCTACAAGCCTCATTTCCGTGGTGTCATGTCTTCCTGGCTAGCTGGAGCTAAATTGAACTGTTTTCAGTCCTGATTTAGTATTTTACCCAGAGCAAGCTCTGGCCTCATATCATTGCCATCATTGAAGGGGAGATGATGTGTTAGTGGTATTATTGCTGGACTGTTAATGCAGAAACACAAGTAATGTTCTGGGGATCTGGGTTCAAATCCCACCATGGTAGATGATGGAATTGGCATTTGAACTTGATAAACTCTAATGATGACCATGAATCCAATATGGATTATCAGGAAAAACCTATCTGGTTGATTAATGTTCTTTAGGGAGGGAAGCTGCTATCCTTACCTGGATGATTGGGGATGGGAAATATACGCTGGTCTAGCCAGTGACACCCACATCCTGTGAATGAATTTTTTTTTTTAAAAAAATTGAAGGTTCTATTTCCACCTTGAACTAAGGAAGAAAGGGAAGAAGTTGAACTTATAAATATTTTGTGCATTCAGATGGACACTTTTAAGATGTAGCAAAATATAGTGATTACAGGCCTGTGGTTGCACTATGACCACAATTAGGAACTAGATATTTTGGGGTACTCGATTCTTTGAAAAGACAGATAAAATGGAAAAGTGGTGATCTGGGGGTTATGTCTGCTCATAAAGGACAGGGGTGGGGTGGGCATGGTGTTGGGCTGCAAATGTGGCAATTGAATCAGTTTGGGTTGAAAAAGATACAAGGGGCAGAAAAAAAAATCGGTGGTAGCAGTTTACAGGTTTGTTATCAATAGTTATGTGATTACCTGATGATTAATCAAGACATGAACTTCCAACGCAACTACAATAATTGTGGGAGACTTTAATCTTCATACAGCCTAGCCAAATCAAATTAGCAATAGTTTGGAAGTCAATGAAATATGTTCAAGATAGTTTCCTAGAACAATGCATTGTAAAACCAACTACGGCAAAGACTATTTGAAATGTTGTATAATGAGACAGGGTTAATTCATGATTTGATATAAATGGATCATCAGCAGAAGTGATTGTCATAGGCAGATGTGAAATTGAGTTTGAGTTGATCTACTTCAGTCTGAGAACAGACTGATAAAATTCTAAATAAATTGCACTCCTACATAAATTGTAACCTCTGATGTCCTCTTCGATTAACGTCCCTCTTTTCAACAAGATTCAACCAGCTGATCGACACCTCAGAAGACTTTGGTTGGATTTCTGAGAAAAATATGCTAAGAGGCTGTGTTAGTTTTCTCATTTGCATTCTGTATTCTCAGAATCAGCATGTTAAGTAGTTAAAACCCAGGAGTTCTTAAAGTATTTGATAATTTATCAATGAGGAGATGTCTGTTGTTTCAATAAAACTGCAGAGCTGTTAATGTGCCACCAGAACGCATTGGACTGTGGGTTTGATTGGCAGCTCTGAGATCCTTACGTTTGTCATTGGTTGCAGCTCTTTGACTCCTCAAGGTTTCCAGTAAAGGAATAGTATGGGGCATCAAGTATCAGTTTCCTGTGCTCTGCTCAGGGCTGGAGAGGAATGAGAGGAGCAGAATCCAGTTGTCATGGTCCATGTATGTGCCAATGACAAAGGAGATGGTTCCGCCTGGTCAGTATTAGGTGCTATTCATTAAATTAAGAAACTGAATCTAAAGTAATATAATAATTATTATTATGAGTCATATGCAAATTTATATAGGACAAATCAGATTAGAGAGCTGAATGCATGATTCAAAGACTGGTGTGGGAGATGTGGGTACCAACTCTGGGGAGTACAATGGTCTCTATCTGAACCACACTGGGGATGATGTTCTTACTGACTGTATAACCCCACAGTGGAGAGGATTTACAACTAAATTGTGGGGGTAAGGGATCAAATTCGGGAAGATGTGGTAAATCCAAAATTAGAGTCAAAGAAAAAGAAATTTAATATGGGAAATGATAAACGGACCATAGCAGGAAGGGCTAGAGAGTCCAAATCTTAAGTGAACCAACAGATCAGAATAGACGATACAAAATAAAGACAGCTGAAACAAGCACAAATCAAAAAATTATGATGTAGTTACCATAGCTGCATGGATGACAGGAAGCTAGGAAAAGGTGGAGGGGGTGGCTCTGTTAGTTAATCATGGTAATTGCATAATAAAGGGATGACCTACGTTTAGGATACCTGGATGTAGAAATGGTTTGGGTAAGAATGGTGTACAGGCCCTGTACCAGGGTGGAGTATAAAGGAAGAAATAATGAGAGCTTGTCAGAAATGCACAGCAATAACTATGGGAAACTTTAATTTACATATAGACTGGAGAAGTCAGATGGGCAAAGATAAACTAGATGACGTGTTCATAAAGTATTTTCAGGATAGTTTCATAGAACTGCATGTACTAGCACCAACCAGAAAGCACATTATACATGTTCTGGAGAAACTCACCAGGTCTGCCAGTAACTGTGGAGACAGAAAATGAGCTAACGTTCCGAGTCCAGTATGACTTCTTCAGGATTAGAAGTAAATTCCTTGTACTGGGATGATGGTGACTTGGAGCCCAAGGAAATATCTGGTGTAAAATCACAATGGCAATGCTTTGGATAAAAGGAAGTACAGATAGTTCTCCTATGATACTTATTTCATTAATGCGAATTGGCTGTAACTCAATTGATGAATAGCGGATGCTGTTTGGATAATGCAAACACTCTGCTGTACAGGTATAGCGATTTCCCTATAGCGCGAGATCACACAAGAACGCAACATCACGTTATAGAAGAACCACCTGTAAGAAATAAAGATAAAATGTCTGATTGCATCAATATGTCATCTGATCAAATATTGTGATTCTCCGATGTTGTCTCCATGCTGTCTGTGCCCAGTAACGTCACCACTCTGTGACTATGTAGGGATCAAAGTTGGGCTGCACTGCCTGAGCAAGTTCCTCAGCATACAACTCGTACCTTCCTGTCATCTGAGAAAACAAATAGGAAAGAGAGGTGTCAGGTATAACTGGATACAGCAATGTCCTACTTTAAGTGCTTGAATGGTTGAGCTTACTGGAAATTAGGAGATTTATTCACACCTCATATTGACAGTTTAGTGTTTCCTTATACCCCATTCCTCCTGTTGACACCCTTCATCCTCCTCCTTCCACTTCATTGGTCAGTTATTCTGCCCTGCACCGAGAGATTGTTAAATGCCCAACTCAGCAGTACACACTGAACCACATGGCCAATCGTTCTGGAGTATGAGGCACACTCTGATCAATGAGGGACTGTCTTGCATGCAAGCCTTCATGTGTAAACTGGCTATGTGCAGGCTCTTGTTGTCAGCAGGCTTCCTGAGTGAGACAGGGTTCTATCTGAATTGTGATGAAGCTGTTGAGTAGTCCATGGCTGGAAATGTAACATCACTGATCCCTTGATCCAACTAAGAGCTTTGACTGTGACCCCCACATATCATTTCTCCAAACGGATTCAGTCAGGTCCAGAGAACCAACCTTAATGTTAGGGCTGATTGGGAACATCTGTAAACAGTCAGAAAAGAAGGCAGCAAGGACAAAAACGAAAGCTAAAAAAGGGCATAAGAAAAGTGATAGGCTGAGAAACCAAGGACAAGATTCAAACAAGGCTTATGTGCGGAGCATCTGCAATAAAGTGGATGAACTAATCGTGCAGATAGATGTAAATAAGCACGATATAATTGGGATTATAGAGACATAGCTGCAGGGTGACCAGGGATGGGAACTGAATGTCCCAGGGTATTCAATATTTAGGAAGGACTGCCAAAAAGGAAAAGGTGGTGGAGCGGCATTGCTGGTTAAAGAGGAAATTAACACAATAGCGAGAAAGGACATTAGCTCTGACAATGTGGAGTCTGTATGGGTAGAGTTGAGAAATACCAAGGGGGAAAAAGACATTAATAGGTGTCATATATAGATCCCCAAACTGCAGTGGTGATGTTGAGAATGACATTAAACAGGAAGTTAGAGACGCATCTGATAAGGGAATATCGGTGATCGTGGGTGATTTTTAATCTGCACATAGATTGGGCAAATTAAATTAGCCACAATGCCGTAGAGGAGGAATTGCTGGAGCATATACAGGATGGTTTTCTTGACCAATATGTGGTGGAACCAGCTACAGAGCAGGCCATCTTAGACTGGGTGCTGTGTAATGAGAAGGGGACCATTGCCAATCTAGTTTTTCAAGCCCCCTTGGGGAAGAGTAACCATAACATGATAGAATTTTTTTATCAAGATGGAGAATGAGGTTGTTGATTCAGAGACTAGGGTGCTGAATCTCAATAAAGGAAACTTCAAGGATATGAGGTGTGAGTTGACCTTGATTGATTGAGGAAAGTTATTTAAAGGAATGACATTGGCTAGGCAATGGCAAACATTCAAGGAACACATGGAGGCCTATAAATCCCCAGGTCCTGACAATCTACATCCCAGAGTAGTTAAGGAAATAGCTCGAGAGATAGTGGATGCATTGGTGGTCATCTTCCAGGATTCTGTACACTCTGGAACAGTCCCTGCAGATTGGAAGGTGGCTCATGTCATTCCAATATTCAAAAAGGGAGGTAGAGAGAAAACAAGGAATTACAGACCAGTAAGCCTAACATCGGTTGTGGGGAAAATTCTTGAATCTACTATCAAGGATTTTACAGCACAATATTTAGAAAGCAGTGGCAGGATCAGACAGAATCAGCATGGATTTATGAAGGGGAAATCATGCTTAACAAATCTGTTGGAATTCTATGAAGATGTAACCAGTAGAGTTGACAAGGGGGGAGCCAGTCGATGTAGTATATTTGGATTTTCAGCAAGCGTTTGATGAAGTCCCACATAACAGAATATTGTGCAAGATTAAAGCACATGAGATTGGGGGAACTGTATTTAAATGGATAGAAAACTGGGTGGCAGAGAGGAAACAAAGAGTAAGAATTAATGAGATAACAAGGTGTAGAGCTGGATGAACACAGCAGGCCAAGCAGCATCAGGGGAGCAGGAAAGCTGACGTTTCGGGTCTGGACCCTTCTTCAGAAAATCATTTTTTGTTCTACACCTTGTTATCTCAGATTCTCCAGCATCGGTAGTTTCTACTATCTCAGTAAGAATTAATGGGTCATTTTCAAATTGGCAGGCCATAACTAGTGGGGTGCCACAGGGATCGATGCTGAGACCCCAGCTATTCACAATATATATTAATGATTTGGATGAGGGAACAAAATGTAACATCTCCAAGTTTGCAGATGATACCAATTTGGGTGGGAGGGTGAACTGTGACGAGGATGCAGAGATCCTTCAGCACGATCTCAACAAGTTGGGTGAGTGGGCAAATCAGTGGCAGATACAGTATAATTTGGATACATGTGAGGTTATTCACTTCAGAAGCAAAAACAAGAAGGCAGATTACTACCCGAATGGCTGTACATTGGGAGAGGGGAGTGTGCAGCAGGACCTAGGTGTCCTTGTGCACCAGTCGCTGAAGGTAAGCATGCAAGTGCAGCAGGTGGTAAAGAAGGAAAATGGTATATTGGCCTTTATTGCGAAAGGTTTCAAGTACAGGAGCAGGGATGCGTTGTTGCAGTTGTACAGGGCTTTGGTGAGACCACACTTAGAATACTGTGTGCAGTTTTGGTCTCCTTTTCTGAGGAAACATGCTCTTGCCCTCAAGGGAGTGCAGTGAAGGTTTACCAGGCTGATTCTGGAGATGGCGGGACTGACATATGAGGAGAGATTTACTAGGTTGAGGTTATTTTTGCTGGAGTTCAGATGAATGGGGGGGAATCTCATAGAGACTTATAAAATCCAACAGGGAGGATGTTCCCAATGATGGGTGCGTCCACAGCCTGAGCTCATAGCATGTCGATTTGGATAGACAATTTAGGACAGAGATAAGGAGACATTTTTTCACTCAAAGAGAGCCTGTGAATTCTAACAGGACTGGACAGGGTAGATGCAGGGAGGATGTTCCCAATCATGGGCGTGTCCAGAGCCAGGGGTCATAGTATGAGGTTTCCGGCTGACGTTTTAGGACGGAGACGATGAGACATTTCTTCACCAAAGAATGGTGAGCCTGTGGAATTCATTTCCACAGGAAGTAGTTAATGCCAAAACACTGAATGTATTCAAGAGGCAACTAGATAAAGCACTTGGGGTGAATGGGATCAAAGGTAATGGGGAGAAAGCAGGATTAGGCTACTGAGTTGGATGATCAGCAATGACCATGAAGAATGGCGGAGCAGGCTCGAAGGGCTGAATAGCCTCCTCCTGCTCCCATTTTCTATCCTGCTATGTTTCTATGAATGATAGCTAGAGGCTCGGGAAAGGCAGGAGGACTGAGAAGAGGCTGTGGTTGCATCTCCTTCTGCAAGGAATGGGAAGGTTTAGACAGTGAGGGAGGAGGAGACGTGAGCAAAGGGAGCGAGCAGAGGAGATGAGTGAGGAGTAGGCTTGGTGCACACTCTGCAAGTGCTTGTCCCATCAGTCAGCAGCAAAACTTCGAATGCTGTTGGCTTTCCCAGTATTGTTCATTTCCAACTTCACTGACGTTTTAACTATCTTTTCCATCTGGAAGAGGAGATATTGGAGACTTGGACAGAATGGCACCGAAGAAGAGTCATATATCTTTGCTTTTCTTACCCTGAAGGCCCATTTATCACTCATCTGGCGACACAGGTTGAGATCGAGCTCAGCCACAAGCAGGCCATCCTCTGTACGGGACAGTCCAGGAGTGCGGCTTCCATCAGGAGCAGCTATGTAACTGGATCCATAGAAATGGCCAAACTCATGATGGGCTTTCCACAAGAGACAGTGAAAAAGCATTAATCCAAAACGCGATGTCAAAACAAAAATCCCCAACCGCCAACACAACAGCCCCTTCCCATCAAAACATCACAACCTCCCTCCCCCTGAAACAATACAACAAACCCATCCCCAAACTCCCTCCTCCAAAACAACAGACTGGCCCACACTTTACTGACTGGTTGATGGATTCAGCAGTAAAGCTCGGAATACGCAGAGGGATGTAAAAGATGCAGTGCAGAACAGACATATCTCTAATATTTGCTTACAACAAGACTGAGGTTTGGAGAAAATAAACAGTCAAAGGTACGGGGAGGCCAGCTGCAAAGTTACCTTGGTTAGAGAAGATAGGGAAGAGCATTGGATGGGGGATAGGGTTGGGGGTTTGAAGTGAGAGAACAGCATGGGACATAATCCCCAGGTTCTAGAATGTCCTGTATGGATTGAAAGTTGAATTGTAACCCCAGTGCCAAGGAAGTGGAGAAGACAGAGAATACAGGCCCAGGGGTAGTCCTCAAGAGATTGCTAGAATATCAGAATGACATAGTCACTTAGAAAATCAGTGATTAGGCAGTGGATGGGCTGATATTCTCTGGAGTTTGCCAATAGTTGAAATAACTGATAGGTATAACATTCTTAAGAGGATTGAACAGGGTGAATGCTAAGAGGCTGCTTCCCCTTGGTTTGAGATTCCAAAACAATTTCCAAAGGCCAGTCAATAAGGCACCATGTTAGGCAACCTAATCAAATAAGGGACCATTCTGTTGGAAGGAGTATATGAGCATAGATAAAGGATTGGCTACTGATAGAAAACAGCATTGGGATAAGGAGGGTCATTTTCACGGTGACAGTCTGTAACTGGTGGAGCTCCACAGGGATCAGTAATGGGGCCACAATTATTTACAATATACATTAATGATTTGAATGAGGAAAGTGAATGTACTGCAGCCAAGTTTGCGGATGATACAAAATAGTTGGGAAGGCAAGTCATTAGGATGATTCAAAGAGTCTGCAGAGGGATGTAGACAGGTTAAGCGAGTGGGTGAGAAAAACATGACTCATGGTATGTAATGTGGTGAAATGTGAGCTTCTGTACTTTGGCAGGAAGAATATATGAGATGAATATTTAGAAAGACTGCAGAAAGCTGTAACACAGAGGCATCTAGGGGCCCTCGTGCATAAATCCACAAAAAGCTAGCATCCAAGTTCACCAGGTAATAGAGAAGGTGAATGGAATGTTGGCCTTTATTCCAAAGAGAATGGACTATAAAAGTAGGGAGGTTTGCTAAAACTATACAAAGCATTAGACCACAGCTGGAATACTGCTGAACAGTCGTGGGCCCCTTATCTAAAGAAATATATACTGGCATTGGAGATAGACAAGTGTAGGTTCACTCGGCTGGCACCAAATATGGAGAGACAGTGTCTTATGAGGAGAAGTGGAGTAGGTTGGGTTGTACTCATTGCAGTTTAGTAGAATGAGAGGCAGCCTATTTGAAGCATACAAGATTCTCAGGGGGCTTGACACGGGAGATGCAAAAAGGTTATTTCCCCTTGAGGAAGAGTTCAGGGCCTTAGGGCATAATCTCAGAATAAGGGGCCACCAATTTAAGACAGAAATGAGGAGGAATTTCTTTAGCCAGAGGATTGCAAATTTGTGGAAATCTTTACTGCAGAGGGCTGTTGAGGTGGGGATGTTATTCAAGGCTGAAATAGATTTATAATCAGTAAGGGAATCAAGGGTCACAGAGAAAGTGCAAGAAAGTGGAGTTCAGGATTGTCTGATAAGCCATGATCTGATTGAATGGCAGAATGAACTGAATGGGCTGAATGGCCTCCTTTTGCTACTACGTCTTATGTTCTAGAAAGAGGGTATACAGACTTAGGAGGACTGAGTCGATCACTGAAGATGTAGACAAGGACGAAACTAATAACGCAAAAGAAACAAAATCTTTGGAATTCTCTGAGCTAGAGAGTTGTGAGTACTCCGCTGTTAAGTATATTGCAGGCTGTGATTGATACGATTTTAAGAAATTATAAGTGAATCGATTAATATGGCAATAAAACAGGAAAGTGAAGTTGATGCAGATGGTCAGCTCTGACCCTGCTGAATGATGGGACTATGTGAAACCTACATTTACTGCATGGAACTCTAAAGGTTGCCTTACCTTACTGGCTTCTGACCACCAGCGCTGCTCAATGATTAAAAATAGTGCATTGGATGGTGAATGATATCAGGGTTGATCTGAATCTGAATTCGAAACACTCACCATAGGGCCTCAAATTCCTTGGCTGAGAGCAAAACTCTCTGAATCTCAGATTTAAAATTGTTCCTTGAGCTTGAACTTATTGTTTTCAGTATGAGCAGGTCCCACACTCATCCCATTGTTTGCCTGAAAAAGTTTCCTAGCCTTATCCCAAATAGTCAGGCTCTGATTTGAAGATTTTAAAAATATGTTCATATTCAAGGCATCCCAAAGTGGAAGAAGAATTGGAAGATAGCAGCATAACCCCATTAGTTTAAAAAGGGAATGATGGAGAAGGGAAAACATATCAGTTAGCTTTAACATCTGTCATGGGGAAAATATTAAAAACTATTTATAATGAAGTTATAGTAGGTCACTTAAAATCAACATGGTTTTGTGAAAGGGAGTCACTTTTAACCAATTTATGGGAGCTCTGAGGAGGGAACACTGTGAATAAAAGGGAACCAATGGATATACTGTACTCAGATTTCCAGAAAATGTGAAAATTGTTCATTTTGACAGGAAGAATAAAAATAAGCAAATTATCTAAATGGTGAGAGATTGCAGACATCTGAGATACAAAGGAATCTGGGTGTCCTCGTGCATTCACAGCAAAAGGTTAGTATCCAAGGGCGGGTAGAAATTAGGAAAGCTAATTGTAATTAGGAAAGCTAATAGAAAAGCTGTTATTTATTGCAAGGGGAAAATGAATACAAAAATAAAGATTATTCTTCAATTGTACAGGGCATTGGTGAGAACACGTATGGAGAATTGTGTATAACACTTGTCATCTCATTTCAGGAAGAAAGCAGTTCACAGAAGGTCTATCTGACTAATAGCTGGAATGGGTGGGTTATTTGATGAGGAAAGGTCAGACAGGCTATGCTTGTATCTCCTGGAGTTTAGAAGACTAAGAGACAACTTGATTGAAACCTGCAGGAATGGGAAGATGATGTTTTCTCTCACAGGTGAGTCAAGAGCTAGGAACCACTCATTAAAAATCAGGGGTTGGCTTTTTAGAGAAGAAGAAAAACTTTCTCTCAGAGGGTTGTGAATGTCTAGAACTCTCTCTGAGAAGGTGTTGGAAAGAAAGTCTTTGAATAATTCAAAGATAGAGATGGATAGATTCTTGTTAAGCAAGAGGGTGGAAGATTACCAGGATATGACAGGAATGTGGATTTGAGGCAGCAATCGGATCAGCCATGTTATTATTAAATGGATAGACTCGAGGGACTGAATGGCCTTCTCCTGCTCCTTGTTCATATTTTTGTTCACATATTGACCCACATTGACTTTTCAAGATGTTAAAATCCTTAATGAACCTTGGACGTTCTATATCCCGGTTTCTGCAATCAGTTCTCATAATCCAACCCTTGGTTCCCTGGTAACAGTTTGATGAATTTCTGTTGCATCCCCTCCAAAGTCAGTACGTTGGCGCTCGAACTCTACACAATACTCCAGATGTGGTCCAATCATGGCTGGTAGCAATTTATAGAATTGTAGCAAATATTCCTCCCTCAGTACATGTGACAACGATAAAGCAAACCAAATCAAATCACATCAAATCCCCTTTACCCTTTGTGTTCTAGCTGACAATCCAGCAGCTATTTTTGGCTTTTTTTTTGTACCCATTACATTCTGGTGCTCTTTGTTCACAGATCCTTCAATCATGTTCACCTCCACAGTGCTTGCCTGTCCACCACTCAAAATGTACACAGATCTTTTGTGGTGCAAAGTGCAAATCAAAATCAATAAACCCCAAGCTTTATCTAGAATCAATGTTTTATGTTCCAAGTGCTAACCTACAGAAGATGGGTTATCTAATGAAAGCCACTGAAACTACTTAACAGAATAAAACTAAAGCAAGAGGAAGAACAAACTGATAATGCTTCTTGCTTACCTTTCTGCCCATCGCCTGATGTAAATTCATTCTTGAAACGTTCCTGGGTGGAGAAAGAAGCAGGAGGTGCTTTCAGTTTGAGCATGAGTAGTTCCAGTGGATGAGGCAGTTTGCTCAGCTATTGTAGCACTCCCACTGAACGCAGTTAATGTTCACAACTGACCAATAAGTACTGACTCTGTAGAAGTCACACATATCCTTAGCTAATTAGTAACAATTCACAACAATATTCTCAAGACAGGATAGAGTACAGATAACGAAGAAACTCATTGATATGCAGGCCTCATTCTCCCACCCACCAGATAGAAACTACACAGTGACAATTCCCAACATGAAATTCAGAGCCGGTACTTGGTCTCTCCTCTTGACCTCCATCTTGGACAACAGTTCCCAGTGCCTCAGACACACTCCATGGGCAATGACTGCCTGCACCTCCCCATCCAGAGAGGTTGGTATTGCATACGTACCAACCTCTATGCATCGTAATGGCATATCTCTGAGCCACTTACAGCACAGGATCTGCAATTTACTGCTGCACTTTGGAACACCTTGGCCTCGCTCGTTGGAATGCTGTTTACCAGTACAGTTTGTTCCCAGGGACAGGCACCAGCTCATGGACTGGACCAGGGGTCCCCAACTTCTCTCTCAGTGCTCACGCATTTTGTGCTGACCTGGACAATACCTACCTTAGAGATAGTAGGAACTGCAGATGCTGGAGAATCTGAGATAACAAGGTGTGCAGCTGGATGAACACAGCAGGCCAGGCAGCATCAGAGGAGCAGGAAAGCTGACGTTTCGGGCCTAGACCCTTCTTCTGAAGAAGGGTCTAGGCCCAAAACGTCAGCCTTCCTGCTTTACTGCACGTTTCCCTCTCAGCCACAGCTTAAATGCTCACAGTCCTTCTGTCTTGCCTTGCTATTGAGTACAGATGTAATGCCAGGCAGCTTGTTATGACTGTCAGCAATGGTCTGTCAAGGAGTTGGATATCTTGCTGTACAGTAGTGTGCTACATTAATTTCACACATGCATCACACTGCTTGTGCTCCAACCAAACAGCCATGTTTCAAAGTCTAATCCCTTGTTATCCTCTAAAAGATAATTGTCTTTGAACAGATTTCCAGTCCAAACTTTTATGAGAACTTTATTTCAGTTAGTCACACTCCATAAAACTCTCATCCCACTGATTACTAGCTCTCCATATTTATAGAACTAATTCAAACCTAACTAACTTTTCATTAATATATCCATCACCTGATCCCTCATTCCATTAGGTTGGAGGCATTCCTTCAGACCATATGAGATGATAACAGTCCTCAGTCAGGCCAAGGGAGACAGCATTCAGTCAGGGGTGGTAGATCCCTGAATAAGTCTTCTGATATCAGTACATCCACTTGGTGACCAGACGCAGAGGTCCACATCGCTACAGTCCATAGAGTTGGCCACGTTCAGTCCTGCAGGTTCACTATAACCAGGGTGTGGCGTGGTGTTAAGTCAGTCAGGGAACTGCACAGAGATCAGAGGTCTGGTCAGTTTTCAGCAGTGGAGGTTGACTGTCACGTGGGTCAGGGCCATGCTCAGTTCTGGGGTCAATTCAATGGAAGTGGAAGGGATACTATGGATCACTGTTGTGGTACAGAAGTTGGGGAAGTCAATTCTGGGATTGAAGGCATCAATGTTGGGGTGCAGACAGGACAATAACTGAGAAGGAGGAAGAACACTGCATATTAAAGGGGGTAATTCATACAGCATTGTAGGACATGGTTTCCTGCAGTGTGGAGGTGGGGAAAGGATTTATTGACAGTCACAACAAAACCCGCTTCAACAAGGTCATGGTGCAGCACAATAATAACATGGCTAAACTGTAAGGCCTGGGCCCGGGGTCGGGGAGGGGTGCGGTGCGGTAGGGAGATGTTGGGAAATGAAATCATAATTCAAAAAGGTGTGTGGGAACATTTGGAATCTCAGTATTGCCAGGCTTAAGAGGGACTACTAGGAAGAACGGAACATGGAGATTCAGGGGGTGCTACTGGATTGTCAGGCTGAGTCTGGGGCTCACTGTGTCAAGCATGACCCGCAATGCCTTCCATACTCAAGTAAAAAGTAAATACACAGGAAATGGAAAAGGCTGGGAGCATACCTGGAGTGGGTGGAGAGAGTGTTTCTTTTCTGTCTGAGGGAGCAGCCTCTACTCCTACATAACTTGAGGTCCTTCATGGGGAAATTGTATTAATCAGGCATTTTCACAGCACAAGGTGAATTCAGAGACCAATTTCTGATCAGATGTTAACTCCTGATCTCACTTTCTTCCTTGTATGCAGGTTTATTCAACATTCAAGACTTGAAAAAATGTATCCACTGGCCAATCATCCAAACTGTACTTACCTCACCTTGTTTAGTTTCAGGATCAACTTTAAGTTCTTTTCCCTAACTTCATACTTCATGCTGCTTTTCCAGGTTTACTGTTGGCTCCTTTGTGCAAACAGTTCATCTTTCTGTGGAGTTAAATCCTCTCTATTGCTTTAAGAACGTCATTGAGGTTATTTCAATAGTCAGCTGAGAAAGCTTGACAATTCTTTAAATTCAGTTCACAAATTTTGTGCATCTCCTCCTGTTTTTCATATTCCTGACCAGCAGCTTGGTCTAATTCCATTCTCTGCAATGGGATTACCTCCCATTCTGAAGTTCTAATTTATGTTCAGGTATTTCTTTCTGCAGTTCTATAGGTCAACAGTACACTTAGCTTTCTCACTCACTTTCAAAGCATGCCCTTTTTCTGTTTTGTCATAGCTAGAGTACTGTCGCTATCTGCTTTGTCACAACTTGCACGTGCTTTACCAGCATTTTCAGTTCACGCTGTTGTGAATCTTCTTCAGCTGCCAAGAACTTTCTTCCATAGTCTGGTGCTCCACTGTCCTTTCTAAACTATAGGCCTGGTTTCGGATTCATCTTTAGTCTCAGTATCAATTTTAACAGCAGCTTTATTTGTGTGGAGCATAAATACCAGCATTAGACCTGTTTGAATGGCCTGTTCTCTGACAGTAAAGACTTTACAACACTGCTCTCCCTATGATACCCATAGAACCCTTTTCCCTACTGTCTTTCGGATGAGATGTGAAACCAATGGCCCTTTCAGAACACAGAAGATATCATAGCACAGTTTCAAAGAGAAATAGAGGTATCCTCCCTGGTATCCTAACCAAAGTTATCCCCTTAGCCAAACATCATAAGGAAACTAAGTTTACTCCTGGGTTAACAAAACAGAAAATGCTGGAGAAATTCAACAGGGCAGCATATGTGGAGAGAGAAATAGAGTTAATGTTATGTAATGGTATGAATCCACTTGGTCACTGTAGTCTCCAGAAAATCAATCTTTAAACATGGTAAACTCCAGGAGAATCTGCGTAGATTGCAGTTGTTAGTTTTGTGTTGTAGGAGGCATGTCTCAATGTTAGATCACGTCTCCTCAGAATGAATCATGCTTCACACAAGTACTTCCACAAATTTTCCTGTGGCATTGTTGACAAACTGCAAGTGTTGAAGAATCTTCTACCACCAAGGGGAGCTGCAGCCTCAAGATTCAACATTATGTGAACAGCTGATGGCTTGCAGAGAACAGAGCTGCAGCTGAAATCCAGTTCCTTCCAGCTCTAATTTGGAGCCACTGACTGGATCAGTAACTCACTGCAACACGAGTCAGTTCCCTCACCATCTGCCACACAGCCAGTCTAGCAGCTTCCTCCTTTAGGACATGACCAGCTGAGTCAGTTGCCAAACCACTCGAAGACCCCCATCCAGAGTACCTTCTGCATCTTTGCTACTCTCAGTAGCATCCTCTCAGTGTTGCTCAACACAGAGGAGCACCAATTCATCAGCTGAGAGGGACATTTCCTGTCCACATTTGACTTGATGCCACAGAACCTCATCGAGTATAGAATGAAGGGACCCAGGAGTAGTCAGTGGTAGGATTGCCAGAGGGCTTGGTTACAAGCCTGAAGGTAAATGCTGTGTGTCTGACAGGGGCTTCTCAACCCAGCCACGGAACCCACCAATTAGTAGGTTTGATGGTGTCCCACCATAGGCCTTTCAATTCCATATTTAAAGTACAGTACAAAGGTGGAATTTCTTGGATTCTGGAATTGGCAGCAAACAGAAAATAAATTGATAAAATGGAAGTTAACATCTTGATTTTTATTTGTTCCTGGAATGTTGCTGGCTGGGTCGACATTTACTGCTCATTCCTAATTACTCTGGAGAAGGTGGTTTTGAGCTGTCTTCTTGAACTGCTGGGTTCCGAGGTGTGCAGCGATACCTACAGAACAGGATGTTCCAGCAATTGATCCAGCAACAGAAAAGGAATTGTGATATATTTGCATGTCAGAATGTTGTCTGACTTGGAGGGGAACTTGTGGATGGCGGTGTTCCCATTTCTGTGCTGCTCAAGTCCTCCTAGATGGTAGTGGTCATAGATTTGGAAGGTGTTGTCTAATGAGCCTTGGTGAATTTCTACAAGTGCATCTTGTAGATGGTACACACTGCTGCTACAAAGTATCAGTGGTGGAGGAAGTGGATGCTTGTGGATGTGGTGCTAATCAAGCGGGCTGCTTTGTCCTGGATGGTGTCAAGCTTCTTGAGTGTTGTTGGCGCTGAACCCATCCAGGTAAGTGGGAGTATTCCATCACACTCCTGACTTGTGCCATGTAGATGGTGAACAGGCTTTGAGGAGTCATGAGGTGAGTCACTTGCTGCAGTATTCCTAGCCTCTGACCTGCTCCTGTAGCTCGTCTTTGCATGACTAGTCTAGTTTAGTCTCTGATCAATGGAAAGCCAGAATGTTGACAGTGGAGAATTTGGTGATGGCAATGCCACTGAATGTCAAGGGACAGTTGTGAGATTCTCTCTTTTTGGAGATAGTCATTGCCCGGCATTTAAGTAGCAAGTAACATTCATGGGCTGCTTCCGTATCGGAGAAAAGCAAATGGTACTGAACATTGTGCAATCATCAACGAACATCCCTACTTCTGGCAATGATAGAGTGAAGGTCATTGATGAAGCAGCTGAAGATGATCGGGCCCAGGGTACTCCCCTGCAGAGATGTCCTGGAGCTACGATGTCTTACCTGTAATGTTTTCTTTATTCATTCACGGGATGAGGGCATCGCTGGCTAGGCAGCATTTATTGCCCATCCCTAATTGCCCAGAGGGCGGTTAAGAATCAACCACATTGCTGTGGGTTCTGGAGTCACATGTAGGCCAGACCAGGTAAGGATGGCAGTTTCCTTCCCTAAAGGGCATTAGTGAACCAGATGGGTTTTTCCGACAATTGGCAATGGATTCATGGTCATCATTAGATTGTTAATTCCAGATATCATCTGCCATGGTGGGATTTGAACTCAGGTCCCCAGGACATTATCTGGGTCTCCGAATTAACAGTCCAGCGATAATACCACTAGGCCATCACCTCCCCCTTTTCATACAAATAAAACAAAAATTACATGCATCCTCATGTACATTTTAAGTTTCCTAAATTACCACATGACTGTTCTCACACACTAGCAACTACTTGTTAGTTCAGCTAGTCCCTCTTCTGCCAGTTTATTTACACACAGCATGTGATGTTATATACACAGGTTGTCGACCTTTCCTCCAATATCTGCTGCCTGGAATGATGTACTCTGTGGTTCAGTTTCCAATTCCTCACAGCTGAATCTGCTGATATACGCTGTTACCTCAGCAGCCTCTTTCCCTTAGTTGACATTGTGACTGGAAAGGTAACTTTATCATTTGTGCCTTCAGCATCAAGATTCTTTTGTGCTCCTGCAAGCGCACCCTCTCTGCCTGTATGTGCTCTCCCCTGTATATGACGTAGCTGTGACTTACAAGCTGAGAGATTCTGAATATGTTTATAACTTCTTCTAAAGTCAACTTCTCTACTCTTGTCACGGTAGAATTCTTCATGTCTAAGATGATTCTATCTTTGATTAGCTCGTCTTTTAGTTGCACAACTTCACAAGTTTCAGCAAGGTGAGTTAAAGAAGTTATGTAGTAATCAATTGATCCTTGTTCCCCTTGGTCCCTAATTTGAGCATGTACACTTAACACATAAAGTTGACTTGGGTCCAAAACATGCTTTCAAAGCTTTTAAAATTTCTGTTTTTTCTCTCTTCAGAGAGATTTAAATACTTGGGAACACCACCACCTGCAAGGTCCCCACCAAGCCATTCATGATCCTGACTTGGAAATATATATTGCTATTTCTTCGGTGTCATGGGTAAAAACCCTAGAATTCCCTCCCTAAGGGCATTGTGGGTTTATCTACAGCACAAGATCTGCAGTGGAGCAAGAAGGCAGCTCAACACCACCTTCTCAGGGGCAGGTAGGAACTGGCAATAACGTATGGATAACAAGGGTACCTATGTCATTTATTGACTACAGCTCCACCTTCAACACAGTAATTCCAACCAAACTCATCTCTAAACTCCAAGACCGAGGACTCTGGTCCCACCTCTGTAACTGGATCCACAGTGACCCACAGACCGCAATTAGTAAGGACAAGGCGACACTACCTTCTCCACGATAATCGAGAACATTGGTGCCCTGCAAGGCTGCGTACTCAGCCTTTTACTATACTCCTTATACATTCACAACAGTGTGGCCAAAATTCAGCTCTAACTCCATTTACAAGTTTTCTGATAACACCACTGTAGTGGGTCGGATCTTAAACAACTATGAGACAGGGTAAAGGAAAGAGAGCACTTATTGACATGGTGTAAAGACAACAATCCTTCCCTCAAGTCAGCAAAATGAAGGAGCTGGTCATTGACTTCAGGAAGTAGAGTGGTGGACACACCCCTGACTGTATCAATGGGGCTGAGGTGGAGATGGTCGAGACCTTCAAGTTCCTAGGAGTAAATATCACCAACAATCTACCTTGGTCCACCCCTGTTGATGCTACAGTCAAGAAAGCACACCAACATCTCTACTTCCTCAGAAGGCTAAGGAAATTCAGCAATTCCACAATAAATCTTACCAATTTCTGTAGATGTACTGTAGAAAGCATCTTATCTGGATGCATCACAGTTTGGTATGGCAACTGCTCCGCCCAAGTCTGCAAGAAACTACGGAGAGGACTGAACACAGCCCAGTCCATCTCAAAAACCAGCCTTCCATCCACTGACTCCATCTATACTTCCCACTGCCTCAAGGAAGCAGCCAACATAATCAAAGACCCCCTCCCACGCTGGTTACACTCTCTTGCACCTTCTTCCATCGGGCAGAAGATACAAAAGTTTGAAAACACATACGAACTGACTCAAGAACAGCTTCTTCCTCGTTGTTATCAGACATAGAACATAAAATAGTACAGCAAAGGAACGAGCCCTTTGGGAACATGTGACAATAATAAATCAAATCAGTAAATGCTGGACCGACCAATAATACCCACATCACGGAATGAATTTAAAAAAAAATCCTCCACTCACAACTAAACACCTAGAGAGCCATCTTCATGGTAAGTATCACTGGTTTCACCTATATTAAAGATTGTCTCATGAAACCCAGCTCTATTCTACCTCCTGGTGTCCAGTCAGAGCACATCACATTCTTCTGTCTATAGAAAGAGCCCAAAGCGAAAAACAACAACTTGCGTTTTTCCAGCAACTTCCATATGGTTAAAGACAAGAACATCTCAATCTTTCAAAGCTCCTATTAGCCGTGAGCAGTGGCAGCTCCCAAACCCCTGGCCACTCGAGAGGTCAGAGGCAGTGACTGAAAGGACAAACAGATTGGAAGGAATAAATATCCTTAAGGGAGCAAAGGGCAGGATTCATCTGGTTCAGGTTGAGCAGCAATATGGCTGGGCTGAATCACATTACCAGGTCTGCCACACGTGCTTCATGTTCATAATTCTACCCTTCAGAGAAGCTCAAGGAAGACAGTCATTCCTTAGCAGTGAATAACTGAGGGATGTAGCATTGAACCCTTTACAGCTGGAAAGGATGTACTGCAAACTCTGCATAAGTGCCTTGTAAGACGCATAACTCCATAAACAGTACATTGAGACTGTCCTGATCACATACTTTACTCAAATGAACACTGGTCTCACCAGGTGAAGGTTCAAAGTTCCAGCAGCAGGAGTTCATCACTTGAATCCAATGATGGTAGATGCTGAGACCTGGGTAGAGGAACATTTTGTGTCCATTTCTGACCTCAAAATAATCAGTTTCCAGTAGCTATTGCCTCAAGGTTCACAGTTTTATCATCATCTACAAGACAGCCATTCACATTCACTGTGATTTATTTGCATCTTCATGTTTTGAGACTTGTCAAGAGTCCACTGATACTCATCATATGGAATCAAAATGTTGGTGTGACCAGCTTTCAGACAGACTCATCATGAATGGAAGACTTGCTTTGATATAACACCTTTCACAATCTCGGAACAGCACAAAATACTTCACAGTCAATGACGTACTTCTGAAGTGTTGTAATGCTGTTGTAATGCTGTTGTAATGCAGGAATTTTGATCCTGTGACAAGTATTGTATGCGATGGCCTGGATATGTCATATTCCCATGGTAATTGCAGGCAGTATTCCACAGTAGAAATCTGACCTGTGGAAGAAATTCAGGAAATGGTAGCTAATGAAACAAAGTGAAGGATTGATGCGCCAGATTCCATCTTCAGGATTAAGGCATCCGTATCCAAAAGGTCAAAAATTAGACAAAAACTTCCCACACATCTGAAAGCCACAATGACAGGAGGCAAATAACAATCTTTGCTCTGGGGAACTTGTTTGTTGTTCTGCTTTGAAACATATTTTTGACTGTGTTCCAAATGATCCTTAAACTGTCCCATGATGATGACCCTGCTAAAGTAGAAACAAAGGAGAGCTTCCATTTCCACAGAAACCTTCCATGGCCTCAGGATATCATGATGTACTTTACAGCTCGCACTTGCTTACTGTTATGATGTTGGATTTGCAGCCATTTTGTGTACAGCCAAATCTCACAAATAATAATTTGAGAATAACCAGATAATCTGTTTTACAGATGATGACTGAAGGATAAATAGAGGTCAAAAACTGGGGAGAACATCTTGTCTCCTTTTTAACAATGTCTAAGCTCTATATTACCAAGCCTTTATTTAAGATCAATGACCTTCTCCACTTCACCAGAGTAAATGCCAACATCTTCTCTCTCTGTTACCTCACACTTACTCTATCTGTGCCACTGCACTCACTTCCCACCAATTCACATGGACCACCACTTTCAATGTTGTTTCAATGGCTATAACCCACTCAAATCCCCAGATTACTAACCATTCCTGTCCTCTGCACTTCCTACTCACTCACTCGAGACACTCCACCACTGCATCAGCAATAACAACTGTTTCAGTCACTTCCCTTCCACTCAATCTTTTACTTTATCTCTCTGCAGGAGAAGACAGGCCACAGTAGGGTCAAGAGGACAAAGGTGGATGATATGGGGGCCGACATTTGTCCCCTCACTCTCTTTGGGGAGAATATCATTGAATTGGGGTAGGGGAATGGGTCTGGGTTGAATGCTCTTCGGAGCGGCGGTGTGGACTTGTTGGGCCAAATGGTCTGTTTCCACATTGTAGGGATTCTATGATTCTAGTAAGACAGGATCGGGATTCTCATGTGGTGATTCCAAGACCTCCATGGCAGCAAAATAAGCTTCATTGGCAAGTGCAGCACTGCTCTATCAATACCACCACTGTGAATGTGTTCTTAGTATGCTCAAGCTTCTAGCCCTATTGCCCAACTTATTCTCCATCTTGCTGTATGCATGCACCAAAAGTATCCACACATAACACTCAGCAGCTGCCAGAGATGCCCACAAATCTGTACTCTCATCGCTGTAGTCATTGCTGCTCAGGCAAGAGGGGGTTGAGGGACTTTGACCTCACTACAGCTGTACCTTCCTTTCGAGTAGATAGGGTGCTGCAATCAGGCCGAGGAGAAACTACACTCATGCCTCTAGCAAGTCTGCTCTCAAGACAGTCCGGAGGTGTCCAGCCATTCCACCTCCACCTCCACCCTGCCTCCAACCCCCAACCCTGTGAAGGTGGCAGCCAAGAAGGTGAGTCCGCATCTGGGCAGGTCACTTGCAACATGTCTGGCCACAAAAACCCAGGGTCATTTGTCCAAACCATCAAGGCTCTCAGGCGACATTATAGGGAAAGCTCTGTCTGCCCTCAGCCAAGGACTTCGGTACTGCACCTATTAGGCACTTAGATGGCATGGGTGACACTTCATTGTACACAGAATGTGGCATTTGGCACTTGAATTCATCACCTCACTTATCGACTCTCATTTTAATTGCAGCCTTAAGAATGAAGATAACCCATCTTAGCACCATACAACATAAGAACACAGTCTTGCTACACCTTCCCTAGGAGCTCAGGATTTGTAAGATATGTAGTTGCTAATGCATGACCAGCAGACACGGAATTTTATCTCTAGTCTCCAATTCCTAAGTCCCTGATTAATGCAATTTCCCTTCGAGGGGCCTCAGTATCCACAGGTGGAGCCCACTCTTGCTAACTAAACAAAATAGATTTACTCCAATCACTTGGGTTTGCTGGTAGCCATTTTCTACATTTGTGGTAAAGTTGACATTTAGTTTAAGTTGAAGGTTTTCCAGATCATGCTTGAGAGAGTGAACTGCAGGCTCCGCTTCTTGTTCTAGGTCCCACCACTCCTCTAACCACCAACCAAACTTTATCTTTCTTTTTGCATTGCAGACTTTGGTAACCCTTCAGCATTGAGCCTTCCCACGTGTCCACCCAACCATTTTAATTAACTATTTATTTCCTCAGTTTATCCGAACCCCAGGACTACTGCCTAGTCATGCCCAATGTAGAAATCCACTGCTCTCCCTTGAAGTCAGGGTGGTGGTGACCATCGATGACCCCTACCTCCCCCTCACAACCCTGTGGCCTCCCATTCTACAATTGCTCCAAACTTGTATGTAGAGTGGCCCTCTTCACAGTCACCGTCCGCTTTCCATCCCAGCATGCTGCCTCCAGCCCTCACACTCAAGTTCTTTATTTTCCCCCACATAGCACTGCCCCATTATAACATCCCTTGATGCTTGGTGACCAACCACCCCAATTCCGCAACCCCGCCCCCAACAAGACTGACCATGGTCACTCCCACAGATTGATTTAGGAGGAGAACTCTGACTAAGGACTGCCCAGCCCCCGAATGAATCCTCGACAGCTCCCCAGCTAAATGAGCACTTATCCTTGGTCAGGTTGGAGCTGACCTGCTTGACTGACTTTGACCCAATCCCTGGGCTGGAGGAATTAGATTCCCCCAACCCTGACTACACCAAACATCTAATTGAACATGGTCAACTCCTGGGCAAAGATCAGACAAAGCCTCTGAGGGTGCCAGTACCCCCATCTGATTACAGTCCGCCTTGACTTTCAGATGTAGCTGTTTGTTTGAAGCATGTGCAGAGTGTTTGCTGCATAAGCGGCTGGCTCAAGCTGTAAGCATGAAATTGATGTAGCATACTGAGGCACAGCAACACATCCCCTTTGACAGTAAACATAACAAACTGCCTGGCTCTCTGACTGTGCTAAAAGGTAAAATAAAACAGAACTACTGTTCTAAATGTAGCAGCAACTTGCTAAAAGCGAAGGCAAGGTAGAGGTGCTGTGAGTGTCCAAATAAGCACTAAGTGAATGAGTGCTAAGAACCCAGAGATGCATCCTGTTCTGACACAGAGCAAGCTGATAGGAGCCAGAAGGCAGTGCGCTCCTAAGTGCAGTAGTTAAGAGATGAACCATATAAAGGTGAGTCAGGATATGCCACGATGATGTGGCAAAGCTGGCACTTTGCTAGTGCCAGCCTCTTGTAGGTCTGCATGGAGGTGACCAGGAGTGTTAGGGAATTGTGGCTGGGATGGATACCGGGAGAAGATGCTAGAGACACCCACCAGATACCAGCTCTGATATTCCCGTTGAGAAATGACATCACCCAGATTCTCACCCGGTTTTGGGAGGTGCACAACCTGTTGACCACTGCGGCGAGACTTGGCAAGACATGCAAACTGGCCCCTCGCTGCTCACCAGCAAGATTCTCATCCAGTCGCTGAAACCTTCAGAGGAAAATCGGACCTTTTTCTCAATGTCAAGAATCTTAGTTCTCCAATCTCAAATTTTTTTTATTCATTCATTCACAATATGGGGGCGTCACTGGCTAGGCTAACATTTGTTACTCAATCCTAACTGCCCAAGAGGGCAGTTAAGAGTTAACAACAATGCTGAGAGTCTGGAGTTACATGTAGGTCAGATAAAGTAAGGGCAGCAGATTTCCTTCCCTAAAGGACATTTGTGAACCAGATGGGTTTCTCCTGACAATCGACAATGGTTTCATGATCATGGACTCTTACTTCCAGATTTTTATTTCGGATGCCATTTGCCAGAACATTAGCTGCATCTCAGATTAATAGTCTAGCGATAATATCTCAGCCAAGCACCTCCCTGATAATTTCTCCACTTTCTCACCATTGCCCATGCTTTTTCAGACACTGAGAAAATTCCACCCATAGTGTCCGTGCTGGTTATATTTGCATTATTATAACTTAGTTAAATCCATCCATGTACTTAATAACTGAAGCACTGGCTTTCAGATTTTGTCTGGAATAAATCACAACTGTAGCTTTTCCTCAAAACTTGTTTCAATACTTCTCCTTGTTTCATCAATCCCAGGGAAATGAGCTTCCTGTTCAGATACAAACTGGCAGTTTGCAGATAATGCCTTTCCCAGCACCAACTACACTAAACACATTAAACATGTTAAACATGAAAAGGTTAATCTCCAGGGTTCCTGCGATAAAAGGATGATGTTGTTGCCTCTCACATTGAAAATAGGAGCAAACCTAGGCCACTCAGCCCTTCAACACTGCACTGTTATTCAACTAGATCATGGATGATCCTCTACCTTAGCACCATGATCTGGCCCTATCACTCATCCTCTGATATCGGCAGTACCCAGAAATCTATCAATCTCTGTCTTGAACGCATTCCATAACTGAGGCACCACAGTTCTAGGGTGCAGGGAATTTCAAAGATTCTAAACTCTCCTAGTGAATAAATTCTTCCTCATCTCAGAGTTAAATGGCTCTCCCTTTATTCTGTATCCCTTGTTTCAAGATCCCTACTCTCTTGTGAGAGGAAACTAGCTTTCTGCATCTACCTTAATGAACCCTGTAAATATTATGTAACTTTCTATGAGATAGCTTCTCATTCTTCTAAACCCCAGTGAATCTAGACCTTGTCTCCTCAATCTGTGCTCACAGGATAGTGCTAGTCTGGAATCAGTCTGGCAAACCTCTGATGCACTCCCTCAATAGAAACCCGAATTCCCATGTGATGAAGGCCTCCATTTGCTTTCCCACCTGTTTACTGCACATGCCAATGCTCTTCCAGCATTAGATCCTGTCTCATAGACCTCCAGACTTAGCCCTAACATCTGGCCTTTTGTGCACCTCTCTTTGCCCTACCACAAGCGGCTGTGCCGTTAGCCCAGTCTAAGCCTCAATAACCTCTGGAATTCCCTCATCAAAGCCCTCTGCCTCTTCATGTTTCTCCCCTCCTCTGAAACTTTCCTTAAAAACTCCAACTTTGACCAAGTTTTTTAGGTCATCTCTCGAGGCTTCTCCTCAGGTTTTGCTTTGAGTTTTTTTTAAACAGTTCCTTTTAAAAAAGTGTATATATATATATATATATATTTAAGGCAATATTGAAGTTGCTGTTTCAGATCAGGCTCAGACACAAGTTTTCTTTAGGAATCTTCAATCATCCTTTCCTTAAAGCATCACATTTAAATGGTGATACAGGAAGGACAAAGATGTGCAGGTTAGATGGACTGGCCATTCTAAATTGCCTCGTAGTGTGCTGGGATTTGCAGGATTAGCTATGGTAAATGTGGGGTTACAGGGATAGGGTGAGAACGCAGGTCTAGGTGGGATGCTCTTCAGAGAGTGCGCACAGATTCGATGGGTCAAATGATTTCTTCTCCACTGTAGGGATTCTAAAGATAATAATTGGTCTACCATTGCCATTTTGTTCAGAGATAAGCAACCAAGGGCAGAATGAACATGAGTAAAAGAAAAAAGACTTGATCATATTTTGACGAAGATCCTTGAAGGTTTATAATTCAAGCCAGCATTCTTTATCCACTGACTGTTCAGTTTAAGAAGTCCAATAAGTGATTGGGGAAATTATGAAGAATTTTATTCCTGAAAATCCCAAATGGCATTGTACATACTGGCAGCTTCCACCAACTTCTCAAGGGCAATTAGGGACAGGCAATAAATACTAGCCCAGACAGCAATGGTCACATCCTTTGAATTACTAACAAAAATGTTTTGTTAAATAAAAACAGAAAGAACTGCAGATGCTGTAAATCAGAAACAAGAACAGAAATTGCTGGTAAAGCTCAGCAGGTCTGGCAGAATCTGTGAAGAGAAATCAGAGTTAACGTTTCGCGTCCGGTGACCCTTGATCAGAAAATTTTCTGTTGTTTGTGACGCGGAATAAGTAAGATTCTAGCAAAGTGAGAGTGTCAATATGTGTTCAGGCCCTGTCCCAAGGTCCATTCAGCAGTTGCAAGTTAAGCTCAAAGCGGCTACTCACCGTCCCAACTCGGTTGATGGCACAGGTGAAACAGTGGTTGGCAATGGCTGCATTCCTAGCTTCAATAGGCCACATGGGTTCACTGAAACAGTCAAAATCACACACTTAGACAAGGACTGCTTTCTAGGGGGAGATTTCAATGATGTGGCAGCAAGACATTGGAGGAACTGCTTGTGAACTGTGTCCTGCCATATCCATTAATCATAAAAAACTCTGAAAGAAGTTTCTGAGCAAATGTGACTGTACAAAACTTAGATCAGGTAGAAAGCAGAATGCTCATTTGAGCTAAACAATATATTTCATAAGGAAGATGAAGTATATTTTTCCAAGATTTAATATGGTATTGGCCATTTTAATTTCATCATGGTCGCAAGCAGTTAAATAGCATATTCACTCATGCAGAAAAGTTCTAACTCATCTTGTTGCCTTATTTGGCTGTCCGGAAACAAATTTATAGAAGAGAATGAGAGATACCCTGGGGAATCATTTGCATTATTGCCACCAGTTGTAGATATTTTAAATGAACTAGTTCATAGATGTTATTACATAGCCCTGAAGCAGGTGGGACTTGAACCCAGACCTCCTGGCCCAGAGGCAGGGACACTATCACTGCACTACAAGAGCCCTTTGGCACAAGTCAGAGACACGGACAGGGGAAATAATAATAAATGCAGCTGAATGTTGCGGGATTGTCAGCAAATAAGTGTCACTTGTGACCTGCGACAGAGGATAGTTCAGTAATGATGTAGCTGAAGATGGTTGGGTCACAAACCCTGCCCTGATGAAGTCCTGGCTCGAAGCTGATTGGCTGTTGACATACATTTTCCTTCAAAGCAGATATAGTTCCAGTCACTTGAGAGTTTTCCACTGAAACCCCGCTGATCTCCATTTTGATAGGGCTCCTTCCACCTCACCCTGGCAGTCAGCTGAAGTCTACATTTGGCTCGATCTCCTGACAAGGTTTGGGAAAAGTGGTTCTGACCTAACTGTAGCTGAGTGGCAGTGAGTAGGTAACTTGTGAGACAACACTTGATAACAGTATTGATTTGTTAGCTCCTTACACCACTTCACTGAGCACTGAAACAGTGATTTACCCAGTTAGAGTTTTTCTGCATTTTGTCAGTAGTATAACACCCACCCAGTTGTTCAACTGCCAACATGATAGCTGCACTGGAACAAGCATTTGCCAAACTGTAATCAACATTTTCCCTCATTTTACATGAGCATAAAGAACTGTGGGTGCTGGAAATCTGAAACAAAAACAGAAAGTGTTAGAGAAGCTTAGCAGATCTAGCAGCACCTGGAGTGAGAAAAATGTTTCAAGTCCAGTGACCCTTCATCAGAGCAGATCTGACAAAGTATCACCGCACTCAAAATATTACCTCTCCCTCTATATAAATGCTGTCAGGCCGCCCGAGTTCCTCCAGCACTTTCTGTTTTTGATTTGCTGTCATTTTACTGTCAATAGTTTGGGTGATTTTTTAAAAATGTGCACAGCCCCTTTAAGATTTTTCCACATGACCACATGTGTGGTCAATTGAAGTGGTCAGATTGTATTGGGTCAGTGTCAGGACTGTCTGGACACTGCTCCCAGTCATAGCTTTAGAGGGAAGAATGACAATAAGCCTCAATTCAGTTAAAACATACCCTGAGTTTTGTTCAACACCAGTATCAGGAGATCGCTTGTTTGTAAAGAGCAGCCTACAACCTAATCCAGAAACATTACCAAAAGCCAGGACAGTAAATAATCCACCTCCAGCTGGTGAGCTGTACTTTTCTTGACCTTTTGACAATCAATGCTTACAGAATCCCCCTCTAATCAGACAGATGAACAAAAGCAACAAATATTAGTCGACAAGGGCCCATATAATCCAAAGGTTACAGGGCTGAGTTAAATGTAATATAGCCCTTTAGTGTCTGACTCACACAATGGTGGTGCATTTTGATCAGATTAATAGGAAACCATTCACCTTATCAAAACACATCTGTTTTGAAAATTTTGCGTTACTGAACAGTCAACTTTGTCCAGCCTGTCCTTACAAAATATTCCTACCTATTGCTGAACTGTAATTATTCTCTTTAGTTTTTTTTCCACATCCCTGACATCTTTCCCAGAGTAAGCTTCTGCTTTGGGAGTCTAATATTCTAACTGAGGCAATGATTCGTACGTGCTTTCTGTCCTCAGCTTCCTAAACAGTCCTGACGAAGCTACAAGAGAATGAATGAATGAATGAATGAATGATTTTATTGTCTTGTGTATTTTACAGTGAGAAAAACAGTAGAACACAGCGAAAAGCTTTTCCACTATCACCACGATCTGGTGCCATTTTGAATAGTTTTAAGAATAAGAAAAAAAATAGAAAAATACAACTGAAAGAGAATCCATCATTCCTGAGCCAGTTCATTATCAATAACGCCGAAGAACAAAGAACAGTGCAGCACGGGAACAGATCTTTCATCACACCAAAACTGTGCCGATATATGACGCCTTCCTAAACTAAAAACCTTTTGCTTCTACACGATCTGTAACCCTCTATTCCCTGCCTGTTCATGTATCTGTCAATGTGCCTCTTAAAAATTACGAATGTATCTGCAGCTACCACTTCCTCTGGCAGTGCATTCTAGCTACTTACCACCTTCCGTAGAAAAACCTTGCTTCTCACATCTCCTTTAAACTTTCTCTCCGTTACCTTAAACCTATGTCCCCTAGTAATTGACATTTCTATCCTAGGAAAAGGATTCCCACTATCCACGCCTCTCATAATTTTGTAAACTCCTATTAGGTTGCCTCTCAGCCTCAATATTCAAGTGAATACAAACCAAGTTTCTCCAATCTCTCCTCATAGCTAATAACCTCCAAACCAGGCAACATCCTGGTTAAAATAAAATTCTGTACCCTCTCCAAAGTCTCCACATGCTCTGGTAGTGTAGCATCTAGAACTCTATGCAATATTCTAAATTTGGCCTCACTAAAGTTCTATCCAGCTGCAACATGACTTGACAATTTTTATACTCTATGCCCTGACCGATGAAGCCAAGCATGCCATACATCTTATTAACCATCTTACCCACTTGTGTTGCCACTTTCAGAGAACTGTGGATCTGTACACCTCGATCCCTCTGTATGTTAATTCTTCTAAGGGTTCTGCTATTTACTGTATACTTCCCCCTGCATTAGATCTTCCAAAATGCATCACTTCACATTTTTCCATGTTAAATTCCATCTGCCATTTTTATGTCCAAGTATCCAAACTATCTATACCCTTCTGTATCCTCTGGCAATCCTCCTCACTATCTGCAGCTCCCCCAATCTTTCTGTTGTCTGCAAACTTACTAATTAGGCCACACATTCTCTTCCAAATCATTTATATATATTTACAAACAACAAGGATCCCAGCACCGATCCCTGCGGAACACCACTGGTCACAGATCCCACGTCAGAAAAGCACCCTTCCAATGCTTTGTCTTTTATGACCTGTATCCATCTTATCAGCTCACTGCTGATTCCGTGTGACTTCACCTTCTGTATCAGCCTACCATGAGGGACCTTGTAAAAAGCTTACTAAAGTCCATGCAGACAACATCCACTACCCTGCACTCATCAATCATCTTTGTCATTTCCTAAAAAACTCAACCAAGTCCATGAAACACAGTTGTCCTGGACAAAGCCATGCTGCCTTTTGCTAATAAGTCCATTTTTTTCCAAATGTGAGTAAATCCTGCCCCTACAAATCTTCTCCAATAATTTCCCTACCACTGCCACTAGGCTCACCAGCATCTAAATTCCCAGCTTATCCCTGTTGCTCTCCTTTAAACAAGGGCTGAAATTTCCTCCAACTAAAAATGCATATTGTACTTTTGACCAGAAACTGAACTGGGCCAGCCATATAAATACAGTGGATGGGAACTGTGCAGTGAGAAACCCACCTCCTGACTCCCCAAAGCCTGTCCACCATCTACAAGGCATAGTTCAGGAGTGTAATGGAATACTCCCCTCTTGCCTGGATGTGTGCAGCTCCAACAACATGAGTTCAACGCTATCCAGACAAAGCAGCCCACTTGATTGGCACCATATTCACCACCTTCAGCATTCACTCCCTTCACCATTGATGCTCAGTAGCAGCAGTCGTATTATCTAAAAGGGGCACTGTAGAAATTCACCAAACCTCCTTCATCACACCTTCCAAACCCATGATCACTTCCGTCTAGAAGGAGAAGGGCAGTACATACATGAGAACTTCAACACCTGCAAGTTGCCTTGCAAGCCATACACCATACTGACGCGGAAATATATGGCTGTTCCTTCATTGTTCCTGGGTCAAAATTATGGAACTCCCTCCCTAACTGCCACTGTGAGTACACCTACAACCCAAGATTGCAGCAATCCAGGAAGGCAGCCCATTATCCGCTTCTCAGGGCAACCAGAGATAGGTAATATCTCGCTTAGCATGAATGAATGAACAAAGACTTCATTTTCATCAGTCCCCACAATAAACTCCCTTTCCCAATTATCAACTCCACTCCTCTTCTATAACAAGCTTTAGACATTGAACCAGATTGCTCATAACCACATATTCAACTCTGAGCTGAGATTCCAACCTCCCATTCCATGATCATATTGAATAGTGCAGCAGGCTGTACGGGTTAAATGGCCTATTCCTGCTCCTATTTTTTACATTTCTATGTCCTGTTTGATAATTCTGATATGAGGTTTTACTCCAGTGAAGGCTCAGGCTGTTTTCCATCCCAGTTTTAGTGACGTGGACTGCTTGCTGTGACTCCTTTAACAGGATATAGTCCTCACTTTTATCCTCAAAGCTCAGGGTTCATTTCAAGCTCAGCACATTGTTAAGATACATAGTTCACTTGAGATCACAGTGTTCAAGGGCTTGTCAATTAAATGTCAATGTTAAACCTCCTCTGCCAACACCATTTGCAACAGCTGAGAGATACAGTATGTTTGTAAATATGTAAATGTGCAAATATGTTCAAATAGATTTATAAAACTTCCTTCTGGCAAAAGGGACTTCCATCCATACCCTGTACAGCTTTCACAATAATCTTACCCTTTCGTTAACAGGATTTGCATTATAGGCCAAACAATCTATACAAGTTTATCATTTCACTCAGCTAAGTAGGAAGAGATCCCCTTTCTCCACTCAGCCTGATCCTCAGTTTGAAAAATGTCCTAGATTTGGGACTCTGGGAATTTAGAAAATACAACATACATCCATGAGCAAAATAGTTATTTGTAGATTGCAGTGATTAAAGTTCAGGATGAATGGAGTCACAGTGAAGAAGTTACGGCCATCTGTTCAACCAAATGCTAGTGTAATGAAACTAATCAGTGGGAATGATGTGCACCATGATATCAATAACTATTTGGCAAGAACATCTCGGGGCTGTGGCCAAGCAGAGAGTGAAATGTCACCACAGGTTATCCGTAATTACAGTCACACTGTTCTCTCACCTCAGCTCCCCAACAGTAGCACAGGGGTTGAAGATAATTTCAGCTCCATTGATGCTATACATTAACCAGTTCAAAGGGTGATGTCGACCAAAGCAGATATTAACAGCAATCCGTCCAAACTGAGTCTGAAACACTTTGTGTCCCGTGTTTCCCTCCATGTAGTATGTAGACTATGAACAAAAAAATTTCCATTACCAAAATTACAAGTTTGAATTTAATGTAAGTTACAACATTGGAAATTCCTCCAAATCGCACATTATCCTGACTTGGGATGCATTTATTACACTTACATACAACTGCAATTTCTTCATCTTCACTGGATCCAATTCCTGGAATGTTTTTTAACAGTAGGAAGAAGATTCACTAACTTAGTTGTGGCACCCTAAATCAGGATTATTCTGTTTTAGTTAAGGAGGAGCACTGTTTAAACAAAACAGAATAGAATATAACTGGATAATTGGACACAAAATGCAGGGGTGGAATGAAACCAGGATTTCTTTTTTAGAGGAGCTACAGGTGTTCACTGCCTACAATACAGTTTGTCAATACAAGAAGTTACAGAGAATTACACAGAACATATACCTTAGAAACAGGCCATTTAACCCAACTAGTCAACTGTGCTGATTTTTCTGCTCCAAATGAGTCTCCTCCTTTCTTCATCTATTCCCATCAGCATATCCCTCTAGTCTTCTTGCCGTTTTGGGCTTCTCCAACTTCCTCTTAAATGCATCTCTAATGTCACTTTAACCAATCCCTGTGATAGCAAGCTCCACATTCCATCCAGCCTTGGGTAAAGCAGTTTCTCCTGAATTCCCTGTGAGATTTATTTCCTGAAAATTTTATAGTTATGGCTCATGGTTTGAACCTATCCCCTCTCCCCCATCCACAAATACAAATATCTTCTCCACATTTACCCAATCAATTGCTTTCATTATCTCAAAGGCATCTAATAGGCCATCTCGCTGCCTTCTCTTCTACATGAAAGGAACAGGAGCCCGTTCAATCTTTCTTGATTGATATAATCTTTCAGTTCTCAGATCATCCTTGTAAATTGTATCTTTTACATTCCTTTTTATCCTTTTTGTAATAAGAATACCACCGATGTGCACAAAATGTCAAGTATGATCTACCCAAGATTCCATGTGAGTGTATAACTTCCGTAATTTTCAGTTATATCCCTCAAGCAACTAGCTCCAGCATTTTGTTTGCCATTTTCTAGCTATATCATTACTTATGTTAATTGAGATATCTGTAACCAAAACACTGCTTATAAGGGCAGTAGAGGCAGAAATCATTATAGCATTTAAGCAGTCTTTAGATGTGCACTTGCAATGGCAAAGCATACAAGGCTATGGGTCAAGTGCTAGAAAATGGGATTAGAATAGTTATAAAGGGTATCAGAGATAAAAGGTACTGCAGATGCTGGAGAATCCGAGATAACAAGGCGTGGGGCTGGATGAACACAGCAGGCCAAGCAGCATCATAGGAGCAGGAAAACTTGACGTTTCGGGCCTAGACCCTTCATCAGAAAAATAGTTAGGTGGTTGTTTTTGACCAGTGCAGACGTGACAGACCAAACAGCCTTTTGCTGTGCTGTAGATCTCAATTACTATGATTCCAACCCTCTACCCCATTTAGACTTCTCTTATTTAAACAAATTGTCTGTGGCCTCTTCATTCTTCCTGTGAAATGCATGTGTCGATTGAGCATATTTAGTCTTGCTAAAAACCGAGCATGATGTCAAAAGCTTTTCGTCTGGCATGCCTCAGGATGGACCCAAGAATAGGGCATTTCACTGGGTCAATACCTGGACAGGTTGCATTTTTCGTAAACTAATGGAGAAAGTGAAGTCACATGGTGTACAGGGTGTTCTAGCTAGGTGGATAAAGAACTGGTTGAGCAACAGGAGACAGAGAGTAGTAGTTGAAGGAAGTTTCTCGAAATGGAGAAAGGTGACCAGTGGTGTTCCACAGGGATCAGTGCTGGGGCCACTGTTGTTTGTGATATACATAAATAATCTGGAAGAAGGCATAAGTGGTCTGATCAGTAATTTGCAGATGACACGAAGATTGGGGGAGTAGCAGAAAGCATAGGGGATTGTCAAAGAATACAGGAGAATATAGATAGACTGGAGAGTTGGGCGGAGAAGTGGCAGATGGAGTTCAATCCGGGCAAGTGTGAGGTGATGCATTTTGGGAGGTCTAATTCTAAAGCAAACTATACTGTAAACGGAAGAGCCTTGGGAAAAGTTGATGAGCAGAGAGATCTGGGAGTTCAGGTCCATTGTACCCTGAAGGTGGCTGCACAGGTGGATAGAGTGGTCAAGAAGGCATATGGTATGCTTGCCTTCATCGGACGGGGTATTGAGTATAAGACCTGGCAGGTCATGTTAAAATTGTACAAGACTTTGGTTCGGCCGCATTTAGAATACTGTGTACAGTTCTGGTCGCCACATTACCGAAAGGATGTGGAAGCTTTGGAGAGGGTACAGAGAAGGTTTACGAGGATGTTGCCTGGTATGGAAGGTGCTAGCTATGAAGGGAGGTTGAGTAGGTTAGGATTGTTTTCATTAGAAAAAAGGAGATTGAGGGGGGACCTGATTGAGGTCTTCAAAATCATGAAGGGTATAGACAGGGTTGATAGAGATAAGCTTTTTCCCAGGGGTGAGGGATTCAATAACGAGGGGTCACGCGTTCAAGGTGAGAGGAGAAAAGTTTAAGGGGGATACACGCGGAAAGTACTTTACACAGAGGGTGGTAGGTGCCTGGAACACATTGCCAGCAGAGGTAGTAGAGGCAGGCACGGTAGATTCATTTAAGGTGCGTCTGGACAGATGCATGAGTAGGTGGGGAGCAGAGGGATACAGATCCTTAGGAATTGGGCGATAGGTTTAGACAGTGGATTTGGATCGGCACAGGCTTGGAGGGCCGAAGGGCCTGTTCCTGGGCTGTAAGTTTTCTTTGTTCTTTGTTCTTAAATGACAGATTCTTGCATACAAGTATATATGTAGCTTCTAGATTACACCTAAATTGCAAGCCCAACTGATAATCAAACTGAGATAACAAGCATGGGGCTGGATGAACACAGCAGGTCAAGCTGCATCATAGGAGCAGGAAAACTTGACGTTTCGGTCCTAAACCCTTCATCAGAAATGGGGGAGGGGAAGAGGGTTCTGAAATAAATAGGGAGAGAGGGGGAGGTGGATAGAGGAGAGGATAGGTGGAGAGGAGGCTGACAGGTCGAAGAAGCGGGGACGGAGCCAGTAAAGGTGAGTGTAGGTAGGGGGGTAGGGAGGAGATAGGTCAGTCCAGGGAGGACGGACAGGTCAAGGGGGCGGGATGATGTTAGTAGATAGGAGATGGGGGTGTGGCTTGGGGTGAGAGGAAAAACCGGTTAGGGAGGTGGAGATGAGCTGGGCTGGTTTTGGGATGCGGTTGGGGGAGGGGAGATTTTGAAGCTTGTGAAATCCACATTGATGCCATTGGGCTGCAGGGTTCCCAGGCTGAATATGATTTGCTGTTCCTGCAGCCTTCGGGTGGCATCACTGTGGCATTGCAGGAGGCCAAGGATGGACATGTCATCTGAGGAATGGGAGGGGGAGTTGAAATGGTTCGTGACTGGGAGGTGCAGTTCTTTGTTGCGAACTGAGCGCAGGTGTTCTGCAAAGCGGTCCCCAAGCCTCCGCTTGGTTTCCCCGATGTAGAGGAAGCCACAACGGGTACAGCGGATGCAGTATACCACATTGGCAGATGTGCAGGTGAACCTCTGCCTGATGTGGAAAGTCTCCTTGGGGCCTGGGATTGGGGTGAGGGAGGAGGTGTGGGGGCAGGTGTAGCACTTCCTGCGGTTACAAGGAAAAGTGCCGGGTGTGGTGGGGCTGGAGGGGAGCGTGGAGCGGACACTGGACTGACCTATCTCCTCCCTAGCCCCCTACCTACACTCACCTTTACTGGCTCCGTCCCCGCCTCTTCGACCTGTCTGCCTCCTCTCCACCTATCCTCTCCTCTATCCATCCTCTATCCACCTCCCCCTCTCTCCCTATTTATTTCAGAACCCTCTTCCCCTCCCCCATTTCTGATGAAGGGTTTAGGCCCGAAACATCGAGTTTTCCTGCTCCTATGATGCTGCTTGACCTGCTGTGTTCATCCAGCCCCATGCTTGTTATCTCGGATTCTCCAGCATCTCCAGTACCTTTTATCTCTGATAATCAAACTGCTTGTATGATTATTAGCACACTCAGAGTTGTTTAGCAAGCACAGTTCAATTGGAGAATGAAGGCAAACATTAGCTATTAGCTAGTCACCATACTTACAATGTGGCTTACTTGTTAAAACAACACATAATTACAATCATACACAGTTCCATGTCCTCTACACACAAACAAAATGCACAGGCATTGTGTCCTTTTTGAATTAACCATAAAGGTGAGGGACAATTAACTCCCTGATGCATCTTCCATGGCACAGTCTTGATCAATCAGAGTGGACTGGCTAACCAATCACCACCCCTTTATCATGCAGAATGAATTGTTATTCTCACCAAAAGTTGACATTTTTGCAATTCTACCCTGATGAGAGCAAGATGAAAAGCCTCAACAAAATGTCTTTATTCAGCAGTTCTCATTTCCTCACTGCCAAGTGACTATTTGAAAAGTATTTGCCAATTATACTCCCATTCTGCAAGTTTATTAATCCTTTCTTGTATTTTGTCCGTGTTCCTCAACATTAAGTGCAACTCAAATTTGGTGTCATTGGCAAGTTTTGAAATTGTATTGCCAATTCTGTGTTTATATTGTTTTTGCAAATAATGAACAACAGTGCTCACAGCTCTGAGTCTAGTGGGACATTGCTCCCCAGCTTTTGCCAGTCTCAGTAACTTTTCTTTATTCACTCGTGGGATTTAGGCACTGCTAGCTGTACCAGTCTTTATTGCTTATTCCTAATTATCCTTGTGAAGGTGGTGATAAGCTGCCTTCTTGAACTGCTGCAGTTGATTTGGTGTACATACACACCCATAATGTTACAAGGGAGGGAGTTCCAGGATTCTGATCTAGCAACAGTGAGGAACAATAACATATTTCTACATCGGGACATTGAGTGGCTTAAAGGGAACTTGAAGTAGTGGTGTTCCCATCTATTTGTTGAAGATGGTTGGACACAGGACATGACCCTGAGGAACTCGGAATCAGGGAAAGACTCTTTGCTGCTGGTTAGAGTCATTACTGGCACATAAAAATGGTTGTGATTTCTGGAGGTCCAGGACATCTCTGTGCAAGTTCCTCAATGATCTTCATCTATGCCCTCCCTTCTATTATAAGATAAGAAATGGGGATGCTTGCTGTTGAATGCTCAGCACCCATTTTGACTCCTCAGATGCTGATGCAATATATGTCTATATGCAGCAAGACCTGGACTATATCCAGTTTTAGGCTGAAATGTGGCAAGTAACAGCGACGCTTCACAAGTACCAGGCAATGATCATCTCCAACAAGACAGAATCTAAGCATCGTCCATTGATTCGATGGTGTTACCAGTGAAATCCCCACTATCAACATCCTGGGGGTTATTGCTGACCAGAAAGTGAACTGGACTAGCCTTAAAAATACTGCTGCCACAAGAACAGGTCAGCGGCTAGGAGTTGTGCAGCAAGTAACTTACTTCTTTACTCCCAAAAGCCGGTCCACCATCTACAAGACACAAGGCAGGAGTGTGATGGAATACTCTCCATTGCCCGGATGAGTGCAGCTCCAACAATACTTAAAAGGTTGATGCCATCCAGGACAAGGTAGCCCGCTTGATTGGCACAACATCCACAAGCATCAGCACTCAGTAGCAGCAGTATGTACTATCTACAAGATACACTGAAATTCACCATGGCTCCTTAGATAGTACCTTTCAAACCCACAAACTCTACCATTTAGAAAAACAGGACAAAAGATACATAGGAACATCATCACCTGCAAGCTGCCTTCCAAGCCACTCACCATCCTGACTTGAAAATATATTACCGTACCTTCACTGTCACTGAATCAAAACTCTCAAATTCTCTCCCAAACAGCATTGTGTCCACCTACAGCAACTGGACTGCAGCGGTTCAAGGAGGCAGTTCACCACCACTTCTCAAGGGCAAGAAGGGATGGGCAATAATGGCCAGCCCAGCCAGCAAATTCCCAATCCGTGAAATGAATTTAAACAAAAACCAACAGCCTTTCGTCTTTATGACAAAAACCAGGCACAATGCTGGAAAAAGGACAAAGTATTTTTACTCAGTGTTTGTCTGCATACAAGTTCTGCATATATTAGATGAGATAAGGTGGGGGGGGGGTTGACAGGATCCCTACAGCATGGAAGCAGGCCATTCAGCCCATCATATCCACACCAACCCTCCAAAGAGCATCCCACCCAAACCAACTCCTTTACCCTATCAACGTAATTCTTTCTTTCCCATGGCTAACACAGCTAATCTGCACATCCCCAGACACTATGGACAATCTAGCATGGCCAATCCACCTAACCTGAACATCTTTGGACTGTGGGAGGATACTGGAGCACCCGGAGGAAACCCACACAGACATGGGGAGAATGTGCAAACTCCCCACAGATAGTCACCTGAGGGTGGAATTAAACCCCATTCTCTGATGCTGTGAGCCAGCTGTGCTAACCAGTGAGCCAACTGGGGTATTACACATGGAGTATTGATCAGGTTGTGATGTTCATAGTAAACTGTTGCTTGGGATTACTGCAAAGATCCTCATAAAGAAGTCGATGAATAAACTTGTCATTAGCCTTTGCAAGCATTCTGACCAACACTAAGTGCTGGCACTGCACTCACGCACATCTCAATAGCATTAATGTCACACTTTGTCAAGTCTTGGGAAAGTCACAGAGCAGATGCAAGACATGTTCATGGCACCTATTAAACCAATAAAATCATTCAACTCATGAGGAGGAAAATAACATCGGATAGTAGGTTAGATAATACATCAATAAATAATGGGAGTTGTAAGAAGTGCAGTGCAATAATTATGAGTCATTTTACTGATAGTTTTGATTGAACAAATTAGCAAATGCAGCCTTGAGGTGAGGGGTTGTCTCTTGCTCCAAACTTTTACGTAGAGCTAAAAAGTCCTGTTTGAGAAGATTTGGGAAGTGCGGGTCAAATCTCGGGTCAAAATTTTACTTGGGTGCAACAGAAACAATGAGGTACATTTGCTGTAACCACAAACCAGAATTGCTGGGGGATGACCATCTGAAAATAGCTAAAATCCTTGTTTGATATTATTTGGGACAATGTGACTAACCAGGATCAATGGTCCCTTACTTTATGAGGCCAGTTGTAGTCTAGACAGTAAAGGGACAGCTCAGATTGATTAATTCTTCCTGATCAAATCACCAAAACTCTGAAATTAATATGATGTGTAGCAACGCTATTTTGGGGTGGCAGGCAATGATTGGTCTGGATTGTAGACATTGGTTGCTGCTAGTAACCTTGGGGATTGGAGTAGGATGTGGATCAGTCCAGCCATACACAATTTGCTGGTATTCTACCTGTACTGACAATGAAAATACAACAAAAAAAGGTTTTGTTTTGGCAGGACCACGCTGTATTTTCAGCTTATCAAAAACATATGGGATAGATAAAAACAACTGAGTCACTTACTGCAAAGAGTTGGACACAAAGATTTTTGAACAGCTGTCATGTGGATTGGCACCAGCATCATCTACACACCTCCAGAGGTTTCTGGCTGTGCTATAGTGTATGGTTAGTTGTACCTTGCAAGGATTGGTCTGTTTTAATGGACCTATTAAAACTCTTCCTGTAAATCAAGGCACATTGATCAGTTTTTTAGAAGGACAAGTTACAAAATACAATTAACTACTTTAATGGCTTTTGAGTTTCCAAAATAGGGGTCATTCTTCCTGATACAACAGTGATTACACACAAGTGTCCATCAGTAACCAATCATAGTTTTCCAGCCTACAGCTCTTGTTAGACTGAAAACCTATCTACTAGGTGAAATTATTGGGTTTGGAGATAAATTGGAATCAGAAAATAAAATTAATGCACAAGCTAAGATCAATGATGTATTTATGCAGTGATCTGATTCCTCACACAGAATGCAGGTGAGTGCTTTTGAAAATGAAGCAAATCTCTTCCATTATTGCGGGCAGGATATATTTTATTTTCCTTAGAGAAGCAGGCTTCACGTTGTTGTATGTTGTGGTACCAACTACTGGTAGCTTGTGTTTGAGGTGGAGTGCTGTCACCAATCCTCCTTTCTGCTCTTTTAAATAAAATCAAATAACAAATTAAATGATTATTTAATGGGAGACACTATGACAAAAGTCAAAATCTTAAAGGAAACTGAACCTCTTTCCTAGTTATCACCTCATACCTCAATAAGACTACAAGACATAGGAACAGAAATTGGCCATTCAGCCCATCGATGTGCTCTGCCATTCAATGAAATCATGGATAATTTGATAATCATCAACTCCACTTGCCTGTCTTTTCCCCAATTCCCTTACTTATGAAAGATCTGTCTATCTCAGCTGTGAATATACTTAAAGATGCAGCCCAAAGAACCCCCGTGCTAAGGAATTATAGGTCACAAGCTCTCTACTTACCAGACAGCAGCAAATAGTGTTAAAAAGCTTGAAAAACAATTTTAAAATCAACCTGCTTGGACATGTTATAACACAACTCTGGGGCAGGTGGGACTTGAACCCAGACTCTCTAGCCTACAGGTAGGGAGAGACACTACCACTGCACCATAAGAATACCCAGTAAGCAGAGTAGAGCTGTGAATTCAATCCCCCACTCAGGACACTCCCAGCTGTCACGATGGATTCTGGATAAATACTCACTAATGGACTGAGGTTCAAGGAGTTTGCTGCCACCAATCCTCCTTTCTACTGTTTGAAATTACAAGTTAACAATCCCTGATGAACAAGTCTTGCCCCTCATCCAGTTGCAATGCAATGAGATCTTGTTGGTACATTATACTGTTAATTGTCCAATTAAGGAGCACAAGTCAGTCTGCTGTCCATTTCAGTACAAATGCCAGTTTGTTCTCTCTTTCCCAACCAACACCCCAAAATGAGGAAAACCAGCGCTTGCTTATTTTTAAACAAGCTGTTCAGAGATGTTATTACACACCTCTGGAAGCAGATGGGACTCGAACCTGGTTCTACCAAGAGATACTACTGCTCCACCACACGAGCCCTCAAAATCAGCCCGATATGTGTTTCACTGTGTATTAGCTACTCTGTATTATTTCTGGAGCATGTCTTGGTTCATTCTTAAAGGAACTATCAAATACAACATTGTCAAGTGCCAACATTTTTCTCAAGATTCTGAAGTCCCTCTACTTCTGAAGGTGCTGAGATTTGGTCTGATTCATACTGGCACCTTTAGCTACCTTGTCCAACTATTACATAGAAGTTGATCTCTGACTGTGCAGGGCATGGCAGCTGTAGCTGAGCCAGTCCTCACTTGGTATCTGCCTTTGCCCAATAGGGGTGACGAGACTGCAAACCCCCAACCCTCCCCTCGGCACTGAGGTTAAATAGTATTAGGCCTGATTAAACATACAAATTCAGGTCTGTATGACACAGTTACAAAATCAACTGCACCATCAGAGGAGCATCTGCTAATCTCTCCCCAGCTTTACTGAATGATGCAGCAGGTTAAAAAGCAAGCAACTGCCTCCTTGGAAGAAGCAGGCACATTCCAACAACTCCTCCACACTTCTATCCCGATTGTTTTTACTGTTAGATACCAAATGACAGAACAGTCAGAACACAAGATTGCTGCCAAGCACTGCATTCCCTAGCCAAGCATAAACCTCCAGCAATATTTCTTTTAAGAGTCATTTCATTCCAAAATCTGACTAGATTTATATACTGGGGAGTGAGTACTGGTGAAGTACAACCTCACTGACACTGCAAATCTTTCAGTTTCATTTTATCACCCACTCAAATCAGCCAATGGCTCTACACTCATTCAGTCAATTATTGTCACTGTCTCATTGCTTAGGCACAGTACCACTCAGGGTCAGAGCGATATGTTCCAATTGAAGGCTTTCCACCTCTGGAAGTGCTGTGATCAGAGGTGTAGTAGGAGGAAGGTGCGGTACTTTAAGATGGAGTCGCTCTCTGAAGGCTTTTTGAAAAGTTAAACTTAAATGTGTCTATAGCCATCAGGCTACCTTTGTAGAGGGAAAATCCCAGAAGGCTCCAATGGCTGTGGTGCAGCCTCAATGAATGGCCTGAGTGGAAAATTCTAGTCACCACCTGCTTAGCGGCCTCAATAAGCTTGTCAAGGGGTATTGGTGCATTGATGTAGCCATCACTATCCCTAGCCCTCCTCACACACCAGTCTCTTTGAAAATGGCCTATAGCGATAACAAGACAGAAAACCAGCATACTGGCTAACTGCCCCAAGACAGAAATCGAAAAATGTCCAGATTCATCTCTCTATCTAGTTCCTGTTCACGCTTCTCTTGCTGTATGCTCCTCTCACTCTGTTCCACTAGCTCTGCGTCCCCCTCCATCTCCACTCTTACTCTTTGTCACCCTCTTCTTCGTCTAACCCGTTCTCTGTCTCTTGCCTCCCTTTCTCACTCTCAGAGTTATAGAATTTTTATATCATAGAAAGAGGCCCTTTGGTCCATTGTGTCCACACTGGTTATCAATCATCCATCCATTCTAATCCCATTTCCTAACACTAGGCTTGTAGCCTTGTATGCTTTATGTTGTTTATTCGTGTTCCTTACTTCCTATGTCTCCATTCTCATTGCCAGAGCCTTTCCAAGATTTCACCAGTAATGCAGGATCGTCTCTTTCCTGCAGGTCACAGGGCAGATGGTGGGAAGGGCAAATATTTGGGCAGCTTGGCATTAGTGAGATGTCAACCACCACCTCAGCAATAAAGCTCAGGACCAATGATAACCTTCTCAACCTGCCACCAATTAAGACCCTTCAGTGGTCAATTAAAAGTGGCTTAATGTTCTTGGCCCTCCTACAACCTGATTCCCTGCCTTTCCAAAAGGCGAGGAAAGTGGCTACTTCCCCACCAGGGAATCCAGGATGGCTTGTCTGCAGGATGGGTTGGGGAAGAGGGAGGGTAACTTCATTCACCCCAATCTAGGGGCAGGGGTCTGGCTATTGAAAGCAAGCCCTTGGTTCCGATTCCCCAGAAACCCCTCCTAATCACCTCAATGTCCCCCAGATGAAGAAGCACTTATCTTGTCACCAACACAGTTCCTCATGGCTGCACAATCCCCAGTTACACTCTCCAGTTCCCAGCAGCCTCTAACTGGCCAGTATCTTCAGGCAGGACTGTCAAGGTTTCCAATTGGCCAAGAAACCTACTGACTAGCACTCAAATGGCCAATTTGGGCTTAATCCAGTGGGGTTTCTCACTGAGGGATGAGTGACCTAGTTGACCCCTGAAGACACCCACACCCCATGTTTAGCATAGGGGGCACTAAATCTAGCCCATCATCTTAAATAGTGATAAGGGTAACAGCCTCAAAAACCTAACAGACAAACTGAGTTCAGAGAGTTTGAAATGATTTGGAAAAGGCATGAGAAATATCTCAATTTTAATAGTTGAATTTTTTTTGTTCCCTGACTCTCTCGGTGATGTGCTAATGTATACTGCACATTGCTTTGTAGTTATCTTTGTATTCTCCTTTCCTACCTCACTTAACTTCTACTGCACACATTCTGACTGCTGCATGGTTATTTATATAAACAATACTACATCATATATAAAATAAACGGATTAGGCAGGAATTCAATTCAGTCTATTCGCCAATGTTAATAAAGTGCAGTCATGACGCATTTGAGATGACAGGCTGCTGCTTTGCTCCCAGCTATCTGTTATCCTATATTTAGATACCCACTACATTTATAGTAGACAAATGTTCATTGAAAGTGTCTGTGTGATAATTGCTTTTGCCTCTGGGCTCAGTCACATCACAGTCCAGATATTTCACGGATGACATTTACCATAATTTGTCTTTTGAAAGTGCAAAGTCATAAATGTCCTTACAACGTGAGCTCATTCATTGATCAAGAACGGTCGCTGGTCTAATGACTGTTGTGTGCCAAGTATCTTACAGGCCACAGTTGCCCCTGAATTATCTCACATCAAGTTCTGCTCACCCCTTCACCTACATTGCTCTGGCTCACTAGTACTTCCAGCTTAAAGTTCTCATCTTCCTGTATAAATTTTCTGCTTCATTCTTTCTGATCTCAGGAGTCTTGTGCTCCAAGCCTTGTGTCCACATTCCTCTAATCAAATTTCTTCGCACTTCCTTTCTCCTTATCATTGGTGGTTGTGCCTTAAACTACCTTGGCCCCATGTTCTGGGATTAAATAACAATATAGTGCTCTCCTAGCATTTTACATGCAAGAAGTCAGACACAAACAAAAAGAATAGGCTTGAAACAGAACAAACTGAATGTCTTTTCCCTCTCAGTATCACAAGAGATGGCAACAGGGTCACCATTGACCAGAACTGATCTGAACTAGCCGTACCAATACCGCAGCTATATGAGCGGGTCAGGGGCTAAGAACCTTGCAATGAGTACTTTACCACCTGTCTTCCCAAAGTCTGTCCACTTTCTACAAGGCACAAGCCAGGAGTATCATGGAATACTCCCCATTTTCTTAGATGAGTGCAGTTTCGACAACACTCGGGAAGCTTGACACCATCCAGGACAAAACATCCCATATACAAAAACAAATTTGCTGGAAAAGCTCAGCAGGTTGGGCAGCATCTCTGAAGGAAAAAAACAGAGTAAACGTTTCTGGTCCGCTGACCCTTCCTCAGAACTGATGGTGGCTGGGAAAACGTCAGTTTATATACAGAAAAAAGGGAGGGGGATAGGGTAGGGAGTAAACGATACGATAGAGCCTAAAGAGAGAGAAGAGCAGTTGGACAGACAAAGAGTCTCACCGGAGAGAGGAGCAGAACTTCTTCAAGATAAGCATGCCTAGAAGAGATGTGGCAGTCTCATATGACTGGCACTCACATCCATCACCTGCAACATTCTGTCCCTTCACTACTGACACTGGTGCAGCAGTGAGTACCCTCTGCAAGATGCATTGTAGCAACTTGACAAGACTGCTCAACAATCACCATCCTGAATTGGAACTATATCACCATTCCTTCACTCCTACTGGTTTAAAATCCTGGAAAAGGCAACTAGGGATGGATAATAAATGCTGGGCTAGCCAGCGACTCCCACTCTCCTGTGATTGTATAAAGAAACAAGCAGCATGTGTACCAGAGATAATAGGCACTGCAGATGCTGGAGAATCTGAGATAACAAGGTGTGGAGCTGGATGAACACAGCAGGCCAAGCAGCATCACAGGAGCAGGAAAGCTTGACGTTTCCGGCCTAGACCCTTCATCAGAAATGGGGGAGGGGAAGAGGGTTCTGAAATAAATAGGGAGAGAGGGGGAGGCAGATAGAAGATGGATAGAGGAGAGGATAGGTGGAGAGGAGGCAGACAAGTCAAAGAGGCGGGGATGGAGCCAGTAAAGGTGAGTGTAGGTGGGCAGGTAGGGAGGAGATAGGTCAGTCCAGGGAGGACGGACAGGTCAAGGGGATGGGATGAGGTTAGTAGATAGGAGATGGGGGTGGGGCTTGAGGCGGGAGGAGGGGATAGGTGAGAGGAAGAACAGGTTAGGGAGGTGGAGATGAGCTGGGCTGGTTTTGGGATGCAGTTGGGGGAGGGGAGATTTTGAAGCTTGTGAAATCCACATTGATGCCATTGGGCTGCAGGGTTCCCAGGCTGAATATGATTTGCTGTTCCTGCAGCCTTCGGGTGGCATCATTGTGGCATTGCAGGAGGCCCAGGATGGACATGTCGTCTGAGGAATGGGAGGGGGAGTTGAAAGGGTTCGCGACTGGGAGGTGCAGTTGTTTGTTGCGAACTGAGCGCAGGTGTTCTGCAAAGCGGTTCCCAAGCCTCCGCTTGGTTTCCCCGATGTAGAGGAGGCCACAACGGGTACAGCGGATGCAGTATACCACATTGGCAGATGTGCAAGTGAACATCTGCTTGATGTGGAAAGTCTTCTTGGGGCCATATGGAATTCATCCAGCTGAATCAATGACTGCTATTAAATGATTGATTTCTTTTAGTTCTTTTAATATTTTGAAGACATCAATCAGCAAGAAATGATGCCACGTATCATATATTGCAGAGATAAAGCAGAGGAGTGGCAATTATAGGGAGCATTTCCCAAATAATGGGAAGAAGCAGTATGTTAGAGGCAGGCCAATCTGGTAGATATTCCAAATGAGAGCTAAGTGGCACAGGTAACTACAGATCTAGTAGCTGCACATCAATTCTATGAGAAATAGAGTAATTAATTATCAGGAGGACAGTCAGAATACCACAAGATGGTATGGAGCAATCAGTATCAACAATCCCTAATCTGCAATTCCGAAACTACAGCAGAAAACAATGGATAGTGTTGGGAGAGGTGCCACTGTTGGCAAGTGGTGCTACTGGGACCTTCTTTGGGAGGATTTGCTGCCACCTAACCTCTTGAAATGTTAGTCTCTGAGACTTACTCATATTCAGTGGTGAAGGATTCACCATGAACTAGACTTTGGCAAAGGAGACCATTCTCAGTAACAAGAAGTTTATTACACAGTAGTGAGCCTACAGGTTACATTAGCTGAAAACTGGTTAACTATATTAACACTCAGTAACAGACAGTTATCTCCTAAGAGATAGCAACTATTCCATGCTACATGGCTATAGACTGTTGAACTGACTTAATAGCTGACAGCAAATTAGAAGTACTCAGAACTGACAAGCTTATCCCATTCATTTATACATCTGTGTGCGGAGCTATTCCAGAACTTCTGAGCTAAACTTTTCAGGCCAAGGGAGCAAAGACATCCCCTCATCCTAAGGTGATACAGTTAGTGCTCAAACACCATCACCAAACCATCACCTACACTAAACCAAATTCAAACTGAGCAGAGGTTGTAGCTAGGAGCACGCTGTTTGGCTCAGTTCCACATTATGTGTGGGTGGTCCATTTTACCTCACTGGGCTACACAGGGAACACAATTTTCTTAGAATTCATAGAGAATCATAGAGTCTCTACAGTATGGGAGCAGGCCATTCAGCCTATCGAGTCCACACCAACCCTCCAAACAGCATTCTACCCAGACCCACATCCTACTCTATCCTTGTAACCTTGCACATCCCTGTACACTAAAGGCAACTTAGTATTGCCAATCCACCTAACCCTGCACTTGCCTGTACACTAAAGGCAATTTAGCATGGCCAATCCACCTAACCCCACACTTGTCTGTACACTAAAGGCAATTTAGCATGGCCCCGCACACCTTTTGACTGCTGGAGGAAACCAGAGCACCTAGAGGAAACTCACACAAACATAGAGAGAATATTCCACACAGACATTTGCCTGAGGGTGGAATCAAATCCAGTCCCTGGTGCTGTGAGGCACCAGTGCTAACCACTAAGCCACTGTTTTTCCCAAAATATTGGTACTTTGATTATACAAAAAGACCAGGATATAGAAACTGACAAGACAGAATATCCTATTGCTACAATTTTCTTCCATGTTACACACTGAAATAGTCACCACCTTCTTACCTCATTAAAATCTCCGACCCTAGGAATGTGATTCTTTCTGGTCTTGCCGAGGACTTTGCCAGAGTTAGAAATCACTACTGCAGTGTTCCACAGTGTGTCCCCATGAAACTCATCCCGCTCCAAGATTGGTGACACCATGACCAGGTTATATTTTCTTGCAAGCTGCAGGAGGAGGCATGAAACAGGGCTTAGAGGAAGAAAGACAGGGAAGGATAAACAAATGTCTTAAACAAGGTGGATGAAGGGTTATCATCAATCTGGTCTGTAGCTCTTGGTTTTAGGTCAAATGCTTAAATGGGAGTCAGCTTTTGAAACTATCCCCCATGTGTCTTAATTTGATCATTTATAACCTACATATGACAATATTTGAAACAGATGCAGTACTAGATATGATTCCACGCTCCCATCGAATGGGACAATGAGATTGCTATATGACCATCGTCCATGTACAATTCTCAGTCTCAGCTCTGTTAACAGGATGTCAGCATTGCTGGCTAGAGCAGCATTTATTGCTCATCCTGACAAGGTGATTGTGAGCTGCCTTCTTGAATTGCTGAGGTCCATGTAGATTATAGACTTTTGTAGCAGTTTGATGCCACTGAGTCATGCTGTGCCATTTGAGAAGGCAGTTAAGAGTCAATCACATTACCATGAGTCTAGAGTCACATGTAGGCCAGATTAGGTATGGGCAGCAGATTTCCTTCCCTGAAGGACATTCATGAACCTTATGGGATATTATAACATTCCTGTGGTTTCACAGTCACCATTAATGAGACTAGCTTTTCATTCCAGATTTACAGTATTTGTTTTTGCACTCCTAGCATTTCAACTCCGAATTTACTTTCCTGTAAGAAAAACAATTGAAGAGGGGTTGCAATAAAATCCTATTGCCTGCCTTTAGCCTACCATGCTCAAAAATTATTTTACTAACTCTTAATAACTTATGAAATCTTAAGAACGTACTAAGACTTTCCACTGATCTCCTGCTTATCGCCATTCTCCATCACCAGTTCCCCAGATTCTTCCATTCCCTAACACTTGCCACTTTGCTCTCCTGAACTCTCACTATGAGTGACAGCCGTGGCAAGATGCAGCAAGACAGGGGAGGTGATTAAGGGAGCAAGGAAGATTGTGAGTGGAAGGAAGGGAGGTGGGCAGGAAGCAATTAGTGAGAGAGTTGGTGAACAGGAGAGGCGGTGAATGGGGGAACAGTGAGAGATGGAAAGAGTGAGAGAGGAGGGGTAAAAGACAGAGTGGAAGTGAGGTGGGGAAGGGGAGGGAGAGAAAGTGGCAAAGCTTATTTTTAAATAAAGTCTGAGAATGCTCAGTCAGTGTACTGAAATGAAATCAGAAGCATGACTATTCTGGGGATGTCCTAACATGAAATCACATGATTAAAATGCACTTAAACCTGAACTTAACGCAGTTTAAATTCCTTAGTTGTCAAGGTGAGATCTGATCTCTTGTTGTTGATCATTAGCCTAGACCCGTGAATGAGTAGTCCAATAATATAGCAATATCACCGGTGTAGTGTACTGCTGCAAGACAGTAAGGGCTCCTTGCCACTGTTGTGATATCTGAGATTTGGGAATTGTTTCTTTATATATGGACACCCACCACAGTTAATCCTGATCTGTTCTACCCTCATGATTTAACACAGATACAGTTATGGGGTTTTTACCTTTAGCAGGAAATTTGTGCCCAATGAGGTGATACTTATGTTACCTCACATTTCATAAGAACCAGACGTAGGTTATGTATCACTGAAGGATTCAATAGATATTTGTGACAGCTCCTGGAGTCTACATATATTTCAATCAAAGACTGCATGTCTGCGCTAATACTGAGTAATTAGGTTATAAACAGTTGCATGCTCTCTCAGCTTAACATGCTGCAAGCATCCCCAGTAAGATTAAGCCTGAGACCTTTATACCATCGGGATAAACGGCATGATATAATAATATCGTAAGTACACCTCTTAGATATATATTGCATATCAGCTGTAAGACATAACCCAACAACCTGAAGCCTCATGAGAATAGAGAAGAATAGGTCTCCACACCACTCTGCATCTTTCTTAGCTGAAGATTATCAGATCAGTGGGTGTACAATCAGGAAAGCAAATTTGTCAGAGTCACTAATAAAACACACCAGACACTTTAATCAATATAAACCAACATATGTCATGTCACCCTCAGGGTAAGTACCAGTATGGTTCAAATCACTCTATACAAGATTTACAATCTTCATCCTCTTTCACCGGAGATAATGACCACCTTGAGTTGGTGGTATACCCAAATCCAGCAAGTGATATGCTGCAACAAGATAACATTTGTTCCTTCACAGGAAGTGAGTACGTACACTGGATTGGAATTATCTGTATTTATCTCATGTACAATATGCTTTGAACTGTCAGCTTTGCTCAAGAACAAATCCTGCAAATGCGATTTTCTTTAAATTTATGAGGCATTGCTTTCAATGCTTTTGATACATCTCAGAGAGCTAACATAGGGCTCTGAATACCTGTTGATTTGGATTCCTAGCAAGAATTAGCAGCTTCAGGAAAGGAGGGAAAGCCTTCTTCCAATCTATATTTACTCAGCTTCATCAGCTGATCTCAGTAAACCCATGACACTCTGCATGTTAAGAGCTGCATTTCAGGATGATATCCAGAATCGATTACAAAGTCGACACTTTCCAATAGCAGCAATATCCCTCACAATAATTCTTGTCATTGTTTGTAGAGTCAAATGCTTAACAGAAATTTCTATTTACATCTCACAGGGTGTGGAGCTGGAAGAGATTACAGGGAGGGATGAGGCCACGGGAAGATCTGAAAACAAGGAAGATTATTTTAGAATCAAGATATCGATTGACTAGGAATCAATGTTGGTGAGCACAGGAGTGACAGAAGAATGGGAATTGATGCGAGTTGAGACCTAGGCCACAGAGTTTTGCATCAGCTTAGATTTATCAAGAATAGAACATGAGAGAGCAGACCAGGATTGGGTTGGAATAGTACGGGCTTGAGGTGATGAAGGCATGGTTGAAGGTTTCAGTAGTAGGTGAACTGGGACAGGTGAACTGGGGGCAGTATTACAATGTCAATGTACTAACTCTGGGTATCCATAAACCCTAACAGCTACAGCAGTTCTAGAAGCCAGATGAATACCACCTTCTCGAGAGTAATTAGGGATGGGGATAAATGCCAGCCAAGCTAGTGATGCCTACATTCTGTGAACAAATGAAAGAAAGATAGCTTCACTCTAGAAAAGGACCATGTGATGCACGAAAATTCCTTTCTGAGGGTTCCTTTAACTCTCAGTCAGGGAACCTATAAAATCCAATGCTAAGCTGCACTCTGAAAAAGTGAGCCAAATTGACTCAAGAAGCCTCAACAAAGTTATACCCCTAAATAGGGGGTTCTTTGGGGATGATTCATGGACCAGATTGACTGGCAAGTGAAAGCTATAACAATGTTATAATTGGTGCACTGGATACACAATTTTAATAATCTCAGTCAAAGTGAAATATGGGAACTGTATGGAAATGATGTATCTTTCCAACACAAGGATCAAAAAATTGTCTTACTGTTAAATGCATATCGAGATATATGGGCATTTACTTATTTGCCAACTGCCTTCCCTCTTCTGTTTGCTCTCTCTGAAGATGCTGAATCTTGATCCCAAAAGCTTTCTCCTGGCTATCCATTAGTGAACCTACACAATTTGTCACAGGACTATGCAACTGTGGAGTACATATCCTGACTTCAGCTGGCTGTTGAAAGTTGATCCTTGCTTGCTTACCATGCTGGCATTTATTGTCTATCGCCAATTGCTGTCTACCGCTGTTTGGTTTGTTAGGTCATTTCTGAGTCAACCGTGTGATCTGGCACTGGACTGGTTAAGGATCAGGCAAATACAGACGTATATGGGTACGGACAGCAGGCTTCTGCACTTCTCTGAAAGACATTCATGAACTATTTGGGGTTCTATGCTAATTTGATTGCTTCAAGGTCACTATCACTAATGGGTTTCAGAGTGATTTCAACATGTGAAACTGGCATACTGGGAAGTGACAAGATACAAGAGTGTATTGAATGATTATTTGGATAGAAATAGTGTGCAAGGATATGGGGAGAAAGCAGGAAGTGGCTACGTACTGATACTCAGTTGAAAAGCCAGCAAAGACATGCGGGTTGAATGACTTCCTTCTGTGCTATAACAATTCAGTGATTCTGTTGTATGGATTGTTCAATACAAGCTTGTGTACACACACATGTGCACACATGCACGCAGTCTTGCTTCTGAAACATTTACCTGTTTGCTCTCTTTTTCAGGAGCTTTGAGGTTTTTGCTTATTTTCGGCATTTTCTGTTTAGATTTAATGGAGGAATTGCATCCTTGCACAGTTAAAAGAGAAAAGGTCTTTACTGCCATTGAACAACACATCGAGTGGTTTACACAATGCTGTGCTATGAGAGATGTGCAATTAGACCAATAAGCTACATAAAAACAAACACTCATAATGTCACTCACACCTATAAAACGCTTGAAGATTGATCCTGGGTGAAGTAGTGGAGTGTTACTGGCGCCACAGACACCATATCCTCTGATCACCGTATCATGTCTATGGCAGTTAACAAAGATCTGACTACGAATCACATTTTCCAAATTTTGATTCACAGCCCCTGGAGGTTGGGGCAACACCAGTGAATATCTGAGATAAAAGGTACTGCAGATGCTGGAGAATCCGAGATAACAAGCATGGGGCTGGATGAACACAGCAGGTCAAGCAGCATCATAGGAGCAGGAAAACTTGACGTTTCGGG
>JAHRHZ010000119.1:1581659-1665499 GCA_024137785.1 Ginglymostoma cirratum | reverse complement strand
CCCGAAACGTCAAGTTTTCCTGCTCCTATGATGCTGCTTGACCTGCTGTGTTCATCCAGCCCCATGCTTGTTACCAGTGAATATCTAAATGCTGCTTAAATCTTACAACAGTTTCTGACTCAACCATCCTTCCAGATAGTGAGTTCCAAACTTCAATCACCCTCTGACTGAAAACATTTCTCAACTCTCCTATTAGTTTCTATCCCTTCCCTTAAATCAATAGTCCCTGGATATTGACCCTTCAACTAATATCTTCAACATCAGGAGGGGACAGACTGCAAGACTGAGAAGTTAAAAAAATTCTCTGCTGCACTGATCACACTGCATCTCCTCAAATTTCTGCTGCCTTTATACGCTGCTCCATTTTGTCACAGGCTGGAGGTGGTTTGCAAGATTGACTCAGGCTGAGCAAATCAGTATGTCAGCCTCACTTGACAGAGGGCTATCTCAATGTTCCAACAAACATCCGGATTTTATTGCTTAGGTTTCCATCTTATCCTCTGTCAGTTGAATGGTGCTAAAGAGTCAGATGGCCTCAAGAAAGAAAATAAGACTGTAAATTATTTTCATAGCGCTAAGAACATTGGGGCTTGTGGGATGTACAATCAATTAAAATTAGTGGAGGCTCAAGAGTCATTTATCTCAATTTTCCCAAGTATCTGTCAAAGTAACGGTACATGCAGAAAATTATAGTTGAAGATTTATCTTTAATTCCCTATTATGAAAGGCATCACTCTCTCCCTATTACTGAACTCAATAAGATAACCTAAAACCAAATGAGATGAAATGCTCAGAACAGGGGCTAAGTACAAAATTTCACTCATACTGTTGGAATCTAGTTAAACTGGAAGCTGTTTTCTCACAGCAATATTCAGAGACAAGGTCTCCGTATTATGGGATGGTAGAGGAAGAGTGGTAAGTAATGGGAAAATATCCACAAAGCAGCAGGAATGTTTGGGGGGGGGAGGGGGGAGGGGGGCTGGTCATATGATCACACAAACAAGGAGCAGGAGACCATTCAGCCCCTTAAGCATGCTCTGCCATTTAAATAAATCATGGTTGATCTGACTGTAACTTCAAATCCACATTCCTTCCTACCCAATAACCTTTCACCCCTTGCTCGCTGAGAACCTACCTATGTCTGCATTTAAAAAAATATTGATATACACTGCTTCCTTCACCTTTTCAGGAAGAGTGTTCCAAAGATGGAATTTTACAGCAGCACCTCATCATCGTTTCTCCTTATCAGTTTCCATAAGAACATATGAAACAGAACCAGAAGTAGGCCATTCAGCCCTTCAAATCTGCTCTGTATCCTATAAAATTATGCTTGATCTAACTTTGGTCTTAAATCCACATTCCTGCCTATTCTCCAAAACCCTAGACCACTTTGGCCATCAAAAATCTGTTTAACTTGGCATTTACTTAGGGAAGGCGATGGCCTAGAGGTATCATGGCTAGACTATTAATCCAGAGACCCAGATAATGAATCCTGCCACAGCAGATGGAAATTTGAATTCAATTTTTAAAAAGTCTGGAATTAAGAACCTACGGATGACCATAATCCATTGTTAATTGTCGGAAAAACCCATTTTGTTCACTAATGTCTTTCAGGGAAGGAAATCTGCCATCCTCGCCTGGTCTGGCCTATATGTGACTCCAGACCCACAGCAATGTGGTTGACTCTCAATTGCCCTCTGAAATGGCCAAGCAAGCCATTCAATTGTACTAATTACTACAAAGTCTCAAAGAAATGAAACTGGACGGATCGCCAGGCTTTGTTCTAGGCACCGGAAAAGACAATGGCAGAAACAGCCATGTCGACCCTGCAAAGTCCTCATCACCAACATCTGGGGGTTAGCGCCAAAATTGGGAGAGCTATCTCACAGACTAGTCAAGCAACCACCTAACATCGTCATACTCACAGAATCATACCTTACAGGCAACGTCACAGACGTCGTCAGCACCATCCCTGGATATGTCCTGTCTCACTGGCAGGACAGACCCAGCAGAGGTGGAGGCACAGTGGTATACAGTCAGGAGGGTGTTGCTCTAGGAGTCCTCAACATTGACTCTGGACTCCATGAAGTCTCATGGCCTCAAATTAGACTAGGAAACTTCCTGCTGATTACCACATACCGCCTTCCCTCAGCTGATGAATCAGTACACCTCCGTGTAGAGCAACACTTGGAGGAAGCACTGAGGATATGAAGGGCACAAAATATAATCTGGATGGGGGGATTTCAGTGTCCACCACTAAGAGTGGCTCAGCAGCAGTACTAGTGATCAATCTGGTCAGGTCCTAAACTGGGTCTGTGGCAGGTGGTGAGAACCGACACAAGGGAAAAATAAAGCTGACCTCATCCTTTACCAGTCTACCAGCTGCAGTTGCATCTGTCCATGACAGTATCAATAAGAGCAACCACTGCATAGTCATTGTGGAGACGAAGTCCCACCTTCATATCGAGAATACTCCCAATCGTGTTGTGTGGCACTGTCACCGTGCTAAATGGGATAAAATTGGAACAAATCTAGCAACTCAAGACTGGGCATCCATGAGGCACTGTGGGCCATCAACAGTAGCAGAATTGTACACCACCACAATGTGTAACCTCATGGCTCGGCATATCCCCTGCTCAACCGTTACCATCAAGCCAGGGGATCAACCCTAGTTCAATGGAGAGTGCAGTAGGGCATGCCAGGAGCAGCACCAGGTATACCTGAAGATGAGGTATCAACCTGGTCAAGCCACCAAACAGGACTACTTGCACACCAAACAGCAAAAACAGCAAGTGATAGATAGAGCTAAGCGATCCCACAACCAACAGATCAGATCTAAGCTCTGCAGTCCTGCCACATCCTGCCGTGCATTATGATGGACAATTAATCAACTCACTGGAGGAGGCGGCTCCACAAATATCCCCATCCTCAATGATGGAAGAGCCCAGCACATCAGTGCAAAAGATAAGGCTGAAGCATTCGCAGTAATCTTCAGCCATAAGTGCCGAATGGATGATCCATCTCAATTTCCTCCAATGGTCACCTGCATTTCAGATACCAGTCTCCAGCCAATCCAATTCACTCCATGTGATATCAAGAAATGGTTGGAGACACTGGATGCTGCAAAGGCTACGGGCCCTGACAACATTCCGGCAATAGTACTGAAGACTTGTGCTCCAGAACTTGCCGCTCCCCTAGCCAAGCTGTTCCAGTACAGTTACAAAGCTGGTATCTACCCGACAATGTGGAAAATTGCCCAAGTATGTGCTGTATGTAAAAAGCAGCACAAATTTAACCTGGCCAATTACCACCCCATCAGTCTACTCTGGATCATCAGCAAAGGGCGGCACAGTGGCTCAGTAGTTATTGCTGCCTCATAGTGCCAGGGACACGGGTTCAATTCCACCCTTGGGCGACTGTCTGTGTGGAGTTTGCACGTTCTCCCCATGTCTGCGTTGGTTTCCTCCAGGTGCTCCAGCTTCCTCCCACAGTCCAAAGATGTGCAGGTTAGGTGGATTGGCCCTGCTAAATTGCCCATAGTGTTCAGGGGTATGTAGATTAGGTGGGTTATAGGTGGGTGGGTCTGGGTGGGATGCTCTAAGGTTCGGTGTGGACTTGTTGGGCTGAAGGGCCTGTTTCCACACTGTAGGGATTCTATGATTCTATGAAGTGATGGAAGGTGACATCAACAGTGCTATCAAGCAGCACCTGCTCAGCAATAACCTGCTCAGTGATGCCCAGTTTGGGTTCTGCCAGGGCCACTCAGCTCCTGACCTCATTACTGCCTTGGTTCAAACATGGACAAAAGAGCTGAATTCCAGAGGTAAGGTGAGAGTGGCAGTCCTTGACATCAAAGCTGCATTCGCCCAAGTGTGGCATCAAGGAGCTCTCACAAAACTGGAATCCAGGGCAAAATCTCCAGTGGTTGGAGTCATTCCTGACACTCAGGAAGTTGGTTGTGGGTGTTGGAGGTCAGTCGTCTCAGCTCCGGGATATCTCTGCAGGAGTTCCTCAGAGTAGTGTCCTAGGCTCAACTATCTTCAGCTGCTTCATCAATGACCTTTCCTCCATCAGGGTCAGAAGTGGGGAAATTTGTCGATGATTACACAATGTTCAGCACCATTTGTGACTCCTCAGATACCGATGCAGTCCATGTCCAAATGCATCAAGATCTGGGCAATATCCAGGCTTCAGCTGACAAGTGGCAAGTAACACTCACGCTACACAAATGCCAGACTATGACATCACCAATAAGAGACAATCTAACCACCGCCCTTTGATGTTCAATGGTGTTACCATCACTGAATCCCCTAGTATCAACATCCTGGGGGTTTATCATTGATCACAAATTCAACTGGACTCACTACATAAACACGGTAGCTACTAGAGCAGGTTAGAGGCTAGGAATACTGCGACGAGTAACACTGCCCATCATCTACAAGGCACAAGTCAAGAGTGTGATGGAATACTCCCCACTCACCTGGATGAGTACATTCCCAACAACACTCAAGAAGCTTGAGATTATCCAGGACAAAGCAACCTATTGGCACTACATCCACAAGCATCCACTCCCTCCACCACCGACGCTCAGTAGCAGCAGTGTGCACTATCTACAAGATGCACTGCAGAAATTCACCAAAGATCCACAGACAGCACCTTCCAAACCCGCAACCATCTAGAAGGACAAGGGCAGCAGATATGTGGGAACACCACCACCTTCAAGATCCCCTCCAAGCCACTCACCATTCTGACTTGGAACTATATCGCCGTTCCTTCACTGTCACTGGGTCAAAATCCTGGAATTCCCTCCCTAAAGGCATTGTGGGTCAACCCACAGCAGGTGGACTGCAGCAGTTCAAGAAGGTAGTTCACTACCACCTTATCAAGGGCAACTAGGGACAGGTAATAAATGCTGGCCACCCAGTGATGCCCACATCCCACAAAAGAATAAAAAAAATTAATGTCTATAAAGTTTTGGAGTTGATCTATAGCTTGGGTTGTGGATGTTGAGGTTGGTTGGCTTGCTGAGCTGGTTTGTTGTTCTGCAGACGTTTCGTTACCATGCTTGGTAACATCCTCAGTGCAGCCTCTGATGAAGCATCGGTGTGTTTTCCTGCCTGGTTTTTAAACTCTGGGGTCCGTTGCAATGGATTGCCTCACTTCCGGGTTTCCTCCGTAGTGGAATGTATATGGGGTTGAGTTCAATGTATTTATTAATAGCCTGCTTCGTGGAGTGCCATGCTTCCATGAATTCTCATGCCTGTCTCTGCCTAGCCTGTCCCAGGATCTTGGTGTTGTCCCAGTCGAAGTGATGGTTCTCCTTGTCCATGTGGATTGAGACGAATGAGTATTGGTGGTGTCTTTTTGTAGCCAGTTGGTGTTCATGTACTCTTGTTGTTAGTTTCCTTCCTGTTTGTCCGATGTAGTGTTTCCCGCAAAAGTTAATGATCAGAGGATTCTGATGAAGAAGATTCCATAGAAAATGACCATGAGACAGAAGTAATTCCTCTTCATCTCCATGTCAAGTGGGAGCCCCCTTATTGCAAAACTGTGATCCCTATTTCTAGATTCTTTGAAAAGATGAAATATCTTCTCAGGAAACAAGAGATCTTCTAAGGAAGGGTCACCAGACCCAAAACTTGACTCCGTTTTTTCCTTCACAGATGGTACCAGACCAGCTGAGCTTTTCCAGCAACTTTGTTTTTGTTCTTTCAGGAAACAACCCTGTCAAGCTCCCTCAATATTTTACATGTTTCAATAAGATCACTTCTCATTCATCAAAGCTCCAGTGGATACAGGCCCAATCTGCTCAACCTTTCTTTATAAGACGAACCTTCTGAACTGCCACCAATTCTAGTACATATCCCTCTTTCCGTAAAGAGACCAAGACTAGACACAGTACTCTAGGTGTCATCTCTCCAGTGCCCTGTACAGTTGTAGCAAGGCTTCCCTATTTTTATACTCATTCCTTAGCAGTGGAGGCCAACATACCATTGGCCTCTTGAATCACTTGCTAATATTTTGTGATTGATTCCTTACTGTGAGGGAAATACAGCGGTAGGAGATCACAGGTTGAAGAAGAGCCATTCTGCAATAATCCCAGCCTCCCGATCCCTCTTCAACATGGCTGAAATTGGCTCAGGGAGGTCATGGGACATTTTAAAAATCACATAGCCAGTGAAAGGTGGTGGCATATTGGTGACAAGAAGTCCAGTTAATGTCATTTTAAATGGCTTTTTTATGATTATCCATTGGCACAGAAGAGGTCATAGTATTACTCCAGGGCCCAGGCTTTGAGCTCGCCCACCCAAACCATGGCTGCTGTAAATCTTCTGCCATTGGCAACTTAAATGTAGAAGGCCGTTTATATTGGCCCCTGGTGACAACACATACACACACACACATGCTCCCTGCATCAGTGACATTATACCTGCTGGCTTCAGATAGCTGTTTAGCATGCTCTAAAAGTGACTCCTTCCTGCATAAAGAATATTTTAACTCCTCTGGAATAATTCTAATAATACTACTGTCAAAATTGTACTGAGTCAGTACATCATTGCAATATTTGGCTTCTGTGCGCTAAATAACATGCTCATGAAGCTGGCCAAACAACTTTAACCTAAACACAAATAGGTTTTCCTCATTTTAGGAAAGACAGGAGATGATATAAGTAGTGGCTCAATGGGCAGAGTCAGAAAATTGAGAGTTCAATTCCCACTCTATGGACTTGAACACAAAGGCCTGGTGCAGTTCTGAGACAGTACAGCATTGTCAGTGGTGCCAATTCTAGGATAAGACGTTAAAGCATCAGGAGGATGTAAGTGATCTGGTGATGCTATTGCAAGGTGAACAGGGTTTCCTCCTGGTAACCTGGCCAACATTTGTCTTAACTGGCATCTTTAAAACTACCCAATCTGAGAACTGCCCGGTGAGGCCACTGCCAGGTCTGCGGACTGCACTGTACAAACACTCCTAGCTGATCTCAACTACAAAGTGACAACTGACCTCAGCACCTGTGACTGAATTGAGGAATTCAAGGCTGCAGGATGGGGCAAGGAAATTTCCCTCTCCTCACCCCCACCACAGAGATCCCAATACAGTAACATTGGATGAAAACTGAGTGACAGCCTAGCTATGATGATACCCACAATTGAACAGCCTGGTATTCAGTCCATGGCCAAGAAGTAAAACAAAGAAAAAACAACAAATAAAATCCGAAAGAACTGCGGATGCTATAAATCAGAAACCAAAACAGAAATTGTTGGAAAAGCTCAGCAGGTCTGGCAGCATCAGTGGAGAGAAATCAGAGTTAATGTTTCATGTCGAGTGACCTTTCCTCAGAAAGAACACCCACTTCTGCAGAAGAAGAGAGGTGGGCCAAAAATGAGACAGGGCACTGTGCAAGGCAATTCCAGCGATATAATCAAATGGAGTCTGTCCCAGGCTATAGGTCACATCTTCAGTGTAACTAATTGTAATCCACAGACATTTCCCCAGACAGAAGGATAGTGAGTTGGAGGTGCTGTTTATATTGTGCCTTTTCAATTCACCTGCAGCAAAGTCCTAAAATTTCTATTCTTTGTTTAGCCAATTGGAGAAAAGAGACAACTTTAAAGGGATGGCGTCAAATCATTTCTAATCAAAAAGTCAGATTGGGTGATCACACACTGGAGTGAGAAAATCAAAGAATATATCCAAAAAAACACAAAAGGAGAGAGTGCCCAGCGCAGCAAAGAGCAATTGTCACGTCAAGCAGCTGCAGTAGTGAATAACCCAGGTCATTAGGAATTCACAGCACAGGGCCCAGACAATGTGTGAAAAGCCCAGTCTGTGAGCTACGTGATAACCTGTGCGTTCCACTGCAGCTGTCTTGCAGTCCCACCAAAGATTTATTCACTTTCCTGGCTCTCCATAATGCCTGGCATCACTTTTACAATCATATCAGAAACTTGGAAAACAGCAGGGAATTGATGGCATGCAGGAAAATGATTTATATCACTGGAATAAATCTCTATCAGTCCAACAGCTATGTGATGTAAAATAGTCTCTCCTGCAATTTACTCTCCTACAGCCTCTCACGTCCAGTGCTTACACTACACACAAAAATGGTTGCATCATCGAACTAGATCATCAGTGTTTTTCCTGGGTCAAATTTTTGCAACTCATCAAAATGGTATCATTCTATTTCCAGCTTCCTCCACCAGTCGGGGATGGAAGGGTGGGTGGGGGGCAGATAGGGAAACGTGACCATTCTGATTCTCAGTAAAGTTTTGATTTACCAACACTTGGAGGCTTTGAGGCTGCAGGAGTGCAGGAAGAAAGTGGTGACCCAAAGGTTTCCCCACTTTCCTCCTTGAGCCCTCTCACTCCTACCTGAAGTTCAGCTGGGCTGGCTGAGGAGCCACAAGCAGATGAGGCCACCCTTACCACCATGCAAGTCAAAGTCATCAGCAGCTGCATGGTCCTTCCCATGTGGAATCAGTACCCCACAAGCTCCTCCCTTGTCCCACACTTCCCTCATTCTCGGGCACCTTCTTAATCTCAAGGAACTTCCTCACAATGTGGGGGAAGCAGGTAGGGGTACAGGTTGGAGCGGGACTCAGGAAGGAGATCTTCTTCCACGAGGTTGCTGACGGCAGGGAAATCCTACCCAAAAGCCTGAATCTCCCAAGAAGTTGACCTCCAGACATGTGGAGAGAGCAGACTGGCTGTTTGTACACCCTGTCTTTAGGTCTGGCCTCCTTCCAGCTGGACCCCTGGGCAGAATTCACATGAAAACAGAGTTAGAGATGGTCAGGAAGTAGGGCCAGAGGCAGCTCTGAGAGAGTACTGGGATTACTGTTTGAAGATTGCACATTGCATCAGCTAGTATGACCGACAACAGTAGCTGCAACAGGACTGGTTACCTTCTCCTCAGTCACATCTCACTCCATAGGAGAGCAGGCATTGACACAGATGCAGAAACTCTACCAGCTCAAAAACTGTACAATTTTTAAAAGATTTCCAAAGGTTCAAATGCCCTTGGAATCCCCTACTTTCCTCAGTAACACCATTTCTCACAGAATTCTACGACTCCAAAACTATTTAGCTGGAGTTTTGATTCACAACAGAGACGGATCGGTGAAATGCTACAAAGACACACTAATGGGCAACTTGAAATCTTGCAACTATAACCTCAACAATTGGGAAGACACAGCCTTTAGCAGGTCCTGTGGGATCTGACACACAGATAGCTGAAACACAAGGCAACATCTGGATCAAAGTGCCTTAAGTCCCTCCCTTGCAGCCTTATACCACAAGGGCTGCAGCAGCTCAGGAAAATGCTGGCCCAACCAGCAAAACCCATATCATGTAGATGAGTTAGGAAAACTCATTTCTCAGCCTTAACTGACTTCCAATGCACTACATCTGGGCAAGATTGGGATCTTTTCAAATCCACATAATATAACACATTCACAGACAATAAGCCCCAAAATATCAGGCAATGAAAGGAAGATTCGCATTCACACATCGCCTTGTATGATCTTATTAAATGTTTGATAGTGGGGTCTCTGTAGGACAAGCCAATTTGTATACAGCAATGAGAAAAAGACCAAATAATCTGTTTGAGTGGTGTAATTTGGAAGTAAGAATGCAGGAATAATATAATATTTAACGGTAATGGCTTGCCTACAGTCAAATTAATTCACATAAGGTACATCTGTCAGAGTGCTGCTGAGACAGACTTGGCAGTATGAAGCTCCATTTCAAAACCAATTGATCACAAGCATAAATAAATGCTTCTTTGCCCATTTCCTCATCCAAAGTAATTGTTCTAGCTGTTAAGTATTCATAGCCTAATCTAATACATTAGGTCAAATTTTACAGATTGCAGCTTCCTCCTACAGATGTTGCATTACCATCAGCAGAAATATAATTGGAAACCATCTGGTAGCCAATAGAATATTGACGCCCAGAGTTATAATTAATCAGAAAACCCGTTAAATGAATATAATGGGCATAATAACTGACATTTTCATCATGTTACAAACACTTTAACATATTGTTTACCTCATTACAAAGGAAAGGAAAGCAGATTGGAGACTGCAGGCCCATTTCCAAGCTGCTTTGATTGATCTTGTAAGTTGCCTTTGTAATCAGAACATAGTGTCTCAACCACATGACCACTTTACATTGTGTTTGAATCAATGACATGTGGCCACATTTGCTTAAAAGGAAGGGGAAATTTGGTTAATGATGGTGATGGTCCCGCCACTGAACGTCAAGGGGCAATGGTTAGATCCACTCTTATTGGAAATGGTCATTACCCGGCACTTGTCTGGTGCAAATATTACATGACACTTCTCAGCCCAAGTTTGGATATTGTCCAGGCATTGCTGTATGTGGACATGAACTGCTTCAGTAACTGAAGAGTTGGAAATGGAAATCAAAGCAATAATCATGAGTAAACGTCACCAACTCCAACCTCATAATGGAGGGATGGACATTTATGAAGCAGCTGAAGATGGCTGGGCCTAAAACATTAACCTGAGGAATTCCTGCTTCGCTACTATTGCGATGATTGATCTATAACAACCAGAACAATCTTTCTTTGTACCAGGTATGATTCTCCTGCAGACAGTTTCTCCATATGCCACGCCCAATTCCCATCGACTTCAATGTTACAAGGACTCCTAGACGCCAGATTAGGGCAAGTGTCTCCTTGATGTCAAGGGCAATAATTCTCTCCTCCCCTCTGGAGTTCAATTCTTTTATTCATATTTGGACCACGACTGGTAGGAGCCAAGTGGTCCTAAAGGAGCCCAAACTGAGTGTCAGCAAGCAGGTTAGTGGTAAGTAAGTGCTGCTTGAGGGCACTGTCAAGAACTTGCTCATGATTGAAACTAACTAATGTAAGTGTCCTGCTTTTTATCACAGGACTTACCAGCTCAATGCTGTCCATTGTTGGGCCACTGTCGTGGCTGAACTGGAACCAAACAACTAGGAATGCAGCTAGACTGGTGCTCAAGCCTTCAGTGGCTCACACCCTTTACAGTATACAGAGTCTTCAGTTTCTCGCTATCACCTGGAGTGAATCAAATTAGCTGAAGACTGGTAACTGTGACAGTCTCAGGAGGAGGCTCAGATGGATTATCCACTCAGCACATTTGACTAACCATGGATGCAAATACTTCATCTTGATCTTTTGCACAGGAAGGTAGATTATTATCTGAATGGCGATAAGTTGGGAAAATGGGAAGATGTAACAATACCTGGCATGCAGGTACAAGAAGGCAAACGTGTGATGATGCTGTCACTTTAAGAGGTCATTTTGTCCTTTTTTTTGAAGAGATGCTTTAAGGCAGGGGTGACGAGCTGTCTCTAAGAAAGTAAACAATTTGTGTGGCCTTGGGTTAAAAGTTGGAACAACGGAAGTAGCCTGGGTATGGCCAGCTGTCACAGACCAGGTTTTTCCAGTTTTTTTTAGTTTTTAGGTTTAGTTTTAAGCAGAAGCCATTAGGGTCTCAAAAGAGTTGGAAGCTTCAGTTAATGTCTCCTAGCTGCTATTCTCTCCGAATCTTAGCTTGATGTTGTTTTCCCTCCTGGATTGGAGAACTGCATGTCTGAATCTGTGTCTGAATGTGCCTTTTTGCCAAGGGATGTGTTTATGGGATATTACCATATTGGAACAGTTAATTAGTAATAGTTACTCTATCCATGATTCGGTTAAGTTTTCCAATAATTAAGCTATTCTAAATTCCTCTTTCTTTTGTTTGCATGTTAATTATAGTGTTTAAATTAATTGTGTTTTGCTTCACGTCAAGTAGTTTGACCATTACATCTTGAACATGGCACTTCACATCTAGCTTTAAAATTAAAAAAATTAGGCCTTCTTAAAATATTGTGAGGGGTCTGGTTTAGTCCATAACAATTGGCAAGTTGAACTGCACAGCAAGAGGAGTGGATGTAGAAACAGAGATGTTGAAATTGTACCACAATTGTACTATGTGCAGTTTTAGTCTCCTTACCTGAAGGTAGAAGTTCTGACTAAAGAGGAAATGCAACATAGATTTACCAGACTGATACCTGGGATAGCAGGACTGATATATAAAGAGTGTTTATATCAGTCAGGACTATATTCATTAGAATTTAGAATAAGGGAAAATCTCATAGAAACCTATATAATTCTAACAGCACTAGATAGTGTAAACATAGGGAATTCTCGAATTCTTGAGGCCTTTGATAAGGTTCCACATGGTAGGCTGCTCTGGAAGATTAGATCACATGGAATCCAGCGACAGCTGGCGAATTGGATGCACAACTGGCTTGATGGTTGGAAGCAGATGGTAATACTGGAAGGATCCTTGTCTGACTGGAGGCATGTGACTAGTGGTGTGCCTCAGGGGTCATTGCTGGGCCCATTGCTGTTTGTTATCTATATCAATGATTTAGATAGATTGAACAAGGCATGATTAGCAAGTTTGCGGATGACAGTAAAATAGGCAGCATCGTGGACAGTGAGGAAGGTTATCAGAAATTGCAGCAGGATCTTGATCAGTTGGGGAAGTGGGCCAAGAAATGGCAAATGGCGTTTAATATAGATAAGGTGAGGTGTTGCATTTTGGAAAGTCAAATCCAGGTTGGAGTTTCATGGTGAATGGTAGGGCCTTAAGGTATGTAGTGGAAGAAAGGGAGTTGAAGTTCAGGTGCACAGTTCTCTGAAAGTGGATTCACAGGTAGACAGGACAGTGAAGAAGGCTCTTGGCACACTGGCCTTCATCCATCAGGGCATTAAGTATAGAAGTCGGAAAGTTATGATGCAGTTGTACATGACGTTGGTGAGGCCACACTTGGCGTATTGTGTTCAGTTTTGGTCACCTTGCTATAGGAAGGATGTTATTAAACGGGAAAGAGTGCAGAAGAAATTTACAAGGATGTTGCCAGGACTCAAAGGGCTGAGTTGTAGGGAGAGGTTGCACAAGCTAGGACTTTTTTCTTTAGAGTGTTGGAGACTGAGGGGGATCTTATAGAAGTGAGATCATGAAAGGCATGGATAAGGTGAATGCACTCAGTCTTTTTCCCAGGGAATCGAGGACTACAGGGCATCAGTTTAAGGTAAGAGGGGAAAGAATATGTGGGAAACTGAGGGGCAACTTTTTTTTACAGAGAGGGTGGTACACATATGGAATGAGGTGCCAGCGGAAGCAGTTGAGGTGGGTACATTAATAACATTTAAAAGGCATTTGGACAAATACATGGATAAGAAAGGTTTAGAAGGATATGGGCCACGCGCAGGGAAATGGGGTTAGCAAGGATAGACATTTTGGTCGGCAGGGACTAATTTGGGCCAAAGGGCCTGTCTCCGTGCTGTAAGACTCTATGATCTATCGCTAAGTAACCTTCAGTAATAATATGCAATAAACTAACCTTTTGAATAAAAACATGACTGCTCATCTGCTTTAACTTGAATCATTACAAAATAAATAGAGGCGAGGCAAGACAAGATGCATATAGCTGCACAGTACACCGACCACAGTTTGGTGGTAGTCATGAAAGTCAGGTAGATTGCTGAGGATGAGGTCAGGTAAGTGGGTCCCTCATGTTGATTCCCTCACAGTTACAGGTATTTTCTTCAGGAGTTGGCCAGATTGGTCAGATGCACATTGAAGACTCTCACCCAGGCAATGTTAGTCTGATTTATCGGTGAAGATTTCTCCTCATCACAGTCCATTACCTGATGTCAATGACCTCTAGCCAAGGAAAATAATTTCTCACTAGCCTTTTCAGAATATTATAAAATCCATACAATGTGGAAACAGGCCATTCAGCCCAATAGGTCCACACTGACACTCCTAAGAGCATCCCACCCCAGACTCATCCCTCTACCCTATCCCTGTAATCCTGCATTTTCATGGCTAATCCACTTAACCTGTACATCTTTGGACTGTGGGAGGAAACTGGAGCACCTGGAGGAAACTCACACAGACACGGAGAGAACGTGCAAAATCCACACAGACAGTCAGCTGAGGTTGGAATCGAACCCGGGTTCCTAGTGCTGTGAAACAGCTGTGCTAACCACTGAGCCTCCCTGTCGCCCCATGTGAATTTCATGTATTACAGCATAAATGTTTCAATATGTTTAGCAAAATTTATGTAGATGGTAATTAGCAGGAGCTTCTCTTGTTCAACCTGATGCCATGAAAACTCATGGGATCCAAAGTCAATACTGTGGACTCCCTCAATCATTTCCTCTTGACTGTATATCATTATGCCATCTCTTCTAGTGGCTCTGTCCAGGTGGTAGGACAGGATATTCCCGGAAAGGGTAGAGGACATATCTGGGATATCTATAATTTGTGCAAATAATTTTGAAACCATGTCCAAAATGACTTTTGGCAAACTTTGCTTATAATAACATCTAGATTAAAATCTCATTTCCTCTCCCCATCTTTTTGCTTTTCTCCCACTCTTTTACTTGATTTCCATTCCCCTCACTTTCCTTCTTTCCCTTTTCTGTCCATTCATATTTCTCTGTTCTCTCTGCTTATCTCTCTCTTAATTTGTCTTCCTCAATACTGATCTCTTATGCCCTCCCCATCTCTCTATCGTTTTCTCACCAGGAAAACAATAGTGTTCCATAAATTCACATTGTTCCCATTAAATCCAGTACCTCTAGCTTTTGTTTCTATTACAGAAAGCTATAGCTCTGAAGGAACTGTGTCTGTTGGTAGCAGCTGTGTCACACCTCACTGTTCTCATTTACTGAGATCTTAGTTGAGGGATACATATTAACAGGTCATGAAGAGCTCATCAAATGGTCCAACAGTATGTTCAACATCCAACCAGATCACCACACCTGGCAGACCAGGTGGACCAGAAATGACAATGGCAGAAACAGCCCTGTCGAACCTGCAAAGTCATCTTTACTAACATCCGGAGGCTAGTGCCAAAATTGGGAAAGCTGTCTAACAGACTAGTCAAGTACAGCTTGTCATAGTCATATTCACACAAACATACCTGACAGACCATATCCCAGACACCACCATCACCATCTCTGGATATGTCCTGTCCCACCAGTAGGCCAGACCCAGCAAAGATGGTAGCACAATGTTATACAGTCATGAGAGAGATGACCTGGGAGTCCTCAAAATTGACTATGGACCCAATTAATCCTCAGGGTTTCAGGTCAAACATGGGCAAGAAAATCCCCAGATTACCACATACCACCCTCTCTCAGCTGGTGCATCAGTGCTCCTTCATGTTGAATGTCACCTGGAGGAAGCACTGAAGGTAGTAAGGACACAGACTGTACTCTAGATAGTGGATTTCAATGTCCACCATCAAAAGTGGCTTGGCAGCAGCACGACTGATCGAGCTGGTCGGGTCCTAAAGGACATAGCTGCCAGACTGCATCTCTGGCAGGTGGACAGGGGACCAACAAGAGGGAAAAACATGCTTGACTTCATTGTCACCAACCTGCCTGCCACAGCTGCGTGTGTCCATGACAATATGACGACTGGTCATCCATGAGGTGCTGTGGGCCATCAGCAACAGCAGAATTGTACTCCAGCACAATCTGCAACCTCATGGCCCAGCATAGCCCCCACTCAACCATTCCCATTAATCCAGGGAACAACCTTGGTTCAGTGGAGGGTGCAGGAGGACATGACAGGAGCAGCACCAGGCATACCTAAAAATGAGGTGTCAACCTGGTGAAGCCACCAAACAGCAGTACTTACAAGCCAAAGTACATAAACAGCAAGTGATAGACTGAGCCAAGTGATTCCATAACCAATGGATCAGATCTAAGCGCTGCATTCCTACCCCATCCAGTTGTGAAATGTGTAAACAGTTAAACTCACTGGAGAAGGAGGCTCCTCAAACATCCCCATCCTCCATGTTGGAAGAGCCCATCACATCAGTGCAAAAGATAAGGCTGAAGCATTCGCAACAATCTTCAGCCAGAAGTGCTGAGTGGTTGATCCATTTCAGTCTCCTCCAGTGGTCCCCTGCATCACAGATGCCAATCATCAACTAATTCGATTCACTCCATGTGATATCAAGAAAGGGTTGGAGGCACTGGATACAGCAAAGGATCTGGGGCCTGACAACATTTCACCAATAGTAATGAAGACTTGTGCTCCAGAACTTGTCGCTCCCCTAGCCAAGCTGTTCCCATACAGCTACAACACTGGCACCTACCCGGCAATGTGGAAAATTGTCCAGGGAAGTCCCATACACAAAAGCAGGACAAATTCAACCCAGTGAATTGCCGCTACACGAGACTACTCTCGATTATCACTAAAGTAAAGCAAGTGGTCATCATCAGGCTTAATAACAACCTTCTCACTGGTTCTCAGTTTAAGTTCTACGAGGGGCACTCAACTCCTGATCTCATTACAGCCTTGGTTTAAACATGGACAAAACAGCTGAATTCCAGAGTCGAGGTGAAAGTGATCGTCCTTGACATCAAAGCCACATTTGATTGAGTGTGGCATCAAGCAGACCTATCAAGACTGGAGTCAATGGGAATCAGGGAGAAACTCCACTGATTAAGATCATAATTTACACATAGGAAGTTATTTGTGGTTGTTGGAGGTCAATCATCTCACTTCAAGGATAACTCTGCAGGAGTTCCTCAAGGTAGTATCTTAGGCCCAACCATCTTTATCAATGATCTTCCCTCCACCGTAGGGTCAGAACAGGGATGTTCACCAACAATTGCACAATGTTCAGCACCATTCATGACTCCTTAGATGCTGAATCAATCTATGTCCAACGCCACAATGAACCTGGATAATGTCCAGGTTAGGCTGACAAGTGGCAAGTAACAGGCGATGACCAACTCCAACAAGAGAAAATTTAACCATTACCCCTTGACATTCAATGGCATCACCATCACTGAATCCCTCATAGTTAACATCCTAGGAGTTATCACTGACCAGAAACTGAACTCATCTGGCCATATAAATACTGCGGCTACAACAGCAGGTCAGATGCAAGGAATCCTGTAGTTTAAAGCTCACCTCGTGACTCCCCAAAACTTGTTCATCATCTACAAGGTACAAGTCAGGAGTGTGATAGAATACTCCCCACTTGCCTGGATTAGTGCAGCTCCAACAAAACTCAAGAAGCTTGACACAATCCAGGACAAAGCAGCCCACCTGATTGGTACCACATCCACAAGCATCCATTCCCTCCACCAACAATGCTCAGTAGCAGCAATATGGACCATCTACAAGATTCACTGCAGAAATTGAAACCCATGACCACTATCATCCAGAAGGACAAGGGCAGCAGAAATATAGGAACACCATCAACTTCCCCTCACCACTCACCATCCTGACTGAAATGTCTCATCATTCCTACAGCATTGCAGGATCAAATCCCGAAATTTCACCACCAACCAAACTGCATTCTGTATGTTTTTACACCAAATCGACTGCAGGAATTCAATACAGCAGCTCAAGGGAAACTTGGGATGAACAATAAATGCTGACCCAGCCAGGACCACCCACATCTGTGAGTGAATCATAAAGAAAAAACACATCTCACATTGACATCTCATCCTCTGGATGTCACCTTCAAATCTGCAGCGCTGGCTCACAGTGAGCACCATCGAGATTATGCCTTCAAATTTCAGAACAAGAATTCAAACCATGCCACACTGACTTGGAGGGCAAAGAGTGTTGCCAACAAGCCAAACAGTAAGTTACAATTAGCAGAACAAAAACTGATTACATACTTTGTCGTGGGAATGGAGTTTTCTAACCATAACTCCAGTTATCCCACACAGACTCCAGAGACTGATCATTCACCCTTCAAGCAATGATTGCTCAGCACTTGCTTGTCATTTTGCTTAGAAATGGTTTTAGTTTGTTGAAACAACATCTTCCATTTCTTGTGTTTGTAGCACAGAGATTTCCCTCCCCTGTGTGTCTGACCATCCCAAACATCACCTACAGTATCACCATGCACTTTGTATTGTAAACATGCTGTCCTGTCAACTGAGCTAACTGAGACTGTGTCCTATGTTTGTATACCCCCTCAGCCAGGGAATCATTCTTCCTGAATCTCCTTGTCAGTTCTTACAAAATTATTACAAGTTTCGATGCAATTCCCTCATTCTTCTAAACACTAGAGAATACAGGACCAGTCTTCTCAATATTTCCTCAGAGCACTGACCACCATCCTAGGTATATTCATTGCATTCCCTCTATGGCAATAATATTCCTCCTCAAGACCAAAGTTACACAGATTATTCCAGATGCGGTCCTACCAAGCTCCCATACAATTGAAGTAAGACATCTTTACTCCTGTGCCTAAACCTTCTTGTGATAAAGGCCAAAATCATGTTCATGTTTCTGTCTGATAATCATCCTGGCTGATACTCCACATCAAAAATTAAAATGACAACATCAGCGTATAGGAGGCCAATCAGCCACAAAAGATTTAGGATCTATTCCAATTTTTGGACATCCTGGGTAATATCTGAGAAGAAGGTGATAACATATTGAAACTGTAAATAAAGTACCTATGGTAGGAAAACCCAGTACAAAAGCAACAGATGCTATTAATAATGAGATTTGGTAGTTCTGAGAATTGTTATGGTCTGGAATGCACTAGTTCAAGGCAAGGTGCGAGTTGATTAGCATCTTTGAAAAAAGAATTGGAGAAATAAATGAAAAAGGGAAATGTGCAGGACAATTTGGATGGAACAAATGTGATATGCCTTTCAAAGAGCTTGCACACACATACAGGGCCAAATGGCCTCCTGCTGTACTGTATCATTTTTGATACCATTTCAGATCAGAGAGGTTAATATTTTGGGTTTAACCCTCCATTAATACAATATCAATTGAATCATTCACTTCACCAGATGCAGATTGACATGTTTGAATAGATCATTTTCCAGTTTTGTTCCCTTTGTTTTATATCCATTTATGCAGCTTCAATATTGCTAAAATATTGATCTCACTCTTCTCAAAAATCCTTCCCACTAAGCAGCCAAATGAATAATATATGGCTTTGAAGTAGCTGACATTCAATTACATAATCACAGTAATCCTATCTCCTTTGGTATTTGTATTGGGAGAAGAAACTACCTACACTGTACTTTCAAATTCCAACCACTTAGCCATTATCCCTCCATTCATCAGGTTATTTTTGTGGCTCCTGATTTGCACAAAATCACCTTCTCCTCCATCTTCCAAAGCCCTCTTCCCTAGAAAAACCATTACCTGTCACCCTGGCTTCTGTTGTGCATTCTGGAGTCCAAAGGACACAGAATCAACTGGATACAACAAACTGATTTACTAATCCACCACCGGATCTAATGGACCACAGAAAGCACTGTCAAGTCTTGCTCTTGTTTGCTAAACTGCTCATTATTCCTTCCTGTGAACCACCTTCTTAAATCCCTCTCCCCTACGCCTGAGCAGCTCCTAGGTCTCCTGGTCAGTAAGTTTGAGACTCTTCCAAAACCCCCAGCATCACCCTTCTTCCAAAGATACTATTACTTCACGCCACCAAACTTACAAACTAACATCCCATTTTCCAAATCCCTTTCCGCTCCATAGTCGTTGAACTTGGTGTCACCTCATTCATATTTTACCAGAACCTCAGGTCACCCAAACCTTGGCTGCCTGAGACTAAACTTACAATAAGTTTCCACTCAGCCATTGCAAATGCCACAATTTTAAATCTGTCATCATTGTTTTCAAATCCCTCCACGGTTTGACCCCTCTAAATCTTTTTTATTCCCTCTACTTCCACAACCAGCTTCTACTTCTGACCTCTCCCATATGTCTGATGTTAATAGCTCCTCCTTTGATGGCCAGGCCTTCAGTTGTCCAGACCCTAAATTCTGAAGTGTTTGCCAAGAATGTCTTTGCCTCCCTTTCTTTTTTGAGTTTCACCTCTTTGATCAAGCTTCTGTCCATCTAATCTAAAAGTGCTGCATGTGGACAGTCTCATATTTTTGTTTTATAACACCATGGGATGTTTTCTCACACAGGCAAGTTTTTGTGGTAGAACATCCATGCTCATCTTTAAAATATTAGAGCAGTTCCTCAACATAATAAACCACTGAGCCAAACTGAGCTCTCTTAAATCAACATTATCTCAAAACTGCCAAATCTCATTACTGATAGCATCTGTTGCTTTGGTAGCTGGCTTTCCTACCATGATTACTTTGTTTACACAGACTCTTACTCACATTTTATCACCACCTTCTCAGATATTACGGGATATCCAAAGAATGCAATGGATCCTAAATCTATTGTGGCTGCTTGGCCTCCTAAATGCTGATGTTGTCATTTTAATTTTTGATGTGGAACATCAGACAGGATGGTTATGAGCCAGAAACATGAACAAAATTCACAAAATGTTCTGCTGGGAGACAAGAAAATAAATGTAATGCTGCTTGGAGAGGGGCCAATGAGTCTTTTGGAAATAGCTGAAATGTCATGGGGCTACTGAACCAAATTCCCAGTCTAATGCTCTGGGGAATTGGTTTTGATTCCCACCATAGCCAATGGCCACTGCTGAATTTAATAAAACCAATCCGCACCCTCTTCTCATGTTGTGTAAAACAGCATCTCTTTCTTCAATTTGGTTTCTTCCATCCAAGTTCAGATGAATGCAAGACGAGAAGATTCAGCAGCAATGTTTAAATAACTATGAATAACTACTGCTTAGTAATTCTAAACATCAGTGACTTACGAGCTCTTGGTTCAGCACATCTATTTTAAGACTTTACCTCTTTCATCATGGTTTGCTCTCTAATTTTCTCTCTAAAATGAATCACTTCACAATCCCCTACATGGAACTTTAGCTGCTTTTGAAAGAATGTCTATACACCAAAGTCTAGGCCAAAAATACTTATCAGTAAAAGCTGCGGCATCGGTATCGACTTCTGGGGAACCCCATTTATACTTTCCTCCAGTCTGGAAAACAACAGTTTACCGTAATTCTCTGTTTCTTGTCACTTGTCTAAATTTGTATCCATGGTGCTACTGTCCCTTTTATTCTGTTGTCTCTAACTTTGTCCACATGTCTGTTGTGCAACATTTTATCAATGCCTTTTGGAAGCCTGTGTACACCCTATCAAGAGCATTTTCCATTGAGCTTGAAGAATATAATGCTACAGTGCTGCAGGTGATCATTCAGCTCACCATTCTCTTCATGCTCTCTGAAAATTATACATAGTCCCATGCCATTCCTCTATTACCCTCTCTTTTTCATTTCAAGATGTTAATCTACCTCCCTGATAAAATTTTTTGTATATTGAACTTCCATTTGTGATGAAAGTGTGTGACATACTATTTGGGAACTTGGATTCTTGATTAGAGGCTTTTAAGTGATGATTTTTTTTAAGATAAGGTCAGATCATCATTTGGCATAGTGAGATAAAGGCAGTCTTTCCAAGAAATCATTTGACTTAAGCTAAATGACTCAACAAGCTACTGGTGAGGTAATTGTTGCTTATCATTGACCTTGAGCTGCAATGACCAGAGGAGGGAAGGTTAGGGACTACAAACAGGTTGAGTTCAGAAGGAAAAAAGTCCATAGCAGAAGAAGGCAAATTTATTTTTGGCAGCCTCCAAACTAACAGAGCAGGGAAGAAGCCTTGAGCTGTTTTAGCAGTCCAGGTACGCGGAGCAAGAAAATGTCCTGAGCCTTTCTTAGGTTCAGTGTGGAAATGTCAGTGAGTTAGCCCATCTGTGTGACTCAGGGAGAGATGGAGAGAATGACATCTGGTGAATGCATAGACAGTGGCCAAAAGGATGAACTTGTGAACTCATCAGTTGAACAAGAAATTAAATAGCAAAGGTAGGAAGACATTTCACTGGAATTGAGTGTCTGCAAAGCTATTGCAGGGGAATAGGGTTGATGTCTTCCTTTTGCTATTCTTTGATCTTTCAAAAATGTCATATATATAATTTTTGTCTTCTTTTCTCCTTTCTGTGTCATAAACTTATATTCTTTTGGTAAAAGCATATTGACAGACCATGAAAATACGGCCAATAAGTGACCAGCATGACACCTAAGGTCCACCAAACCAGGCCTCAGCTTGGAACCTGGCCCATCCCATCACCACCAACAGTTGGGATCATAACACCTTTTTGAGATTTTTTTGTGATGATTTTAATTTCATGCCTCAAAGTTATTTCAACATCCGAACTAATGTAATGTACCTAAAGCTGGATACAACTAACTACAACCTAAATAATGATTTGCACAAGCTTGGTATTACCTTTTTAGATATTTTGAATGCTGCTCTTTTTTAAACCTGCAATCACTCCTGCTTTCTTCACAGCTTTATTAACATACTTCCTCTTTACTCTTATCCTTTCTCACTGGAAACTGATGTATGTCCTCTCAGGTGAAGATGATTGTGTCCATCACTTGCAGCGAGGTCTGGTTCCAGCAGGTTCATAGTTAATGCTAAGGAAATTGGAGTCTGAAAAGTTCTGCTGTAAATAGGACAAGAAACTAGAAACAATGGAGTTTTGGACCAGTTGCTGGCTCAGGATATCTTCTCCTAGTGTTTTCTCTTTTTTCAAAATACACTTACTTTTGAAGGAGCCTGGAACAGTTTTTAAAATAGTTGTGCGAAGAGATCCTGGGCAATATTCTGCTAGCTTTCAAATTTGTAAGTCCTTCAGTGGTTTTGGGCACCATTAAAGCACACCCCAGGTTCATGCTCACCAGACAAGATTTGTTTCAGTGAGTCAATGTCAGATATTCTGGTTTCATAACCAGCCCAACTCGGTGTGAGTGCTTGGTTTTTTTTTCTTTATTCATTCACGGGATGAGGGCGTCACTGGCTAGGCAGCATTTATTGCCCATCCCTAATTCCCCAGAGGGCAGTTAAGAGTCAACCACATTGCAATGGGTCTGGAGTCACATGTAGGCTAGACCAGTTAAGAATGGCAGTTTCCTTCCCTAAAGGACAGTAGTGAACCAGATGGGTTTTTCCAACAACCGACAATAGATTCATCGTCATCATTAGACTCTTAATTCCAGATATTTATTGAATTCAAATTCCAATATCTGCCATGGCGGGATTCAAACCCAGATCCACAGGACATTATCTGGGTCTCTGGTTTAAGAATCCATCGATAATACCACTAGACCATCGCATGAATGGTACATTAGCTCGAGTGAGCACCTCAGCATCTCGTCTGTTTTGCTCTTCCTTCGGATTCTCATAAGTTTCCAAAGTCAGCTCAAGTGAAAGTGGGTGGACTTTGCAGTGCGACAGTGGTACATAGTTCAGGTCTCACCAATGTGAACAACAATATTGCTCTGTAGACTGCAGTTTGACAAATTCACTCCTCTTCACTCTGAGATTTAGAATCTGCCACAGGCTACATTTGCTTGTGCAGTTCTTGCTCATGTCTCAATATTGATCTAGACAGCTTGACAGCGTGTATTTAATAACTAAGTGAACTTATCCACTGCTGACTATTTCAAGTCTTGGACTGAAATGTTTGCATCAGAACTGGGGTTTCTAGGACTAGGCTGGGACATTAAGTAGACAATGAAGACCAGGTAGATATCAATGATTCTGCATGTAGAAAACTGAGACCAAGCTGCCTTCAAGGCTACATCAGAACTTCTGTCCCTTTAATGTTTCTGCTCCCGTGGTTATGATCAGATTATTGCTGATAGAAGGCACCTCTGAAGAGAGGCCATAACTCACTCTGATCTCAACTCAGCAACATCCAATAACTGGGATTCAGGCAATGACTGCACTGGGGCAGCGACAGCACCTACTTTCCAAACCCATTGGAACACTAATGACAGCATCTCTCAGGAATACTCATTGCATGCTGGCTTAGGGATCACACTCTCTTTATCCCTAAACAAGCACTGCATTTTGAAAACATCACTGACAGAGGCTTCAGGAATCTGAACATTTGTGCTGATAAGTGACAAATAACATTTGTGCCTCACAAGTGCCTAGCAATAACTATTTCCAGCAAGACAGAATCCTCCCCTTGACATTCAATGACATCACCATCACTGAATCCCCTACTATCAACATTCTGTGGGTTACCATTGACCAGAAATTGGGCCAGCCATATAAATACTATGGTACAAGAGCAGGTCAGAGGGTAGGAGTCCTGTAGCATGTAACTCTCCTGACCACCCAAAGTTTGTCCACTGTCTACAAGGCATAAGTCAGAAATGTGATGGAATACTCTCCACTTGTCTGGAGAGTGTGGCTTCAATAATATTCAAGAAGCTTGACGTTATCCATAACAAAGCAGCCTGTGTGATTGACATCAGAAACAAAGTCGCTGGAAAAGCAAGTCTGGCAGCATCTGTGAAGGAGAAAACAGAGTTAACGTTTCGGGTCCGGTGACCCTTCCTCAGAACTGATGGTGGCTGGGAAAACGTCAGTTTACATTCAGAAAATAGAGAGGTGGGCGGGGTAGGGAGTAAATGATAGGATAAAGCCCAAAGAGAGAGAAAGGCAGTAGGACAGACAAAGGAGTTGCTAACGATCAGGCTGGGAGGGTGAGTAGTTGTTAATGGGGACTGTTAGTGACTAACAGCAGGGGGTGTGAAATGGCAGGCTATGTGGTAACAAGGCCTGGTGTGTGGGGTGGGGGGTGGGGGGCTGGGACATGGGAGAGTTTAGGCCCTAAAATTATTGAACTCAATATTGAGTTCCGGAGGGCTGTAGGGTCCCCAAGCGGAAAATGAGGTGTTGTTCCTCCAGCTTGCGTAGGGCTTCACTGTGTGATTGATATCACATTCACACCCTCCACGACGAAAGCACAGTACTAGCAGTATACTATCTACAAGATGCACTACAGCAACTCATCGAGACTGATTCAACTGCATCTTCCAAACACACGACCACTTCTATCTAGAAGGACAAGGGCAGCAGATACATGGGAACACCAAATTCTCCTCCAAGCCACTCACCAATATATTGCCATTCCTTCAGTGTCACTGGGTCAAAATCCTGGAATTCACTCCCTAACGGCATTGTGGGTGTACCTACTGCACATGGACTTCAGCTGTTCAAAAACACAGCTCACTATCACATTCTCAAGGGCAACTAGGGATGGACAATATATGAAAGAATGAAAACAGGCATGCTGACATTTGAGTTGCTTTATGTCTGACAGTTCTGTCGTTTACTACCATTTACTCCTTCCCCTGTTCCACCGCTTCTTCAGCACATATACCACCTTTTCCTAGCTACCGTCAGTTCTGAAGAAAGGTCACTGGAATCAAAGCATTGGCTCTGCTTTCTTTCACGGATGCTGCCAGACTTACTGAGTTTCCCCAGCAATTTCTATTTCTCTTTTGGATTTCCACCATCCACAGTTCTTTGTTTTTGCTCTGTAATGGTTTGAATGATTGTTTCGGCAGGTGTTAAAAATGCTGTACCAAGCATTTCATAAGCAGCTTTCAAGTTTGCTAATGACATTTTATTGAGCAATTGGTGACAATATCTGGATAATATACTTCAGTAGTCTATAATTCAGAATTAGATTTGCACATTTTCAGAAATCCATGTATTAATCACGGAGCCAGGGTGGATTTGTTAATGACAAGTCACATTTGCCAAATTGAAGAGGATTGTCTTTTGAAGAACTGAATGCAGGAAGGGACTACACTAGAGTGTGTGATGCCATTTCAGAAGAAATTCAATAAAATGTCTCAGAAGAGTTGGAGTGTACACTCAGTTTAAAGAGTGCGGAAGAACAGAGAGACCTAATACAAACCTGTCTGAAGAAGGAGGCATATAAAGAAGTAAAGAATGGTCAACACACTTTTGGATTTTATAGATAGGGTCACCAAGTATATGAGTTAAAAAGCTGCTGATAAATTATTACAAAGCACTGATAGAGCAGTGTGTGTAGTTTCAACGCCCCTGAAATGCAATGTTTCAAAAGGCTTTAAAGTTCAGCAGTTTACAGCATGAATTCACTGGGATTACAATGGATTTACAGCATAGGAACAGGCCATTCATCCCAACCTGAGCCTCCTCCCTTCCCTCTTCACCTAACCTCATCAATATATATCCTTCTTTACCCTTCTCCCTCATGTGCTTATTTAGCTCGCCCTGTGAATGTACCACATACATGGAGCAGGAGTAGGCCATTCACTCCTTCAAACCTACTTCACCATTCCATATGATCATAGCCAATCTTCTATCTCAATGCCATGCGCCTACTTTGTCTCCATTCCCCTGATGCCTTTAATATCTAAAAGTTTGTCAATCTCTTTCTTGAATATAGCCAGTGACCTGGATTCCACAGCCTTCTGAGGTAACAAATCCTACAGGTTGACCACAATCTTTCCTCATCTCAGTCCTGATTGGTTTATCCTGTATCCTGAGACTGTGGGAATACTACCACCTCCAAGTTCCCCTCCAAACCACCCACCATCTTAACTTGGAAATATGTTGCCGTTCCGTCACTGTCGCTGGGTCAAAATCCTGGAATTACCTCCCTAATAAACATTGTGGGTCAACCCACAGCTGGTGGACTGCAGCGGTTCAAGGAGGGAGCTTCACCAGCACCTTCTCCAGGGCAACTAGGGATGGGCAAGAAATACTGGCCAGCTAGCGACACCCACGTCCCACAAAAAGCGAATAGAAAAAAATAGATGCAGTATTGAAGGAGTGAGGCATGGAACACTTTGTGAGAGAGTGGTTGAAGCTGAGACAATGGGCAGTATCTTCCACTTTCTGTTTGATATTTAATGGTGTGCATATAAAAAGACCTAGATGTACCACAAACCCTGCCGCCACCACCCTCCCCTCACCCCCACGACGGTGAGCAGGAAAGCCCACCAGACTTTGTGCCTATCAGTTATTTAAGTGGTCACTCAGTGGGCTTTCCACAGAGATGGTGTCAATGTCCTGCCCCATGGTGATGTTGCCAGTCAGGGGCCTACTGCCACTGTGAGCTATGCCAGACATTGAGGGTGCAGCAACCTTGAGGACCAGGAGCAGTGGGCACAGGAGGCACCCTTTTGGAGGGTGGGGCTCATGTTTGAGGGGTTACAGAAACAAGACTGGGGGAGGGGCACGGTGATGACTTTCAATGGCTCAGTATCGTCATGTCTCAGTTGATTCTGTTGAAGTGTGTGATGGAATCAAGCATTTCATTTGTCAAATGATGTAATAACCTTTTGATGTTCAGATTATCAGCAAATGCTGAAGTTGTCCTATATTTCTTCCCAACTGGGAATGAATTGTGAAAATGGAGGAAGAGCTCCTCAATATTTTGGTTGGGTACTTTTCAGCTTTCCAGACTCAACACCGAAGCCAACCCTTTTAGTTCAGAAACACTACTCTGGTCTATTCAGCCAGTAGCTGTTGATAATGATTCCAACATCATCAATTACAGCTCCTAGAGACCCATCTTTTATTTCTTCACTCATCCCATTCCCCAGTCCTTTGCTCTGTATCATCATCCCTTTCATCATTTTATCCCTTCTGTTATCACCCAATCACAGACCTTCCCTTTTGTTCTTCCCACACCATTCCTCTATGCACTTGCTTTAAAACCTGTCAAAAAATTCGTTGATCTGAAAGATTAACTCTATTTCTCCCTCCACAGATGCTATCTGAGTATTTCCAGCATTTCTGCTTTCATTCAAGAATTTTAGTTCAACATTATTTGATTTTGCTGGAGTTAACCGGGTGACCTTTGTCACGGTGAAGCCCATATAATGAAGAATTCACACACAGCATACTTAAACTGATAGCAAGCATCTTAAGGAGGGAGGAAAGAAGGAAAGAGTGACAGGCAGAGAGAGAAAGAGGGTGAGAGAATGAGTTGTGAATGACAGTGAATTACTTCCATTTTTTAGCTTAAGTTTACATAGTAACTCATCTGGATCTGATGATTGCTGCTATCTTGTATTAGGCAACAAGTTCAAATCAGATAAAATTAAATGTCAGCTACTCAGCAACATTTAATATATTATAATCCTCATTGCTCTTGGCTCAAATGACTTAATTTAAATATATTTAAATAGTTAATTTAAATAACAGCAATATCAATGTGGTAATGATGTAGTTTGTATCTGGTTTCAGGCACACAAGCGACATTCTTGTCTAGCAGAGCTGGTTTTGAGTAATTAGCACCGCAACCTTGAACAAGCTGGCTTAACAGAAGACCCTGCTGTTGGACTGCCTTACTTGCAACATATTTGGAAGATCTCACAAAGGCACCATAGATAGTGCTTCCCCAGTACTTCTTGGAACAGTTTGCTACAGGTTGTCCCAAGCCTCTGAAACATATGGGGATCACTGCTGCTTGATAAACCATGAACTCTCAAATTTGAGATCCAGGTCGTCAAATACGGTTTTGCTTAACTGACTGAAAACTGGACTGGCACATTGAAGACGTTGAGAAATTTTAGTTCTGAAGAAGAGTCATACTAGATGCAGATGCTGCAAGACCTAGGATTTGTCAGCATTCTATTAGGATTACTTCAGGGCAGGTGTGTCTGTGTGTATAGCAGTTCTTAAATGCACAGCAAGGGTGTGACCAGTACAAAATGATCCTGAAAGCATATTCTAGGCTTTGGGGTAGTTGTATTCAAAATGAGGCAGTCTCAACTGGTCTTTCCGGTAGAGGACCAGGGACATGTGATGATGGAGATTCCATGAATAGATCATCTATTATTTTAAATAAACCTTTTTCTTTAAATCCACTTTCTCTCCTACTCTTTAGCTCCTACTATGCAGTTCATTATTAGAAAAATCTTCAAGAAGCGCTCACACCAAAGTTACAGAAATAACACTTTAATGAACTGAAAAGGGGCTGACTTGTCCTCATTTTCCCCAGTCACTCCTTGCTTATTTCCTTCTTTGTGGGGATATACTTCTATGTAACTCATGGATAGTGTATAGTAGTAAAGGTTGCAAGTGTTGCAGGTCAGACAGCATCCAAATTTAGAATAATCACAGCACTTTTTCTTAATAGTTTAGATTTTCAGCAGTAGTTTGCCTGCACGAAATAATTCTGCCTTTGCTTTGCCCACCTTTTAGCCATTCCTCTCAAATCTGTGCCCTCTGGTTCCTGAACTTTCCAGAAGGGGTTTCTAACCCTAATCCTAATGGCTTCCAAACCCATCAATCATTTCATGCAACAAACTGCAGTCACAGAGCCAACATCTTCGACTTTTAACAAAGGGACTTTTGCTACCTAAATTCTTGGCAATGAAAAATATCAAGTCAGCCAAAATCCATCTCTATGCATTACCTAAAAGTCTCTCCAAGGCTGCATAACCAATTACTCTCTTACAGATGTGACCTTGTGCATTATTAGAGTAGGCAGATTTGAACTTAGTAAAAATAAATGACAATATCAATTGAGAAAAACTGACCAAAAAGCACAAATGGCAAAATAATTGCTGAACCAACAATATACAGCTCAAATAGGAAAGTACATCATGTGACATGGCATGGAGCCAAATACATCAGTAAAGGTTAGATTCATTCTCTGGTCCTGACTGTTAGCTTGACACCAGGCTAAAACAAAAAGAAGTCTAGCTCCTAAAACAGGCTGAAAGTAGATATTTTAGAAGAGAAACAAAAATATATCAAAAGCAAAGAGACAGTATGAGAAGAGACTAGCAAATAATGTAAAATTCTAACAGTTGATAGAATTATTTGAAATGATTAGGAGTTTAGACAGAGTAGATGAGGGAAGACAATAAAAGAGAACTAAAAGTCTTCTGTATGCATATAATGGGGTAGGAAGAAAAATACTGGGACCCATTATGGACCAAAATAAGGGATTTGCACGCTGGAAAAGGGCATGGAAAAATTCAATGTGAAAGAAGAGGTAGTCGAGACACATTAGGAGATAAATTAATAAGAGATACTAAAAAGTCTTTTGGTAAACAATGTTAATATCTTACCAGGACTAGATGAGATGCATCTGACGACACTGAGGGACAGAGAAGGTTAATGAAGATAATGGGTTTGATGGGGTATACACAGACATTTGATAAAGTGACAACATGGAACAAAGTTGGCTGAGACAAAATCTAGGACAGGAGAACATCAGAATATGGCATTTCAGAATTGGATTTGGCCATTCGGTACATTCATGGCTGATACGAGTGTGGTCTCAACTCCAGTTTGCTTTTTCTTCCCTTGACTGTTGTTATGATCCCAGCTGATGGTGATGCTGGATAAAAGAGACATGCTTCCATAGGCCAGAAGTTTTATTTTTGCTTTTACTTTACCATATTAGACAGTCACTCAGCATATTCACAAGAGTCTGACAATGTACTTTTAACAAAAGAACATTTTAAAAAATCTGACAAAAGAAAAACATGAACTGTGTTACAATATGCATGATCTATTTGAAATGGTGGCATTGCAAATATTAAAATGAAAGTGTAAACTCTTTTACCCCAACAACAACCTTACAGTGGTATTTAAGAAGGAGATGAGGAGTAATTACTTCTCTCAGAGGGTTGTGAATTTGTGGATTTCTTTACTGCAGAGGACTATTGAGGCTGGGTTGTTAAGTATATTCAAAGCTGTGACTGACAGATTTTTAATCAGGAAGTGAATGAAGGATTATGGGAAAAGATAGGAAATTGGCATTGAGGATTATCAGATCAGCCATGATCTCACTGAATGGCAAAGCAGACTCCAGGGGTAAATGGCCTACTTCTATTCCTTTGCCTTATGGTCTTATGGCAGCTGGTGAAATTAGCATTCAATTACAAAAAAATTAAGAAGTGTTTGCAAACTGTGATGATACTATGGTTTTAATTATACATGGCAGGACGAGAGAATGTAATTACCGATGTATTGTCACGACTTTGATGAAGGAAGACAAAGGTGTTTGGAGGTGGAAGAAATGGATTGAAATGGACTACCGTATTAAATGCTTTCATGCTTAGAGTCATCTAATGTACTCAAAGCATAAGACTAAAGGGCTCGTATATTGACAGTTCATTTCTTTTAAGAAAGGGAGGTAATGTGATGGTGCTATGGCTTTAAGATGTGTATTTTGTCCTTTTTTTTGAAGACAGGTTTTGAGCCACAGGTGCCAAGCTGTCTCTTCCAACCCAATAAGGTAATTGGCTTGTGAGGCCTTGGGTTCTTTTTAAAGGTTAGAACAAGGAAGCAGCATGAATGGGTGGAGTCAGGCTCTCTAGAACTAGGGTTTTAGTTTAGCCTTCAGCAGTTATTGAGGTTTTGAAGTTGGTTGTGGAAGCAGCTGTACATCTCTCTCTGGTCTACAGCTGAAAGCTTGAGTTCTCTCTCTGCTGCCAGAATTGCACGTGACACAATATGTTTTACTGACTTTGCCATTGCCAAAGGTGTGTTTATGGGATGTTACTATATTGGAACAGTTGCTGTTTAGTAGTTAAATAAGCTATTATTCTGTTAAGTTTTCCAATAGAGTTAATGTTAGACCAATTCCTTTCTTTTGTTTGTATTTTAACTGTAGGATAAGAATCAAGTGAGCTTTGCTTAAAACTGAGTGGCTTAACCAATCAAATTACATTTGGAGCACAGCACCTTACACCTCCCTTTAAATAAGGTAAAAGTGAGGGTCTAGGCTATTTCCTTGAATATTAGAGGGGGTTTGGTCTGGTCCATAACAAATTGGGGGTTCATCCAGGATCAAAGTCTCTAATTCCAGGTTGGATTGAAGATTATTGCGTTCAAAGACACGAGTGTTGGTGTTTTTGTTTGGGTGTTGCACTCAGTTGGCTTAAACGGGGTCGACCTTGTGTAATAATGGCTCTTTCAGTCACTAAGAGATCCCTGGGGGTGGAAGAAGTCACTCCGGGTCGTCTATATAAAGTGAACAAGCCAAAACTTTCCGAACTGGCGAGCAAGCTGGCGTTGCCTCTGCCTGTGAGGTAAGGGGAGATAATTACAGCAACAGCTCTGTATTTACAATTGCCAGGAATGCATTCAGAATCATTGGAAATGGCTAAAATGTAATTGCAAATGAAGCAGCTGGAATTTGAAGCAATAGTGAAGGAAAAAGAAAGTGAAAAGGAAATAAAACAGTTTGAATTATGATTAAAAGCAGAAGAAAAAGAAAGGAAGGGCCTAGCAAAAGAGAGGGAGAAAGAGAGAGGAGTGAGACAGAAAGAGAAAGATTTTGAACTTCTGAAGTTCTCAATGAAAGAGGAAAGTTGACTTAAAAATGTCGAGAAAAAAGGAGGACAATTGATGGGGAAAGTGATGAAGGGCAAACCCATCATAGCCAAAAGCCTGACGGGGATCTGTTACCGAAGCGTTACTGAAGTTTGATGAGATGGACATAGAAGCCCTTTTTCATTTCATTTGGGAAAGTGGCTAAACAAATGAAATGGCCAGTAACCATGTGGGTATTGTTGATTCAAATAAAACTGGTTGGGTTATAGAACATAGAACATAGAACATAACAGCGCAGTACAGGCCCTTTGGCCCTCGGTGTTGCGCCGACCTGTGAAACCAATCTGAAGCCCATCTAACCTACACTATTCCATTATCATCCATATGTTTATCCAACGACCATTTAAATGCCCTTAAAGTTGGCGAGTCTACAACTGCTGCAGGCAAGGCATTCCATGCCCTGACTACTCTCTGAGTAAAGAATCTACCTCTGACATCTGTCCTATATCTATCACTCCTCAATTTAAAGCTATCTCCCCTCGTGCTAGCCGTCACCATCCGAGGAAAAAGGCTCTCACTGTCCACCCTATCTAATCCATTGATCATCTTGTATATCTCTATTAAGTCACCTCTTAACCTTCTTCTCTCTAACGAAAACAGCCTCAAGTCCCTCAGCCTTTCCTCATAAGACCTTCCCTCCATACCAGGCAACATCCTGGTAAATCTCCTCTGCACCCTTTCCAATGCTTCCACATCCTTCCTATAATGCGGCAACCAGAACTGTACGCAATACTCCAAGTGCGGCCGCACCAGAGTTTTGTACAGCTGCAACATGACCTCACAGCTCCAAAACTCAATCCCTCTACCAATAAAACCTAACACACCGTACGCCTTCTTAACAACCCTATCAACCTGGGTGGCAACTTTCAGGGATCTATGCACATGTTTGGATGGAGGATTTCAGCAATAAGGAGAGGCTGAATAGATTGAGGCTATTTTTCTGGAGTGTTGGAGGCTGAGGGGTGACCTTATAGAGGTTTATAAAATCATGAGGGGCACGGATAGGATGAAAAGCCAAGAGCTTTTTCCCAAGTGGGGGAGTCAAAACTAGAGCGCATAGATTTAAGGTGAGAAGGGAAAGATTTAAAAGGACCGAACAGGCAACTTTTTCAAGCAAAGGGTGATGCGTGTATGGAAAAAGTTGCATGAGGAAGTGACGGAGGCTGGTACAATTCCAACATTTAAAAGGCATCTGGATGGTATATGAATAGGAGGGTTTTAGAGGGATATGGGCCAAATGCTAGCAAATGGGACTAGATTAATTTAGGATATCTGGTCGGCATGGACAAGTTAGACTGAAGGATCTGTTTCCATGCTGTACATATTTATGACTTGAAAGTAGGCGGAGCTAGTAAGGTATTTATATCACTATCAGAGGAGGTATCTGGGGAGCAGGATGAGATGAACAAAGCCATCTAAGTGCATATGAACTAGTGCCAGAAGCATACGGACGTTTTAGGAATCTAAGGAGGGAACCTGGACAAAGGTACACAGAGTCTGAAAGAATCAAACAAAGTTACTTTGTTCGGTGGTTAAGGACATTGAAAATAGATCAAACATATGATGCTCTTACAGAGATAGTTATTTCGGAGCAGTTCAAAAATTCATTTCCTGAAGTAATGGGAACTGATGTGGAAGAGCAGAATGTTAAAACTGCATGATTAGCAGCAGAAATAACAGATGATTATAAGCTCATTCATAAATCAAAGTTTGGCTTCTGCCATCAATGCCAATTTGTGAGGGATAGAAATTGGGGAAAAGAGAAAACTTCAGGTAATAAAGTACAAGGAGATCTCACTGAAGATATTAAATATAGTTCACGAAATAGTAGGAACTGCAGATGCTGGAGAATCTGAGATAACAAGGTGTAGAGCTGGATGAACACAGCAGGCCAAGCAGCATCAGAGGAGCAGGAAAGCTGACATTTCGGGTCAAGACCCTTCTTCAGAAATTCTGAAGAAGGGTCTAGGCCCGAAACGTCAGCCTTCCTGCTCCTCTGATGCTGCTTCTTGGGCTGCTGTGTTCATTCAGCTCTACACCTTGTTATCTTAAATATAGTTTACCACAGGTTAAAAAAGAAACCCATGAGGAGGGGGAGAGAAGTAAAAACCCTCAGGTGTTTTCACTGCAATAAGATAAAACATGTGAAGTCGCAGCATTGGTAGTTTAAGAAAAGCACTGGGAAAACAGGATGTGGCAAAACAAGATAAGCCTTATTAAAGTGTTAAAGGAGATTCCAGTGGAAGGTAAGGAGCTGCAAAAGAATGTCCAACCTAGTCAGGGGTTGGTTAATGAGAAAGTACAAGATCTCTTTAAAGAATTTATCCGTGTGGGTAAGGTTTACTCATGTGTACCAGCAGGAGTAGGTTAAAAACTTTAAGAGGTAAGGTGCAAGTCAAACTCTGATGATGAGGGATGGGGAAGTATGTACTTTGGAAGGAGTATTGTCAGAGAAAGTGGTAATGGAGTTCACGGTGAGAAGAACACTGCTCCATTGTATAAAGTGAGTTTGGAGAGTCGGTGAAAAGTAGCGAAGTGATGGTAGGAGCAATAGAGAAATTCTCTGTTCTGAAGCTACAGGTTATCCTTGGGAATGATACAGCTGCATCATAGGTGGGAGTGAAGCCTGCTGTGAACAAAGAACAAAGAACAAAGAAAACTTACAGCCCAGGAACAGGCCCTTCGGCCCTCCAAGCCTGTGCCGATCCAAATCCACTGTCTAAACCTATCGCCCAATTCCGAAGGATCTGTATCCCTCTGCTCCCCACCTACTCATGCATCTGTCCAGACGCACCTTAAATGAATCTACCGTGCCTGCCTCTACTACCTCTGCTGGCAACGCCTTCCAGGCACCTACCACCCTCTGTGTAAAGTACTTTCCGCGTGTATCCCCCTTAAACTTTTCTCCTCTCACCTTGAACGCGTGACCCCTCGTTATTGAATCCCTCACCCCTGGGAAAAAGCTTATCTCTATCAACCCTGTCTATACCCTTCATGATTTTGAAGACCTCAATCAGGTCCCCCCTCAATCTCCTTTCTTCTAATGAAAACAATCCTAACCTACTCAACCTGTCTTCATAGCTAGCACCTTCCATACCAGGCAACATCCTCGTAAACCTTCTCTGTACCCTCTCTAAAGCTTCCACATCCTTTCGGTAATGTGGCAACCAGAACTGTACACCGTATTCTAAATGCAGCCAAACCAAAGTCTTGTACAATTTTAACATGACCTGCCAGCTCTTATACTCAATACCCCGTCCGATGAAGGCAAGCATACCATGTGCCTTCTTGACCACTCTATCCACCTGTGCAGCCACCTTCAGGGTACAATGGACCTGAACTCCCAGATCTCTCTGCTCATCAACTTTTCCCAAGGCTCTTCCGTTTACAGTATAGTTTGCTCTAGAATTAGACCTCCCAAAATGCATCACCTCACACTTGCCCGGATTGAACTCCATCTGCCACTTCTCCGCCCAACTCTCCAGTCTATCTATATTCTCCTGTATTCTTTGACAATCCCCTATGCTTTCTTCTACTCCCCCAATCTTCGTGTCATCTGCAAACTTACTGATCAGACCACTTATGCCTTCTTCCAGATCATTTATGTATATCACAAACAACAGTGGCCCCAGCACTGATCCCTGTGGAACACCACTGGTCACCTTTCTCCATTTCGAGAAACTCCCTTCAACTACTACTCTCTGTCTCCTGTTGCTCAACCAGTTCTTTATCCACCGAGCTAGAACACCCTGCACACCATGTGACTTCACTTTCTCCATTAGTTTACGATGGGGAACCTTATCAAACGCCTTACTAAAGTCCATGTAGATGACATCTACTGCCCTTCCTTCATCTATCAACTTGGTCACTTCCTCAAAGAACTCTATTAAGTTAGTAAGGCATGATCTCCCCTGCACAAAACCATGTTGCCTATCACTGATAAGCCCATTCTTTTCCAAATATAAATAGATTCTATCCTTCAGTACCTTCTCCAGCAACTTTCCCACCACTGACGTCAGGCTTACTGGTCTGTAGTTACCTGGAATATCCCTACTACCCTTCTTGTACAGGGGGACAACATTAGCAACTCTCCAGTCCTCCGGCACTTCACCTGTGTTTAAGGATGCTACAAAGATATCTGTCAGGGCCCCAGCTATTTCCTCTCTCGCCTCCCTCAGCATCCTGGGATAGATCCCATCTGGTCCTGGGGATTTGTCCACCTTAATATCCTTTAGCCTACCCAACACATCTTCCCTCCTTATGTCAACGTGATCCAGAGTAAACAAACTTCTATCTCTAATCTCAACATTCTTCATGTCCCTCTCCTCAGTGAGCACTGATGCAAAGTAATCATTGAGAATCTCACCCATTTTCTCAGGTTCGACACAAAACCTTCCCTCCTTATCCTTTAGTGGACCAACCCTTTCTCTAGTTACCCTCCTGCTTCTTATATATGAATAAAAGGCCTTGGGATTCTCCTTAATTCTGTTGGCTAAAGTTATTTCATGACCCCTTTTAGCCCGCTTGATTCCTCGTCTAAGATTGGTCCTACTCTCCCGATATTCCTCCAAGGACCGTTCTGTTCTTAGCTGCCTGGACCTTACGTACGCTTCCCTTTTCTTCTTGGCTAGTCGCACGATTTCTCCTGTCATCCACGGCTCACGAATCTTTCCTTTCCTATCCCTTGTTTTCAAAGGGACATGCCTATCCTGCACTATCTTCAACCTATCTTTGAAAGCCTCCCACATATCAAATGTGGACTTCCCTTCAAATAGCTGTCCCCAATCCACATTTCCCAGCTCCTGCCGAATTTTGATATAATTGGCCTTGGCCCAGTTTAGTATTCTTCCCTTAGGACCACTCTCATCTTTGTCTACGAGTATTCTAAAACTTACAGAATTGTGGTCACTATTCCCAAAGAAATCCCCCACTACAACTTCTACCACCTGGCCTGGCTCATTCCCCAACACTAGGTCCAATATGGCCCCTTCCCTAGTTGGACTATTGACATACTGCTCTAGAAAACATTCCTGGATGCTCCTTACAAATTCTGCCCCATCCAGACCTCTGATACTAAGTGTATCCCAGTCAATGTTGGGAAAATTAAAATCTCCCATCACCACCACCCTGTTGCCTCTACATCTTTCCATAATCTGTCGACCTATTTGTTCTTCTACCTCACGCTCACTGTTGGGAGGCCTGTAGTACAGCGCCAACAATGGAACTGCACCCTTCTTATTTCTCAGCTCTACCCATAATGCCTCACTGCTCAAGCCCTCCATAGTGCCCTCTTTTAGCACAGCCGTGATATCATCCCTGACCAGCAATGCAACTCCTCCCCCCCTTTTACTTCCCTCCCTGTCCTGTCTGAAGCACCTATATCCTGGGACATTTAGTTGCCAATCATCCCCTTCCTTCAATCAAGTCTCTGTGATCACAATAACGTCATACTCCCAGGCACTAATCCAAGACCTAAGTTCGTCTGCCTTACCCACTATACTCCTTGCATTAAAGTATATGCACTTCAGACCACCAGTTCCTTTGCGTTCATCTGCTCTCTGCCTACTCTTCCCCTTGGTAATGCTAACTTCATGATCCTTACAGTCTCTAGTTTCCACCTCACTGTCTACTCGTCTTCTCCTCTGGTTCCCAGACCCCTGCCACATTAGTTTAAACCCTCCCCAACAGCCCAAGCAAAAACTCCCCCGAGGACACTAGTTCCAGTCTCGTTCAGGTGTAGACCATCCAATTTGTAATAGTAACAATTAGAGGCTCCACCGAGATTGAAAAGCCAGTGGAAAATCAGGCAACTGAGATGTTACAGGAAGTATATCCTGGGATTTTTCCTGACTGTGTGGTAACAAGGCCATAAAGCCACAGGTTGAAATGGAAGGAGAAATCAAAGAAGAAAGACAAGGAAGTTGAAGTTCAATTTATCAGAAAATGTGTTTGATCTTTGAGGGAAAAAAACAAGAACAGTTGGAGGACAAAGTGAATATTTTTAGCTCAGACAGGTTGGTTGAATTACAACAAAAGATGAAAAAATAAAGTAGTTTTATCAAAAAGCATACATATAAGAAGCATCTGAGTGTATTCCAGAATGTTACTGTCTTAAAAATGAAGTCTTGATGAGGAAATGGACACTATTACATATTCAGGCAGATGAAAAATGGGCAGAAGTTCATCAAGTTGTATTACCAGTGAGTAATAGAAAGTAAGTGTTGCAGGTAGCAGTGCATCATGTCGACAGTACACACTGCTGCTTAAAGCAGTGATGGTGGAGGAAATGGATGTTTGTGGATGGGATGCTAATCGAACTGGTTACTTTGTCCTGGATAGTGTCAAGTTTCTTGAATATTGTTGGAGTTGCACTCATCCAGGCAAGGGGACAGCATGCTTTGTAGATGTGGACAGGCTTTGGGGAGTCAGAAGGTGAGTTACTTGTTGCAGTATTCCTAGCTCTGACCTGCTCTTGCAGCCACTGTATTTATCTGGCAGGTCCAGTTTAATTTCTGGTTAATGGTAACCTCCGGGATGTTGATAATGGAGGATTCAATTATCATAATGCCATTGAATATCAAGAAGCGATTGTGAGATTCTCTCTTGTTGAAGATGGTCATTGCCTGGCACTTATGCAAGTAACTTTAATGCCACACTTCAGCCCAAGTCTGGATATTGTCCAGTCTTGCCGCACTTGAACATGAACTGGTTCAGTATCTGAGGAGTCATGAACGGTGCTGAACATTGTGCAATCATCAGCTAACTCTTCTGACCTTATGATGGAGGGAATGTCCCAGACACCACCATCACCATCCCTGGACATGTCCTGTCTCACTGGCAGGACAGACCCAGCAAAGGGGGTGGCACAGTGGTATACAGTTGGGAGGGAGTTACTCTAGGAGTCCTCAACATTGACTCCGGACCCCATGAAGTCTCGTGGCTTCAGGTGAAACATGGGCAAGGAAACCTCCTGCTGATTACCACATACCGTCCTCCCTCAGCTGATGAATCCATACTCCTCCATGTTGAACAGCACTTAGAGGAAGCACTGAGGATGGCAAGGGCACAAAATGTACTCTGGGAGGGGGATTTCAATGTCCACCACCAAGAGTGGCTCGGCAGCAGTACCACTGATCGAGCTGGTCAGGTCCTAAAGGACATAGCTGCAAGACTGGGTCTGTGGCAGGTGGTGAGGGAACCAACAAGAGGGAAAAACATACTTGACCTCATCCTTACAAATCTGCCAGCTGTCCATGACAGTATAGGTAAGAGTGAGTGACCATTGCACAGTCCTTGTGGAGACAAAGTCCCACCTTCACTATGAGAACAACCTCCACTGTGTTGTCAGGCACTATCACCATGCTAAGCAGGTCAGACTTCGCACAGATCTAGCAACTCAAGACTGGGCATCCATGAGTTGCTGTGGGCCATCAACAGCAGCAGAGTTGTACTCCAACACAATCTGTAACCTCACGGCCCGGCATATCGCCACTCAACCATTACCATCAAGCCAGGGGATCAACCCTAGTTCAATGAAGAGTGCAGGAGGGCATGCCAGGAACAGCACCAGGCATACCTGAAGATGAGATATCAACCTGATGAAGCCACCAAACAGCAAAAGCAGCAAGTGATAGACAGAACTAAGCAATCCCACAACCAACGGATCAGATCGAAGCTCTGCAGTCCTGCCACATTCTGTCATGAATGGTGGTAGACAATTAATCAACTCACTGGAGGAGGCGGCTCCACAAATATCCCATCCTCAATGATGGAAGAGCCCAGCACATCAGTGCAAAAGATAAGGCTGAAGCATTCGCAGTAATCGTCAGCCAGAAGTGCCAAGTGGACGATCTATGTCAGCCTCCTCCAGTGGTCCCCAGCTTTACAGATACCAGTCTTCAGCCAATTCGATTCACTCCACATGATATCAAGAAATGGTCGAAGACACTGGATACTGCAAAGGCTACGGGCCCTGACAACATTCCGGCAATAGTACTGAAGACTTGCGCTCCAGAACTTGCTGCTCCCCTAGCCAAGCTGTTCCAGTACAGTTACAAAGCTGGTATCTACCTGATAATGTGGAAAATTGCCCAAGTACATCCTGTACACAAAAAGCAGAACAAATCCAACCTGGCCAGTTATTGCCCCATCAGTCTCCTCTCGATCATCAGTAAAGTGATAGAAGGTGTCATCAACAGTGCTATTAAGCAGCACCTGCTCAGTGACACCCAGTTTGGGTTCTGCGAGGGCCACTCAGCTCCTGACCTCATTACAGCCTTGGTTCAAACATGGACAAAAGAGCTGAATTCCAGAGGTGAGGTGAGAGTGACGGCCCATGATATCAAGGCTGCATTCAACCAAGTGTGGTATCAAGGAGCCCTAGCAAAACTGGAATCAATAGGTATCAGGGGACAAACTCTCCGGTAGATGGAGTCATTCTTGACACATAGGAAGATGGTCGTGGTTGTGGGAGGTCAATCATCTCAGCTCCAGGACATCTCCACAGGAGTTCCTCAGCGTGGTGTCCTATGCCCAACCATCTTCAGCTGTTTCATCAATGACTTTCCCTCTGTTGTAACGTCAGAAGTGGGGATGTTACTTTACTCAATATTCACAATGGCAGTGATAACTCCCTCTTAGTCTCTGGGACTGAATGTTTACATGGCTGCAAACCCTTCCATTATCTGTGCCTCATTCCCCACTGCCAAATTAGCTTAAATTCCTCAATAACACTACCCATTGCCCACACATACCCACAGCAGGATGTCAATCCCCTTTTGATTTTGGTGCAGCTCAACAGGATTCTACAGGATCAACCTTCCTCAGAAACAGACCCAAAGATCCAGGAATCTAAAGCCTTCTCCCCTATTTCAACTTTCTAGCACAGGGCACTACAAGTAATCCAGAGATTACAACCTTTGAGTTCCTGCTTTTCAATCTGCCACCTACCTCCTTAAATTCTTGTTGCATGACACATACTTCTTTCTATCAATACCATTGGTCCCAATGTGAACTATGACCTCTGACTGTTCACTGTTCCCCTTCACAATGCTCCACGGCCATTCAGTCACATCCTTGCCCCTGCCACAGAGAACCAGCACACCATCATCAAGTCATGTATCTACAATTGAGTCTCCTAATTTTCTTCCTCTCCTTCTACAGCTGGGCATCTCGCTGCACTCCCCAGAGGACCTGTTATGCTCACCGTTTTCTAACGCAGAAAAATTGTCCTTGAGTGAGATGCTCTATGTGACATTCCTCCTACCTGCCTAACTTCCTTCTTTTGACTGATAGTCACCCATTCCCTCTCTAATTGTACTTTCTTAGGCTGGTGGGGTGACCACATCTAAAGACATGCTATTCACTTAATTCCCAGCCTTGCAGTTATACAGCTGCACCTCCAGCCGATACTGAAACTCCAAAGTGCTCAGACTGAATAATCTGGTGGCACTTCCTGCAGATGTGGTCATCCAGGCTGCCAAGAATGTCTGAGATTCCCCACACACTGCAGGCCATGCAACACACAGGAGCTCCCCTGTCATACCTAAAACACTCTTACCCTAAATTTAAGTTAAAAAATTCAGTTTTGTTAAAGATGGAACTCTTAACTTTCCTTCATGCTTTTCTCCACTTTAAGGCTGCAACCTACACACTATCAACTGATCAAGTGTCTGCAGATTTTTTTTTTTACATACAGGCAATATTTGCATTGGGGTTAGCTGCTGACTGACCTCTCACTCTTATTCGCACTAGTTTTTTGGCTCTGATATCCTGTGTAATCCCTATCTGCGTAATTTTCACCAGCCCTTCCATTTGAGAAACCTATACTGCTCTAATTCCCAACTGTTACACAAACCTGATTTGATTCATTCGACAACTGGTGGCCATGATTTTGGCAGCTTTGCCCCAAACTAGAGTTTCCTCTCACATTTCTCCACATCTCCCTCCTTTTTAAGATGCTCCTTATGACCTAATTCCTAGATTAAGGAATTGTACCTATATCACTTTCTGTGGTTGTGTTAAGAACATGTCTATTGATGTCGCTCGTTCAGTGACTTATAGAATTTCTTTACAATCAAACACTATGCAGTTCTTAATCTTTTCTACCAAAACCACGCAAAAGGTTCTCCATAACTTGGGGAAACTACTCACTTCTTGGCAAAATCGTGTTGTTGGACCATCTTCCGCAGATTCAGCAAATTCTGTCCACGGCAATTTTTCTCTGGTACAGAAAGCAAATGGCATGGCTACGAAAAGAAATACTGCAATGAGTTCTGATGAAGATATAGAGTAGAACACTGCTCCAAATAAATGTTCAAAAATACATGCGGAATATGTCAGATACCCAGAGGAGGGATTCTATGGGTGGGGATGGGGTGAGGGGATCTGAAGAGAAACAAAGTTAATGGTTTCAGCTGAATATGACCCTCATCCACAGCTGAAGGAAGCTTGGGTTTGATGCTGTTGAAAGTGGCAGAGGAGAACAACAGGGAAGGTCTGAGATAAAAAATTTAAAATTGATGATTAACTGGGGGCCTAGGTCAGGAGCACAGGGATAATGGGTGCAGACAAGAACAGCAGAGTCTTTCCAGAACCTCCAATTTCCAAAGGGTAGCCAGGAAAGCTTTTGAATAGTTTTGGTACTGCGGAAGGGACGTAAATCTGATTGGAGGGATTCAAACTTGGAGCTCTCAAAAAGACACGAAGAAATTTGCGAGCTGCCAAAATATTTGAGGGCTTCAGACAGGAATAGGAGTTGGAGAGGGAGCAAACATTTGGAAGGACATTGGGGACAAGATTGGGTTTCCAAGAGGAATGATCCTGCAGATTTAGAGAGGGGTCCATTGACAATATTGGCGAGCATGTTTTACAATGGCTCAGAATAAGATCCTTCCTTTTGTACTCGATCCCACTGCTAATAAATCTGATGAATAAAGAATCTTCTGCTCCTGAAGATGCTGAGCTTGGGCACGTGATTGGGTGGGATAGTGACATATCTAAATCCTGCCATCTTCTTGTCACCACCAAAATCAAACTCTGAATGGGAAGACCCGCAGTCACGCTCTAGCTCATGGAAGGCTTGTTTCTTCCCCAGGTTTCTCAACAGGTCTGAGATGGCCAATTAGTCCAAAGCCTGGTCTGCAGACTGCCACATGCAGGGTGGGTGGTGTTTGAAGGGTTGACCACATGCTACCTTGTTCCTTCAGTTGGTTTTTTCCTCCAATTACATCCTCACTTCAGGATTTACCTCAGTTTCTGAGCTATGAAGGTTGTGTGCTTAAGTCTGTCACTATTGGGACTGTGCCCGATGGTCCTAATGTTCCAGGTCCCAAACTCCATTTTGATGAATGGGAAATGCCTGCATATCGTTATTGCATGTCAATAGTCATAGGCATCTATAGTACAGGATGAGGCCCTGCGGCCCACTGTACCTGTGCCAGTCAAAAACAACCACTTAGCTATTTGAAGACCATTTCCCAACACTTTGCCCACAGCTTCGTATGCCTTGGCACCACAACATAGAATATGGGTCAGAGAACAGTACAGTACAGGTTCATACCTTTCAGTTCATCATCTATGTCTGTACTAAGAACAAAGAACAAAGAAAATTACAGCACAGGAATAGGCCCTTCGGTCCTCCAAGCCTGCGCCGATCCAGATCCTCTATCTAAACCTGTCGCCTGTTTTCCAAGGATCTGTATCCCTCTGCTCCCTGCCCATTCATGTATCTGTCTAGATACATCTTAAATGACGCTACTGTGCCCACCTCTACCACCTCAGCTGGCAACGCGTTCCAGGCACCCACCACCCTCTGCATAAAGAACTTTCCACACGTATCTCCTTAAACTTTTCCTCTCTCACCTTGAAATCGTGATCCCTAGTAATTGAGTCCCCCATTCTAGGAAAAAGCTTCTTGCTATCCACCCTCTCTATACCTCTCATGATTTTGTAGACCACAATCAGGTCCCCCCTCAACCTCCGTCTTTCTAATGTAAATAATCCTAATCTACTCAAACTCTCTTCGTAGCTAGTGCCCTCCATACCAGGCAACATCCTGGTGAACCTCCTCTGCACCCTCTCCAAAGCATCCACATCCTTTTGGTAATGTGGCGGCCAGAACTGTACGCAGTATTCCAAATGTGGTCGAACCAAAGTCCTATACAACTGTAACATGACCTGCCAACTCTTGTACTCAATACCCCGTCCGATGAAGGAAAGCATGCTGTATGCCTTCTTGACCACTCTATCGACCTGCATTGCCACCTTCAGGGTACAATGGACCTGAACACCCAGATCTCTCTGTGCATCAATTTTCCCCAGGGCTTTTCCATTTACAGTATTGACCATGATGCCATTCTAAACTAATCCGATCTGCCTGCACAAGGTCCGTATCTCCTCTATTCCAAGCCTGTTCATAAGTTTATCTAAAAGCCTCTTAACCATTGCTAATGTATTTGCTTCTACCACCTCCCATGGAAGCATGTTCCAGGCACCTACCACCCTCTGTTTAAAAACTTGCCCCACAAATCTCCTTTAAATATTTCCCCCTCACCATAAACTATGCTACTAGTGTCTGACAATTCCACCCCGGGAAAAAGACTTTGACTATCCACCCTACCTATTCCCCTCGTAATTTTATATATTTCTGTTAGATCACCCCTCAGCCTTTGATGCTCCAGCGAAAACAACCTCTCCTTATAATTCCAATCCAGGCAACATCCTGGTAACAAGCGTGGGGCTGGATGAACACAGCAGGTCAAGCAGCATCATAGGAGCAGGAAAACTTGACGTTTCGGGCCTAGACCCTTCATCAGACCCTACATCCTGGTAAACCTCTTTTGCACCCTCTCCAAAGCCTTCACATCCTTCCTATTGTGTGGCAACCAGAACTGCGTACAATATTCCAAATCTGGCCTAACAAAAGTTTTATACAGCTGCAACTTGGCTTACCAACTTTTATACATAATGCCCCAACTGACGAAGGCAGACGTGTCATACAGCTTCTTTACCACTTTGTCCACTTTCAGGGAGCTATGGACTTGCACCCCAAGATCCCATTGAATATTAATGCTCCTAAGGATCCTACCATTTACAGTATACCTTCCTCTTGTAATTGACCTCCCAAAATGTATTACTTGTCCAGATTAAATTCCATCTGCAATTTCTCTGCCCAACTTGCCAACTGATCAATACAATGCCGTATCCTTTGACAAACTTCCTCACCATCCACAACTCCACCAATTTTCATGTCGTCTGCAAACTTTCTAATCGGACGTTCTACATTTTCATCCAAATCATTTCTACATATTATAAGCAACAGAGATCCCAGAGGTTGTGCAACACCAATGGTCACAGACTTCCAGTCAGAAAAACAGCCTTCAAAACTACCCTCTGTCTTCTATGAACAAGCCAATTTTGTATTCCACTTACCAATTCACCATGGATCCCATGTGATGTAATCTTCTGGACCAGCCTACCATCAGGGATCTCGTCAAATGCTTTAGCAAAGTTCATGAGGACAGCATCCACTGTTTTACCATCATCAATCATCTTTTTCATTTCCCCAAAAAACTCAATCAAATTTGTGAGACAAGACCTCCCCTGCATAAAGTCACACTGACTATCCCTAATAAGTCATTTCTTTTCCAAATGCAAGTAAATCATGTATCTAAGAATCTTCTCCAATAACTTCCCTCCCACAGATGTAAGGCTCAATGGCTTATAATTTTCTGGATTATCCCTGTTGGCCTTCTTAAACAAAGGAACAACACTGGTTAATCTCCAATCTTCTGTCGTTAAAGAGGATACAAAGATCTCTGTCAAGGCCCCAGCAATCTTCCCCCTTGCCTCCTTCAGTATGCTGGGAACTTATCTACCTTAAATGTTTTTTTAAAAACACCAACACCACCTCCTCCCTAATATAGACATGCCCTAAAATGTTGACGTACTCTTCCCATGTCTTACCATCAGCCATGTCCTTCTTGGTGAATGCCGAAGCAAAATACTCATTAAACACCTCACCCATTCCCTTTGACTTCAAGCATAAATTCCGTCTTTTGTCCCTGAGTGGACCTACCCTTTCCCTAGATACCTTCTTGCTTTTAATCTTACCCGGTCTCACTAGCAAACTTCCCTGTAAGGATTTTGGGGTCCTTCTAATTTAGATGCAATTAATCCTTCTTGCACAAGTGCTTATCTAGACATTCTTAAATGTCATGAGGCTTTCTGCCTCTATCACCCTTATTGGCAGTGAGTTCCAGATACCAACCATCCTCTTACTGAAAACATTTTTCATCACAATCCTCCAGACCTCCTGCCCCTTAACCTAAATCTATGCCCTGCTGTTTGATCCCTCCATGGAGAAGTGTATTCCTGTCTACGCTATCTAAACCCACACTATTTTAGACATCTTAGTCATAATCCTCTCTCAATCTCCTTGGCTCCAAGGAAATCTATCCCAGTCTGTCTAATCTCTCTTCATAACTAAAATTCTCCAAACCAGGTTACATTGTGGTAAATCCTCTCTGCATCCTTTCCAGTGCTATCTCTTCTCTCCTGTCATGTGGTTCAAGAACTCCACACAATACTCAGGCTGTGGCCTAACCAAATTCATATACAGTTCCAGCATAGCCTCCCTGTTCTTAAACTTAATGCCTCGTCTAATAAAGACAAGAATTCCACGTGCCTTCTTAACCACTTTACCTATCTGTCTTGATACTTTATGGGACTGGTGGACATGCACACCAACGTCACTCTGATCCTCAATGCATCCTAGGTTTCTACCATTCATCATGTTTTCCCTTGCCTTGTTTGTCCTGTCCAAGTGCTTCACCTCACATTTATCCTGATTGAATTTCATTTGCCACTGATCAGCCCATCAGACCAGACCTTTTGCAGTCTAGGGCAATCCTCCTCACTATCTACCAACCCACCAATTTTTATATCATCTGCAAACTTATTGATCAAGCCTCTTGTATTCAAGTCTAACTCATATATATAAACAACAAACAGCAAGGGACTCAAAGTGATGCCTGCAGGAACCCACTGGTCACAGACTTCCAGTCAAAAAAGCACCCTGCAACCATCACCTTCTGCATCCTGCCAATCAACTAATCATTGCTTCATTTTGCCAAATTTCCTTCGATTCCATGGGCTTTTACCTTTGCTATCAGTCTCCCATGTGGGACCTTATCAAAAGCCTTGCTGAAAACCAAGGAGACTACATCAAAAGTACTGTCCTCATCTACACACCCAATGACTGCTTCAAAAAGTTCAATCTAGTTGGTCAGACATGATCTCCCCTTAACAAACTATGTTGATTGTTTTTGATTAATCCCACCCTAAATGCAGATTAATTCTGTCCCTCAGAATTACCTCCAATAGGCTCCCCACAGGCTTGTAGTTTCCTGGTTTATGCCTTGCTCCCATCTTGAATAATGGTACCATATCAGCTGTCATCCAGCTCTCTAGCACCTCTCCTATGGCCAGAGAGGAACTGAAATTGTTTGTAAACATCCCTACTATTTCCTCCCTTGTCTCATTCAACTGTCACATGGTTTTGACAGAGTTGAGCCTCGGTCCACTGGCAAAGCAATTCCAAGACAGTTGGAGGCCAGTTCCCCTGTGAGACATTAGCATGGTCTATGCATGTAATCTGTGGTCAGAATCTAACTGACATACCATAACAGTTTCACAGATAACTCCTAGTTTTAAAATATATGCATTGTCACGTTCAAAAAATCTTGATCTCCATGCATCCCTCTTCCAATTTCATATTTTTCCCTTCCATTTCAAATTAAGAATGATTTACATTCTTAAGTTCCTTTATATTTGTTGGTTCTGCCATCAAGCAGCAAACTCTGTTCATTGGCTGCTTGCTAAGTCTTTCGTCGTATGGGTCAGGCTCATATCTGAGAGTTTGGGTTCAAGGCAGAGCGGTTGAGAAGAAGGTAATGTCAAGAAACAAAAACAGAAATTTCTGGAAGAATTTATCAGTTCTGGCTGCATCCACGGAGAGAAAGCAGAATTAATGTTACGGATCCAGTGGCCTTCTTCAGAAGGGTCTGAAGGATCTTTGGTAGGGTCACTGGACCTGAAATATTGACACAAGAAATATCTTCTGATTTTGGCTTCTTTGTAACACCATTTATTAAATATTAAGACTAAATCAGCAACCCTAGATATTCAGTGATATACCAAGCTCTAATGTTACTGCTACATTATTGAAATCCATAAACTTTAACTCTAAATTCTAATCAATATATTCCACGTGCTTGTCTCTTCATTCCGGCTCCACTCACACTGTACTACTTGTGGCCAGTGAGGAGCAGCTCCGTGACATCATCACAAGGTTGCTCACGAGCCCTAAAGCCCTTGCACAACAGGTCACCCCCTAATCCTGCCTGTTTAGTTGTGGGCTCTGATCCTCATGGCCCCATAATATGATTGCTGGAAAACAATGATAGGGTTTACAGTGCAAACTCAGAAAACCAAGGTGTGGATGTCACTCTCCTATCATGAGCTGTGCAAAATGAAAGTACCAAAAACGTTGTAAATGGAGGCCTAATGTCAGCACTAAGACTGAGGACCAACTAATTCATTTGGGCTAATAATGTCAGCATTATTGTCTCTAAGTTTTCCCACCAGTGAGGTTAACCTGATTGGGCAGTAGTTTCTGGGTACATCACCCTTCTCTTTTTTGTAAACAGAGGTTTAACATTCACAATTCTCCACTATTCTGGCACCATCTCTAACACAGATTAGAAGACCCAGGTCTTGTTGAATTCTAGGTTTGAGCCTGAGAAGTTCCACTCTTACTTCTCATCCAGACAGGGTGACTTTGAGGGCTACCAACCTTTTAATTACCTCCTCTTTATATTTACCCTCTCCACAGTATCGCTACTTCCATCTTCTTTAATGCTACAGTGCATTTTGCTGCACTAGAGAAAAGGGGATATGGTTAAAGTGCTCACTCAGTACTTCAGACATGACCCTGCTTCCACAAGATGGTCCCTGAGTAACCCCATTCTCCCTTTGACTGCTTTTCACTAATTATTCATTTCAAATAAAATAACTCATGGACTCCCCTTAGTTTCCTGTTAATTTACTGTCATACACTCCTCTTTGTCTCCTGCCCAGCTCTGCAGTTTCACATTCAGTTTCGATCTCCAATCTATCTGAACTGTATGATTGTCATTTTTTTTATTACATGGGATGTGGACATTACTGGCTAGGCTAGTATTTATTGCTTATTTACAGTCTTATTTAAACCTATATCTTCACTCATCTATACAGCTCTATGTCTGAACCATTTTCTCTTTGAAGGTCTCCCACTATTCAATGACTGCTTTGTCTACTAACTTCTGATTCCAAGCCACCTGGGCCAGACTCCTTTTTAACTCACTGAAGTTATCTGCATCTGCCGGTAATTTACTGCTTGACTACACCTTCTCCTTTTCCATAAGTATTCTAAACCTGACAATATTATGATCACTATTCCACAAATGCGCTCCCACAGTAACACTTGCCTCATTTTTTTCTCCAGAACCAGATCCAGAAAGCTCCCTTTCTCATTAATCAAGAAAGTTCACCTTTCAGGAATTCCACTGTTATTAATCTTTGTTGTTACTAACCTAGTCTTTATTAGGATAACCAATGCACCCCATTATCAGTACCTATAATTCTCACATCTTCCTTTTCTGCAAATTTGCTCCTCCATATCCTTCTCACCATTGGCTTACCTATAATGCATATCCGGCAATCTAAAAGTTTCTGTTATCATTCCTTAATTCTAACCAAATAAATTCTTCCTTTGATCCTCAATTACGTTATTTTCTCAGTGCTGTATAAATTTACTTGATTAATGCTGCTAACACTCTCTGCTCACCCTATCTTCCCTGAACTTGTAGCCAGAGAGATAAAATCCATAATTACTCCCTTGCTGTTACTGTCATTATACCATAGTTCCATATAGCAAGAGCACACACACACTGCAAATCCATCTTAAACGTCTCACATATGTCCCTAAGAGTCACAGAGTCAGACAGCATAGTACCAGACCCTTTGGTCCAACCCAGACATCCCAATCTGACCTACTCCCATTCGCCAGTACTTGGCCCATTTAACTCTAAATCCTTCCTATTCATATACGCATCCAAATGCCTTTTAAATGTTTTAAATGTATCTGCCTCCACCATTTCCTCTGGCAGCTCATTCCATACACTACCACCCTCTGCGTAAAAAAAACTCTCAAGTACTTTTTAAAATCTTTGCCCTCTCACCTTAAACATATGCCCTCTAGTTTTGGACTGCCCCACACTAGGAAAAACTCACAAACCTTGGGTATTCGCCCTATCCACACCCGTCATGATTTTATAAACTTCTATAAGGTCACTCCTCAGCCTCCGACACTCCAGGGGAAAAAAGCCCCAGTCTATTCAGAGTCTCCCTATACTCGAACTGTCCAGTCCCAGTAACATCCTTGTAAATCATTTCTGCACCCTCTCAAGTTTAATAACATCCTTCTGATAGAAGGGCAACTGAAATTGTATGCAGTATCCCTCCTTTTTGTGAGGTATTCTTTACACTGGTGCTATTCCCCCCTCCCAGTTCATGAACACTGACCCTCTAATGCTACATAGAGGTGCTAACCTCCCCCTCCACATTGACTTCAACTAATCCCCAAGGCACCAGTCAACTTTCTGCGAGGACACTTAGCTTCAGTTCTGTTTAGATGCAACTCACCAAATGAACAGATCCCTCCTGTTCCAAAACTGATTCCAAAACCCCATATCCAAAAGTTTCATTCTATCCACACATTAACATGATGTCTCCCTACAATTCCTATACTAAGTAGCATATGGAACTGGGAACTCCCATCTTTTAAGCTTCCTCCCAAGTTATGAAAACTGACTGCAGAACCCTTAACCTCTTCCATCTACGTCAATGGGCTGATTTATGCCTTTCCCACTCCCCACCTACAATGTTCTACACCTTCTTCTGTTGTCCTTGAGCCAGGCACAAGGGCAGAGACACCCCACACAGAACTCACATCAGCTGCTGTGAGGATGACTGAGAAAATGGAGTATTATTCAACTAGAGAACAATTGGGGAAATTCAAGGTGCAGAGGAATCTAGGTGTTTGTGTACATGCATCACAAAAAGCTAGTATATAGGCATAGCACATTTTAAAGAAGGATAATGAGATGCTACCTTTATTTTACAAGAAGATTTGAATATAAAAGTAAGAATGTTCTGTTTCAGTTTGAGCGAGGCCCCATCTCGAAAACTGTTTACAGTTTTGGTCTCTTTATTTAAGGACGGAAATAAATACATTAGAGGCAGTTCGGAGGAGGTTTACTAGACTGATACCTGGAGTGAGAGTTGTCTTATGAGGAAAGGTTGAAGAGTTTGGGCTTGTTTTCACTGGAATTTAGAAGAGTGGTGACTGGACTGAACTGTATAAGAGTTATAACGATCTTGACAAGGTGGGCACAGGAAGGTTGTTTCTCCTTGTGGGTGAATACAGTACTAAGGAGGCACTGATTTTAAATTAGGGGTCATTGTTTTAGGGCAGATGTGAGGTTTTTTTTCTCTCTCAGAAGGTTGTTCTATTTAGTTCAACTTTGCCTTTGACAGTTTTAATATGGAAGGGCAAAATGTACCTGCGCAGGATGGAGGGCTGAAGGGCCCGTTCATGTGCTGTACTGTTCTTTGTTCTTCGATGGCAGTGGAGTTAGGGTCATTGAATAACCAGAGCTGGGTAGATTCTTGTTTGACAAAAGTAATCAAGGTTAATTAGGGGTAGATGAGAATGTGGAATTTGAAACGTAGACAGATCAGTCACGATCTTATTGAATGACAGAGGCGGTTCCAGGGGTCAAATGGCCTACTTCCGTTTCTGGTTTACATGTTCATCTGTATTAGAGATTCCCTGTGTTTTGGCTGGATATTGGCTTGCCTATTCATGCCGGGCCCTTATTCTATGAAGGGGGATCACTTACTCCAGGCTTCCTGGAGGCAGACAATATTCACTCCACACATGGCAGCCACTTCCACAATATCTGCGATTCGTTTCTGAATTGCTGCAACCTGAGGGTTAAAAAGAAACAGGCCAGTTATTTCCTGCAGATCAGAATACCAGCACATTAAAAACCTACAACAATTTGTAGTTTACAAAAGTTGCCATCAGTTCAGGCGAGGTGACTGTAAAGTTCCATCAACGTGTTCCTTCTGTCCCTGTTCTCATTGAATGGGAACTCTCTGAATGAAAAACGACTATCGATTCCCTGTGATTAATGTCCCCATTCAATAGTGCATTTTCGAAGACTGGTTCCAAGCTGTCTGGCCTTGGTCTCATATACAGGTATCATTACTTATATTAGTCAAAAAATACAATTTCACCCCCCTCCCCAATACACAGTGCTCAAACTAAGACTGTCTCTTTTTTGGCAGGAAGAATCAAAAATAAGCATATTATCTAAACAATGAGAGATTGCAAAGCTCTGAGATGTACAGGAATCTGGACATCCCAGTACTTGAAATGCATGTCGTTAGTATGCAGGTACAGCATGTAATCAGGAAAGCTAATGAAATGGTACGTTTTATTGTGAGGAGAATTGAATGCAAGAGTAGGGAGTACTATATACATTGTTGACTTCTTTGTGTATAAATGCATTGGAAGCAATTCAGAGAAGATTTGCTAGATAAATACCTAGAATGGGCAAATTGTCTTATGAGGAAAGGTTGGACAGACTAAGCTTCTATCCGCTGGAGTTCAAAAGAGTAAGCGGCAACCTGATTGAGGGATCTTAACACGGTGTAAGTGGACAGGATATTTCTTATTATGGGAAAGTCTAGAATTGGGGGGGGGGGTCACTGTTAAAAGGTCATGCCTTACCCATTTGAGACATCAATAGGTTTAGTTTTTTTTCCCATTCAGAAGACAGTGAGTCTTTAGAACTCTGCTTCCCAAGAGGCGATGGAAATAGACCTTGGAAAATTTTTCGGACACAGGTAGGTAGAGTCCTGGTAAGTAAGGAGGTGAAATATCATCAAGGGTAGACAGGAATTGGGACAATCAGATCATGTAAAGTTTTCCATAAGATTTATAGCTCAGGTTGTGGATGAGGTTGTAGACTTGCTCGCCGAGCTGGTGTGTTTGGTTGCAAACATTTCGTCACCCTGCTAGGTAACATCGTCATGTGCCTCCTGTGAAGCGTCGGTGTTCTGTGCCACTTGTTATTTATATGCCTCAGTTTGCTGGGGTGGTTGGCATTATTTCCTGTTCTGTTTCTCAGTGGTTTGTACACAGGGTCTAATTCAATGTTTGTCAATGGAGTTTCAGTTGGAAAACCAGGTCTCCAGGAATTCCCTGGCGTGTCTGTTTCGCTTGTGTGATTATGGATGTGTTGTCCTCGTCAAATTCGTGTCCCTTGTTATGCGTGTGTGTAATGAGACGAGTGAGAATTAGTCGCGTCTCTTGGTGGCTAGTTGGTGTTCGTGTAACCGTATTGTCAGTTTTCTTCTGGTTTGGCCTATGTAGTGTTTCTCACAGTCCTTGCATGGTGTTTTGTATATTACACCAGTTTTGCTGGTTTTGGGTATGGGATCCTTTACGTTCATCAGTAGCTGTTGTAGGGTGGTCATCGGTTTGTGGGCTACTCTGATACGTAGGGGTCTGAGTAGTCTTGTGGTCATCTCTGCAATGTCCTTCATCAGAAATCAGACAGACTGGTCAAAGAGGCTGGGATGGAGCCAGTAAAGGTGATTGTAGGTGGGGAGGCAGGGAGGAGATAGGTCAGTCCAGGGAGGACTGACAGGTCAAGGGGGTGGGATGAGGTTAGTGGGTAGGAGATGGGGGTGGGGCTTGAGGTGGGAGGAAGGAATAGGTGGGAGGAAGGGCAGGTTAGGGAGGCGGGGACGAGCTGGGCTGGTTTAGGGATGCAGTAGGGGGAGGGGAGATGAACCCCCTTCCCCTCCCCCATTTCTGAAGAAGGGTCTAGGCCTGAAACATCAGCCTTCCTGCTCCTCTGATGCTGCTTGACCTGCTGTGTTCATCCAGCCCCATGCTTGTTATCTCTGATTCTCCAGCATCTGCAGCACCTTTTATCTCTGCAATGTCCTTGATGTATGGTAGGGTGGCTAGTGATTCTGGCCGTGTTGTGCCTTCCTGTTGTGGTCTGTCTCAGAGGTAACGGCCAATTGTGCTTTTCGGGTATCCATTCCTTTGGAATCTCCATATCAGTGTTCTTGAGAATAAGAAGGTGTAGAGCTGGATGAACACAGCAGGCCAAGCAGCATCAGAGGAGCAGGAAGGCTGACGTTTCAGGCCTAGACCCTTCTTCAGAAATGGGGGAGGGGAAGGGGGATCTGAAATAAATAGGGAGAGAGGGGGAGGCGGATAGAAGAGAAGATAGGTGGAGAGGAGACAGACTGGTCAAAGAGGCTGGGATGGAGCCAGTAAAGGTGAGTGTAGGTGGGGAGGCAGGGAGGAGATAGGTCAGTCCAGGGAGGACTGACAGGTCGAGGGGGTGGGCTGAGGTTAGTAGGTAGGAGATGGGGGTGGGGCTTGAGGTGGGAGGAAGGGATAGGTGGAAGGGCAGGTTAGGGAGGCGGGGATGAGCTGGGCTGGTTTAGGGATGCAGTAGGGGGAGGGGAGATGAACCCCCTTCCCCTCCCCCATTTTTGAAGAAGGGTCTAGGCCCGAAACGTCAGCCTTCCTGCTCCTCTGATGCTGCTTGGCCTGCTGTGTTCATCCAGCTCTACACTTTCTTATCTCAGATTCTCCAGCATCTGCAGTTCCTACTATCTCCATATCAGTGTTCTTGTTCTGTGTTGCGTAGTTTCGGTTGCTGCAACATGTTGTGTCTTGTTTAAATAGTGTCCTGATGCAGCTCCATTGGTGGCGTTGGGGTGGTTGCTAATGTAATTGAGTATCTGGTCCTTACGTGTGGTCTTTCTATATACGCTCCCCCTGTTGATTTTACATTCTACCATTACATCCAGGAAGGGTAGTCGGTTGTTGTTCTCTTCTTCTTTCATCAAGTTTATCCCGGTAAGGATGTTGTTTGTGTGTCGGTGGGTTTCTTCTACTTTACTGCGTTTAATAATCACAAAGGTGTCATCTACATTTCAGACCAAAGTTTGTGTTGTACAGTGAGGAGCACTGTCCATTCTAACCTTTGCATTACTGCTTGTGCAATCAGTCCTGATATTGGGGATCCCATGGTGATCCGCTGATTTATTTGTACATGCTGTCATTGAAGGTGAAGTGGGTTAAAAGGCACAGATTTAGTATTTTCATGGTGGTGTCCTTATTGATGTTGTTAGTGTCCTGGGTTGTCTGCCTATTTGATTCATCCAGCAGTGTAGCAATTGTTTCTTTGGTTAGGTCGATGTTTATGAATATAAATAACACTGTTACATCGAAGGATATCATCATCTCATCCTCTTTATCCTGATGATGTTCAGGAATTCTTGAGATGAGTGGATGGAGTGGGTAGTGTTGTCCACTAAATATTTCAATTTCTGTTGTAGTTCTTTGGCAAGTCTATATGTCGCTATGCCTGACAGTGAGACAATGGGTTTGAGGGGAGCCCCAGCTTATGTACCTTGGGGAGTCCTTGGAATCGGGGTGTGTTGGATCCCTTGGCTTCATTTTTTGGTAGTCTGTCTTGCTGATGTCTCCTGAGTTGTGCAATTTCTTCAGGGTCGTTGTAATCCGGTTCCCTAACTGTGGTGTCGGGTCTATTGCCATCTGTTAGTAGGTGTCGGTATCTGCATTACTGTCATGTGTTCTTTGTCCGCTGATAAGATTACAATATATTCCTGTCTTTCTTGAGTCTTTCCAGGGCTTTGCTATTTTCTGTGTTGGATGTGTTCCACTTTCTTTTTTTGCTCAGTGCTGGGACTATTGTCTGTCTGATGGTCTGTTGTACTTCTTCCGTGAGTCTGTTGTTCTGTAGTGTCGATTCCAACGTACCTAGGAAGTCAGTCTTTTTGGCGTCTCTGTAGTTATTGTACATGAACTGAATTATAACTAGCTGAGAACTAGCTGAGTGGATACCATGGTCAGCATGGGCCAGTCTGGGCTGAAGGGCCTGTTTCCATGCTGTATTACTCTCTGACTCTATTATTGTAATATCTCTGACAGGGAACACTGCACTGCAGTTTTAGCCTTGACTGTGTTCAAGCCTCCCATGAAATGGGCCACGAACCTTCCCTCTTTTGAGGTGAGGATGCCTATCACTGAGTCAGGGCTGACCGTTGAACATATGACCCTTCTTTGATATAGAGCATAGAATAATACAGCATGGAAACAGGCCCTTCAGCCCAAACTGGTCCATGCTGACCACCGTGCCCACATTCAGTCCATATCCCTCTAAACCCTTCTCATCCATGTACCTAACCAAACGTTTTTCAAATGTTACTGTTGTAACCACTTTCTCTGGCAGGCCATTCCATATATGCACCACGCTCTGCTTGAAAAAGTTGCCCCTCAGGTCCTTCTTAAACCTATCCCCTCTTACCTTAAACCTAGGCCCTCTAGTTTTCCATTCCCCATCCCTGGGAAAAAGACTATATGCATTCATCCTATCTATGCCCCTCATGATTTTATACACCTCAATAAGGTTACCCCTCATTCTCCTACATTCTGAGGAATAAAGTCCTATCCTGGCCAACCTCTCCCTATAACTCAGGCCTACTAGTCCTGCCAACATCCTCGTAAATCTTCACTGCACACTTTCCAGTTTAACTATGTCTTTCCTGTAACAGGGTGACCAAAACTGTATACAATACTCCAAGTGCAGCCCGACCAGTGACTTATACAACTGTAACATAACGTCCCAACTCCTATACTCAATGCCTTGACTGATGAAGGCCAGCATGCTATATGCCTTCTTCACCACCCTGTCCACCTGTGACGCTGCTTTCAACAAATATGTACTTGTATTCCTAGGACCCCCTGTTCTACAACACTCCTCAGGACCTTACTATCTACTGCAAAGTCCTACCATGGTTTGACTTTCCAAAATGCAACACTTCACACTTATCTGTTTTGAATTGCATTTGCCAATCCTCAGCCCGCTTCCTCATCTATAATATTTGATAACAATCTTCGCTATCGATACCTCCGAATTTTGAATCATCCGCTAACTTACTAATGATGCCTTGTACATTCACATCCAGATCATTTATATAAATAACAAATAACAAAGGTCCCAGCACCAACCCCTGTGGCACACCACTAGTCAAAGGCCTCCAGTCCAAGAAACAACCTTCAACCATAACCCTCTGCTTCCTACCATCGAGCGAATTTTGAATCCAATTAGATAGCTCTCCCTGGATCCCATGTGACCTAATATTCATGACTAGACTGCCATGCGAGACCTTGTCAAAGGCCTTACTAAAGTCCATACAGACAAGATCCACTGCCCTACCCTCATTCATCCTCTTGGTTATCTGTTCTAAAAATTCTAAAAGATTTGTCAGACATGACCTCCCACGCACAAATCCATGCTGACTATCCCTAATCAGACCTTGACTATCCAAATGTTATTGTCTTTGCAAACAAACACAGGGAGGGGCAATGGCCCTGTACTAAAGAATATACACAGACCTGGAGGTTTCTGTGAAAGAAGATCAGAAATCAGACTACACTAGGTTATAGTCCAACAGGTTGATTTGAAATCACAAGCTTTTGCAGCGTTGCCCCTTCGTCAGGTGTCATCTGATTTCTGATCTGGTTCACCTCAGCTGAACACTGGCACCACCAGGAAAGAAGCAAGACATACTGAGATAGTCTTAGCAATGTATATGAATTCTTATGCTTCACATTTTGAAGTACTGCGTACAAAATCAGGCATGTTATGTCAATATTTTATAAAGCTCTGACCAGGTTCCACTAGTGTATTGCACCCACGTATACTGACTCAGCCAGCAATGCTCACATTCCCCACATGAATCAAAACAAAATCAAAATTAGCCCAATTCCAAGGTGACTCTTCAGTGTACTGCTCCATAACCCATCTTGTACACACTCCAAGGATTCATCTGTCAACATTCGGCAGTTAGGTCTACAAATATGCAACTGGAAGTTGCACATTATTACAATATCACGCATGTTATATACACCTTGAATTTCCTGATTTATATCATGCCCTGCATTACCATTACTGTAAACAACTTCAACCAATGTTTGCTTTTCCTTGCTGACTCTTAGCTCCGCCTACATTAAAAGATCAAGTTGTAAAATCAATCCAAAATCCTTTTTCTGTACTGACCCCATCCCTTATTAAAAATGCTACCCCACATCCTTTTGCTTTCTATCTTGTCCTCCCTAAATAATAAATATACTTGAATTTTCAGTTCTCAGTCTTGGCCACGTTATAACCATGTTTCTGTAATAGTAATTAGATCACGTCCATTTACCCCTACATACATTTTACATCATACATTATATCCTTGAAATTTACCCTTAGACTTCTGAAGGGCTCATGTTCAGTATATTCAAGAGAGAGTTTATGGATTAAAAAACATCAAAGGAAATAAGGGCAGTGGAAGGAAAGGTGTTGACGTAAACCAGCTATGATCTCATTGACTGGTGGAAGCACAAAGCGCTGAATGGCCTATTTCTGCCCTTTTTTAATGTTGTTTTGTACTTTTATTTGTTCTGGCAAAATATGTACCATATTGCAAATGTTGCATGCATTCAGATAGAGTGACCCTTACCTGTCTTCAATTTTGCTCACTACTTTTCTACTTCCAGTTATTAATTTTGCTTCCCTTCAATTTGAGCACCCTCTCAGGTTCCCACCTAAACTAGGTGCCAATCTAGTTTAAATGCTGCCCAACAACATTGGCAAATTTCCCAGCAAATATATTCATCTTGGTCTTGTGTAATGGGAGATTGCATAGATAATCATGCCCTACTGTTCCAAAAGCCATCACAAAATGTATAATTGGAGACCACCAAAATGACCAATTTGCCTGACAGACTGCTACTCAGGACAATATCAAGTTATACAGGCTTACTTCAGTAATAGTGAAAACATTTAATTTTAACAGGAGTAGTGAAAAGGTTTGTACTTTATGCAACTTAAACTTCAAGACACCCAAACACACACAAGATCACAATCACTAGGCTAATACTGGGGATGGAAGGATTGTCCCACATGGACAGATTGTTTCACTGGGCCTATATTCACTAGAGTTTACAAGGATAATAGGGGGTATGATTGAAACATATATAATTCTAACACGGTTGCACAGACTAGACGTCTTTTCCTTGGTTGCGAAGTCTAAAACTGGAGCACTGTCTCAGGATACAGAGTAGAAACTTAGTACTAAAATGATGAAACACTGATTGACCCAGAGGGTAGTGAATCTGTGGAATATGGAGAGACAACAGCCTAGTGGTATTATTGCTAGACTGTTAATCCAGAGACAAGTAATGTTCTGAGGACCGGGGCTCGAATCCTGCAGTTGCAAATGGCGGAATTTGAAATCAATAAAAAGTCTAATGATGACCATCAATCCATTGCTGATTGTAGTGAAAACCCATTTGTTCACTAATGTCCTTTAGGGATGGAAACTGCAATCCTTAGCTGGTCAAGCCTACATATGACTCCACACCCACAGCAATATAGTTAACTCTTACCTGCCCTCTGGGCAGTAAATATTGGACTAGCTAGTGATGCCCTTATCCCATGAATGCATAAAAAATTCCTTATCGCTGAAGACTGAAAAGGCCAAGCCACTGAATACATTCAAAGAAGAGGCAGACAATTTTTTAGACTTTAAAACATCAAGAGATGTGGGAAGAAAGCAAGAATACAGCATTGAGACAGAGGATCGGCCATGATCATGTTGAAGGGTGGTGCAGGTCCAAAAGGCCAAATGACCTACTCCTGCTTCTGTGTTTAAACAAAATTTTGAAGATGAAATCTCCAAACCATGAGATGGAAAGTTTTGATTTGGTATCTGGCCTGTAGAGTGATGATTCTTTGATTCAATGGTTGATCAGGTAGACTTAGGTCTTTTCTTCGATGAATTCTTTATTTTCAGCTTTCTTGGCTTTTCTGTCTTTTTCCAAATGGAGGGAAGAAAAAGATGGAGAGACGGATGCTTTCTGGCTGCAGGATCCAGATTTTATTTCACTCCGCTGCTCTTCAAACTTTTTAAATACACTGCAACTCAACCAATCAGAGCTGTTACCAGGCAGACTTTCCTCAACTTGAAAGATTCTTGCTGCTGTTCAATTTCACATTTGCCCTCTTATTTTTTCCAAAAAGTAGCACTGTATTGCACAGCTTAACAATATGCAGACCTTGATTTTCAAGTTGCCAAATAACTATCCCTGGGTTTACTGCAGTTTAACTTCTATTTCAGTTTATAGCTCGCAAAACCATAAGATTTAAGAGCAGATTTAGGCTAAGAGAAAGAAAAACATGCCCCCACCTTTAAAGGAAATGAAACACTGTTTTAAAGGTGCTTCAATCCTGGTTAAACTTAACACCATCAACCATCCCTTGTAAAGGATTTAAACAACTTCTTGCGATATGCTTCCTGAATCCTTAACCTATTTCCATACTACCACCTTCTGGCTAATGCATCTGCTATTACACTATTCTTTCCGGAAATTTTACATTGAATTGTTGAATCAATAGCCTTATTGGAACAATTTTGCATTTCAAGACTTCATTTTTATTTTTATTTAATTTATTTTTTATTTTAGTTCATTTCTGCAATGGTTTCATGTTCATCATTAAGCTCTTCCAGACTTTTTTTATTGACAGAATTTGAACCTAGGTCCCCAAAACATTACCTGAGTCTCTTGGGTTAACAGTCAAGCAAGAAAAGGTCAATAAAAAATTATAAAAGGCCAACAAAAGGCCATCAACTTCCCCTTCAAAATGTTGAAGAGCCAAGACTAATCCTAATTCAGGGGTGGCACAGTGGCTTAGTGGTTAGCACTGCAGCCTCACAGCACCAGGGACCTGGGTTTGATTCCAGCCTCAGTCAACTGTCTGTGCGGAGTTTGCACATTTTCCCTGTGTCTGCATGGGTTTCTTCCAGGTGCTCTGGTTTCCTCCCACAGTCCAAAGATGTGCAGGCCAGGTGGACTGGCCATGCCAAATTGCCTGTAGTGTTCAGGGGTGTGTGGGTTGTAGGGGGATGGGTCTGGGTGGGATGGTCTAAGGGTCAGTGTGGACCTGATGGGCCAAAGGGCCTGTTTCCACACTGTAGGGATTCTATCTCCTTTTCCACTGTAGAGCATTTAGTCTGATATTGGTTTTATTTCTTAGAAAAGTACCTAATGGCCTTTCTATTCTTAATTCATCACTTGTATTAAGTCTGCACCTACCCCAAGTCACTAGCATCAACTGAACTTAAAATATTTCATCAAGTCAGTGACAGCCAAAAATGGTTCATTTATTAGGATTGCCTTCAGCTTCTCAAAGGCTGCTTGGCATTATGTTGAACATACCAGCTGTACCTGTTTTCATAACAAATATGTTAAAGTACACTGAAACTAGGCAAACCTTTCCAATAATACCCATACATTCCTAGAAATCTCATGTTTCCTATGTAGTTGTAGGAACAGGGAATTCTTTCAGAGCCTTGTTCTTGGCAATACTTCCCTTGCCCTAGGATATATCTGAGAAAATTATCCTCACTTTTGCAAAATCACTCTTGGCAAGATTTCCTACCAACCTAGCAAACTGTAGTTGCTTAAACAGGTCTTCTATTTTGTTTCTCAAGTGTTCCTCCATATTATGATATTTTCTAAATGAACTACACAGAAAACAAGTTATGGCTAAGGTGCCTAGGTCTTTGGAATGCAACTGGGCATTTTTTTTAAACCTAAATGGCATCACCAGATATTGATATCACCCATTTGGTGCAACAAAGGCTGATATCTCCTTAGCTTTTGATGTTAATGGTACTTGTTAGAATTAATTTATTGAAGTAGTATTAAGAAAGAAATGAAGTTATACCAACCTTATCAATACCTTCTAACTGAGGAATTGGGTATAAATTGGTTTTGGTTGTAGACATGCTCGCTGAGCCAGTGTATTTGATTGCAAATGCTTTGTCACCCTGCTAGGTAACATCATCAGTGTGCCTCCGGTGAAGCACTGGTGTTCTGTCCCACTTGTTGTTTATATGCCTCAGTTTGCTGGGGTGGTTAGCATTCTTTCCTGTTCTGTTTCTCAGTGGTTTGTACACAGGTTCTAGCTTTCAATGTGTTTGTTGATGGAGTTCCGGTTGGAATACCAGGCCTTCAGGAATTCCCTGGTGTGTCTCTGTTTGTCTTGTGTGATTACGGATGTGTTGTGCCAGTCAAGTTCGTGTCCCTTGTTGTCTGTGCGTAGTGAGACAAATGAGAATTGGTCGCGTCCAGAGACACACTTGTCAGTACTTCTTCAATAAATTAATTCTAAGAAAGAAATGAAGTTATACCAACCTTATCAATACCTTCTAACTGAGGAATTGGGAATGAATTGGTTTTGGTTGTAGACATGCTCGTCGAACATTTGGTTGCAAATGTTTTGTCACACTGCTAGGTAACATCGTTGTCCGTGTGTAGTGAGACAAGTGTGTCTCTAGACACGACCAATTCTCATTTGTCTCACTACACACGGACAACGAGGGACACGAATTTGACTGGCACAACACATCCGTAATTACACAAGACAAACAGAGACACACCAGGGAATTCCTGAAGGCCTGGTACTCCAACCGGAACTCCATCAACAAACACATTGAAAACTAGATCCTGTGTATAAACCACTGAGAAACAGAACGGGAAATAATGCCAAACCACCCCAGCAAACTGAGGCACATAAATAACAAGCGGGACAGAACACCGACGCTTCACCAGAGGCACACTGACGATGTTACCTAGCAGGGTGACAAAACGCCTACAACCAAACACACTGGCTTGGTGAGCAGGTCTACAACCTCTTCCATAACCCGAGCTACAAATCTTCATGAAAAATTTAAATGAATTGGTTTTACTTTTCTGTAATCAATGCAGAATCTAGTTGGTCCCTCCAGTTTAGGAACTAATAAAACTAGTAAGCTCCAACTGCTTGGTTCACATTAGGAGATGTTCTAGGTATTTCTAATTAACCTGCTCAGAGATGTTATTATACACCTCTGCAGCAGGTGGGACTTGAACACAGACGTCCTGCCTCAGACACTACTGCCACATCACAAAGCCCCTTAAGAGACTCCTTTATTTTAACCTACTTTCTAATCAACCTGTTCAGAGACGTTACATACTTCTGGAGCAGGTGGGACTTGAAGCTGGGCCTCTGGGTCCAGGGGTAGGGACACCATCACTACACCAAAGACCCCTTAGAAGATTTTGCATTTTTTAAAAATCTACTTTTCCTTTCAACCAATACAGAGAAGTTATTACAAACAAGGCTTGAACCCAGGCCTCCTGGTCCAGGGGTGGGAACATTACCACGGTGCCACAAGAGGGCCCATTAGGAGATTTTGTAATTTTTTTAATTTAACCTATGTTTCTAATCAACCTGTTCAGAGATGTTAATACACTCCTCTACAGCTGGTGGGATTGAACCCCAGGCCTCCCAGTCCAGGAATACTAACACTACCTCTGTGCCACAAGAGCGCCCAATTTAACCTATGTTTCTAATCAAAGTGTTCAGAGCTAATCTTACATATATGCAACAGGTGGGATTGAAGCTGGGTGTCTCAGTTGGGGTAGGGACATTTATCACTGTGCCGTAAGAAGGCCCATTAGGGGATTTTGTAGCATATATAGAACTACTGTTTTCACCTGAGCTTGACTATTTGGTTTAACCACTAAAGATTTCTTTTTAATCATTACTGATTCCCCCTATATCCACAGCATACCTGTAACATGGTACATCCTGGTATATTTCAGTAGATTTTCTCGAAATTTTTAAAGCAATTTTACTAGATCATGAACAAAAACAGACGCTGCTGGAAAAGATCAGCAGGTTTGGTAGCATCTGTGAAAAAAAATCAGAGATAATGTTTCGGGTCTGGTGACCCTTCCTCAGAACTAGATCATCCCTTTGCCCTGCTTCTAAATATGAAAACAGATTGTTTGTCCCAGTTTTTCAGTATTTACTAATTAAATTAGAGGAGGCAGCTTTGTAAACTATCAAGGATCCCAAACCAAATGTCAACTTTCCTGCTCCTCTGATGCTGCCTGGCCTGCTGTGTTTCTCCAGCTCCATACTGAGTTATCTCTGATGTCAGAATCTGCAGTTCTTGCTATCTCTGACCTCACCTTCTAACTCACATTTACTGTCCCTATCATCATCCACCACTCTTAACACCCAACATACTTGCTCTTTATCTTCCTCCCTTTGACGATATTGCCATAATACAATAATGTGATATCTGACTTTTCTTCCTGCCACCAGTTGTATCTATCCGAAAAGTCACTTTACAAACCTTCGCAACTACCTTGTAAGGATCACTGAATCTCACTTTAAGATGACATCTTGTAAAGGAAACATTAACACTCCCCTGGCTGAAATGTTCTGGTTATAGCATGTTTGTCTGACTGATCTTTTACCTTTGCCTGTGAAGTTTTTAGATTTTTAGGCTTTGTTTTACACGTTCCTGTGTGTCTCTCAAGACGCATGGACACATAATCTAACATTGGGGATTCATCTTTTCACCTTAAAAAAACTTTTCCTTGATCAATTTTAATGGCCCTCACGACCATTGGTCAATTTGGATGGACTATTCCTAGTAGATTCATTTGGAAATCACTGGTAGCAAAGACAAAGAAATCTAATCCATTGCCCCTATCCTATGGGTATTCACAGCAATATGCATCATGGGATGTGGGCGTCACTAACTGAGCACTGGTGGTATAGGGAATGGATGTTTGAGGATGTGGTGTCAATCAAGCCAGCTGCTTTTTACTGGATGATGCAAAGCTTTTTGAGTGTTGTTGGAGCTGCACACATCCAGACAAGTGGGGGATATTCCTTCATACCCCTGACTTGTGCCTTGTAGATGGTGGACAGGTTTTGGAGAGTCAGGAGGTGACTTACTCACTGCAGTATTCATGCTGTGACATCTACCAGCGAAGTGTTTGCCCCAATTAATTAAAGGATGCCAAGATGGATCATCCACTTTGCACTTCTGGCTGAAGACTGCTGAGATTGCTTCAGCCTTATCTTTTGCACTGATGTGTTCAGCTCTTCCATCATTGATGGTGGGCATGTTTGTGCACTTCCTCATCCAGTGAGTTGTTCCAATGGTTATGGGATAGCTTAGCGATGGCTATCACTTGCTGCTTGTCACAGGATTCCTGCAGTGTGGGAGCAGGCTATTTGGTCTATTGAGCCTACACCAACCCTTAAAAGAGCATCCCACACAGACCCACCCTATCCTTGTGACCCTGCATTTCCATGACTAATCCACCTAAACCTGCACATCCATGGCCAATCCACCTAGCCTCCACATCTTTCAATTCTGGCAAGAAAATGGAGCACCTGGAGGAAACCCACACAGACACAGGGAGAATGTGCAAATTATGCACAGACAGTTGCCTGAGGGTGGAACTGAACCTGGGTCCCTGGTACTGTGAAGCAGCAGTGCTAACCACTAAGCCACCATGCCATCCTAAATATTATGCTATTTGGCATGCAAAAAGTCCTGTTTGATATCTAAAAGTGAGGAGCCACTGGTGAAGCTATGTGTGGTGTTGCTCTTGGTACATCTTCTGCACCCTCCATTGAACCAGTGTTGATGTCCTGGCTTAAAGGTAACGGTTGAGTAAGTGATATACTGGGCTATGAGGTTGCAGGTTGTGCTGGATCTATTCAAAGTCTGTCACATTTATTGTGATGATAGTGCCAACATGATGGAGGGTATTCGAGGTGAAGATGGGTCTTTGTCTCTAAAGGACTGTGCGATGGTCACTCTTACTGTTACTGTCATGTACAGGTGCATCTGCAGCTGCCAGATTGGAAAGGATGAGGTCAAGTATGTTTTCCCCTCTTGTTGGTTCCCTCACCATGTGCCAGAGACCCAGTCTAGCAGCTATGTCCTTTAGGACCCGACCAACTCAATCAGTAGTGTTGCTGCCAAGCCACTCTTGGTATTGGACACTGAAATCCCCCACCCAGAGTACATTTTGTGCCCTTACCATCCTCAATGCTTCCTCCAAGTGTTGATCAATATGGAAGAGTACTGATTCATCAGCTGAGGGAGGACAGACATTGTAATAAGCAAGGATTTTCCTTGTCATTTTAATCTGAAACCATGAGATTTCATGGGACCTGGGGTCAATGTTGAGGGATTCCCAGGCCAACTGCCTCGCAAATAAATACCACAAGTGTCACTGCCTCTGCTGGGTCTGTCCTGCCAGTGAGAAAGGATATATCCAAGGATGGTGAAGGTGGTGTGTGGAACGTTGTCTAAAAGGTATGATTCCACATGACTATGTCAGGCTGTTGCTTTACTAGTCGGTGTACAGTTCTGGTCGCCACATTACCAAAAGGATGTGGAAGCTTTGGAGAGGGTACAGAGAAGGTTTACGAGGATGTTGCCTGGTATGGAAGGTGCTAGCTATGAAGAGAGGTTGAGTAGGTTAGGATTGTTTTCATTAGAAAAAAGGAGATTGAGGGGGGACCTGATTGAGGTCTTCAAAATCATGAAGGGTATAGACAGGGTTGATAGAGATAAGCTTTTTCCCAGGGTGAGAGATTCAATAACGAGGGGTCACGCGTTCAAGGTGAGAGGAGGAAAGTTTAAGGGGGATACACGCGGAAAGTACTTTACACAGAGGGTGGTAGGTGCCTGGAACGTGTTGCCAGCAGAGGTAGTAGAGGCAGGCATGGTAGATTCATTTAAGGTGCGTCTGGACAGATGCATGAGTAGGTGGGGAGCAGAGGGATACAGATCCTTAGGAATTGGGCGATAGGTTTAGACAGTGGATTTGGATCGGCACAGGCTTGGAGGGCCGAAGGGCCTGTTCCTGGGCTGTAAGTGTTCTTTGTATAACTCCCCTAATTCTGGCACTACCCCAGATGTTAGTAAGGAGGACTTTGCAGGATTGACAGGGCTGTTTCTGCCAAATCTGATGGTATCTCTCCAAAGCTCTGTTGCAGATGATAGACTCCAATTGGTTTATACCCAGATTGTTCATTATGGCCTGGAAAATTTCAGAAATAATGCTAGTCTTTGTCTGATAGTTTCTTTTAAATTCCTCGTAATGGACCACCAATGAAATGTAGATTAATTTTTCCATTACTACTTTAGCTGTCTTTGTCCATAAAGGAACAGTTTAAAAAAATCGGTTCAAAGGACATTATAAGGATATACCAATGTCCCATTTTTGTTTATGGCAATGGTCCTACACACTCTACTGAATGGTTCTTAAAAAACTGGTAGTGGTTGAAGGGTACTGGTCTGATTACATTTTGAGGCTTTCTGACTCACGTTTATAACATTATTACAGAACTGCTTTACATCCTTATGAAGCCTTAAGCTTACCTGTTTACCGATGTTCAAATTTTCTGAATTCCTACATGTCCAGCCATAGGAATTTCAGCAGCTGCCTGTAATATCTCCATCCGATATCTGGGCATTACTACTATTTAATGAACAACAGTCCACAGATTGATGAGGAGGTCTCCATTTCCTCAACAGAACTCTGTCAGAGAAGTTGAATTGATTTGGATTGTAATCACTGGAGTTCAGAAGTATCTCATCGAAACCGATAAAGTTCTAACTTAACTAGGCAGGGTAGATGCATGAAGGCTATTTCCGATGGTGGTGGATGAGGGACCAGAACCATGGATCACAGTCAAAGGGTATGGGATAAACCATTTAGGACTAAGATGAGGAGAAATTACTTCACTTAGAGAATGGTGAGCCTGTGGAATTCATTAACACCAAGTGATTGTATGATTTCAAGGAGGAGTCGATTTTTTAAAAATCCATAAACGGGATGAGGGTGTCACTGGCTGGGCAGCATTTATTGCTCATCCCTGCCCAGAGGGAAGTTCAGAGTCAACCACATTGCTGTGAGTCTGGAGTCACATGTAGGCCAGACCAGGTAAGGATGGCAGTTTTCTTCCCTAAAGGACATTAGTGAACCAGATGGATTTTTCCCGACAATCGACAATGGATTTATGGTCATCATTAGATTCTTAATTCCAGATATTTATTGCATTCAAATTCGACCATCTGCCATGGCGGGATTTGAACCTGGGTCCCCAGAACGTTACTTGGGTCTGTGGATTAACAGTCCTGTGATAAAACCATGAGGCCTCCCCTGCACTTGGATCAAAGAGATCAAAGAATGTGGGGAAGAGGAGGAACAGCCTATTGAGTTGGATGATCAGCCGCAATCATATTCAGTAGCACAGAAGGCTTGATGGGCTGAATAGCCTACTCTTGATCCAATTTTCTATGTTTTAACACAATAGCACTCCAAAACTACCTCAGCCTCAGCTTAACTGCAAACTGCCTGTATCATCTTACTTATCTCTGAATCTTCTTTGAGTCTCAAATAGCAGAGACATTTCAAACACTTTTGAATCATTCCCATCCTTAAAGGAAGTTTTGGCTACTGACAGTTTGTGGTATTACTCTGACCTCTGGTGATGGACTTTATTTAGACATTACTTTGGTCACCACACACTATGGAAAAGTACCTAGAACAACTACTGCCAACTGTTCCATTTCTTTAATCACGATGCCTAAATAAGACTAAAGGTGAAGCTATAACTTTTGTCAAATCATTGCCTAGGAGGACATCAACTCCATCCACAGATAACTCGTTAACTCCTCCTACTACTACCACTAGTCCAGACACCGAGTGACACTCTAATTGCACTTTGTACAATTACACTTTGCACTTTACACTTACTCTCCTGTGAGAAATTGCAGAATGGCAGTTATTAATACAAGGTGGAGTCCACTCACCCCGTTGTTAAAGTCTACTGTCATGATCATCAAGTACACTTCCATCTAAATTGTATATACTAATACAGAAAATTGACTTTAACCACTGACAATACTTTATAAAGTCATTCTGTCAGTGCACATGATCTAATAATTCAATCGCCTCATCCTTCTGATGTTTGCCAACTGTTTGAATTTTATACTTGCAAGTTACTGTCTCACCAGAAGCTACTAGATTAATCAGTGACTGCCACAGAATTGCTGTATTTATATTTTCTTAAACCCCAAGCACAACCACGAGGTCGAAGTGGAAGAATTTAAATACCCAGTTGTTAAGCAAAGCTTTAGTAAATTACTTAGAACATTTCTCATTACTTCACACTTGTTTTGACCACATTATTTGAGTTTAGGGGCAATCTCAGGGTCTAATTTAAAGAGGTAAGTTAAAGAAGGAGGGATCAAGGCTGTGGTGTCCTCCTCCTGCTTTGTGGGGGAAGCCAGACACAGTTCCAACACTCAGACCACAGCGTATGTCAGAAATGTATCCAGCCTCAGCTCCAGAAACTTGGGTTTTGGAGCTGGATTGGCAGCTCGAGACACTGGAGCATCCATGAGGCTCAGAAGTACAGAGTGGTGGTCAGTTCTCAGGCTACGACTCTGCTGGCAAGGAGGGAATGGATGACTACCACGCAGAGTACAAAGACTTCAAAGGCATGCAGGAGTCTCATATGGCTATCCCTCAACAAAACAGATATATCACTTTGGATACTGAGGAATGTGCTGGAGTGGCTACAAGACTTTCTGGAGTGGGAGGGTGAACTGCCAATGGTGGTGCCACACATCGATATCAACAACACAGGTAAAGGTGATCAGGTCCTCAAATCAGAATATAGCAAGTTACGAAGCAAGTTCATTGCACCACGGTTGGTTCTGTTGCGTGGGAGAAAGGGATTAGGTGTGGGAAAGCTACAGTAATAGGGGTTCAATTGTAAGGGAAAGAGTTGGATATTTTGTAGTCATAAATTATACTCCCGGATGATATCAAAAACAAAAAGTGCTGGAGAAACTCAGCAAATCTGGCAGCATCTAAAGAGAGAAAGCAGAGCTAATGTTTCAGAACACTCTAGGGTGTTAGTGTCAAAAATGTGCCGGAGTGGCTACAGGGCTTTCTGGAGTGGGAGGGTGAACAGCCAGTGGTGGTGCTACATATTAGTGTCGAGAACACGGGTAAAAGGGATCAGGTCCTCAAATCAGAATATAGCGAGTTAGAAAGCAAATTAGAAAGTAGGACTTCAAACGTATTGATCATAGGATGGCTACCACCGCCATTCTTTAGTAAGAGCAGAAATAGCAGGATATATCAGATGAATGTGTGGCTGGAAGGATAGTGCAAGGATAAGGTTTCAGATTCCTTGGACATTGGGACTAGCTGTGGGGGAGATGGGAGCAGTACAAGCTGAATGGGTTGCAACTAGGCTGGAACGGAACTGATTTCCTGAGGAGTATTTACTCATGCATGTAGTATTTATTAGGGATGCTCCCACACATGGTCAGTTTTGCCAGCAATTTCTGTCTTCATTTCAGATCCCCAGCATCTGCAGTTCTCTACTTTGTTTACTAGTGCAGTTGCAAAGGGATTAAACTAAAATGGCAGAGGGTTGGAAACCAATGCAAGGAGATAGAAGAGAATGAAATAAGGGCAAAAACAGAGTGAGAAATAATAAAAGTGACAGGCAAAGAATTTAAGGGCAAGATTCAAACAAGGCCACAGCGCAAACTAATGCAAACAAGACTAAGAACGTTAAAAAGACACGCCTTAAATCTTTGTGTCTTAATGCAAAGGTTAATCCAGGGATATTCAATTTTTAGGAAGGACAGACAAAGTGGAAAAGGAGTTTGGGTAGCGTGCTAATTAAAGACAATAACACAATAGTGAGGAAGAATATTAGCTCCAGTGAAGTGGAATCAATATGAGTGGAGCTTAGTAACACCAGGGTGCAAAAACTAACAGTCAGTCATATACAGACCCGCAAACTGTAGTGGTAATGTCTGGGAAGGCATTAAATAGGAAATTAGACATGCAAGCAATAAAGGTACAGATATAATTATGGGTGACTTTATTCTGCATGTAAATTAGACAATTCAAATCAATATCACAGAGGAGCAATTTCTGGAGTGTGTATGGGATGGTTTGCTGGATCAATACATTTCTGGATCAATACAAACAGGATATCTAGTCTGGGAATTCTGTAATGAGAAAAGGCCCCTCAGGAAGAGTGACCATAATATGATAGAATTCTTCATTACGATGTAGGGTGACATAATTAATTCTGAGACTAAGGTCCAGAATCTAAATAAAGGAAACCATGATGGTATAGGGTGCAAGCTGGTTATGATGAATTGGAGAATGTTACTGAAAGGGATGACAATGGATAGAACATAAGAACATAAGAATGTAAGAACTAGGAGCAGGAGTAAGCCATCCGGCCCCTCGAGCCTACCCTGCCATTCAATAAGATCATGGCTGATCTTTTTGAGACTCAGCTCCACTTACCCGCCCGCACACCATAACCCTTAATTCCTCTACTGTTCAAAAATTTATCTAGCCTTGCCTTAAACACATTCAGCAAGGTAGCTTCAACCCTTTGGGTTAAGAAGTTCCTCCTGACCTCAGTCCTACATCTGCTTCCCTTTATTTTGAGGCTATGTCCCCTAGTCCTAGTTTCACCTGCTAGTGGAAACAACCTCCCTGCCTCCACCTTATCAATTCCCTTCACAATCTTATATGTCTACAAGATCTCCCACTCCAGTGCTAGTATATCCCTTCTCAAGTAAGGAGACCAAAACTGCACACAGTACTCCAGGTGTGGCCTCAACAGGGCCCTATACAGCTGCAGCATTGACTCCCTGTTTTTAAAATCCATCCCTCTAGCAATGGCAGACAAAATTCCATTTGCCTTTTTAATTACCTGCTGCACCTGCAATCCTACTTATAGCAGTTCATGCACAAGGACACCCAAGTCCCTCTGCACAGCAGCGTGCTGCAATTTTTTACCATTTAAAACATAGTCCATTTTCCTGTTATTCCTACCAAAATGGATGACCTCACACTTATCAACATTGTACTCCATCTGCCAGATCTTTGCCCACTCACTTAGACTATCTATGTCCCTCTGTAGATTTTCAGTGTCTTCCACACACTTTGTTCTACCAATCATCTTCGTGTCATCTGCAAATTTTGACACACCACACTTAGTCCCCAACTCCAAATCTTCTATGTAAATTGTAAACAATTGCAGTCCCAACGCTGATCCCTGAGGCACACCACTAGCCACTGACCGCCAACCAGAAAAACACCCATTTACCCTTACTGATTTTCTGATGAAGGGTTTAGGCCCGAAACGTCAAGTTTTCCTGCTCCTATGATGCTGCTTGACCTGCTGTGTTCATCCAGCCCCATGCTTGTTATCTCATTTACCCTTACTCTTTGCTTTCTACTAGTCAACCAATCCTCTTTCCATGCCAACACATTACCTGTAATACCATGCAACTTTATAGGCGATGACAAATATTTAAAAAGCCTGTGAAAGAACTGCAACAATTGACCCTTTCTGTTTGGAACAAAAACAAAACAGGAAGCATAGCCCTATCGTAGCTTGGAAGGGAAATTAGGTATAGTATAAGTTCCAAAGAATAGGCATACAAATTAGCCAAAAAGACTTGGTGCAATTTAGATTTAGCAATGGAGAATAAAGAGATTCATTAAGTTGCGGGGAGGGGAGGGAATAGAATATGAGAGTCAGCTTGCGGGGAACATACAAACTAATCTTAAAAGCTTCTATAGGTATGTGAAGACAATGATTAGTGAAGACAAATGTAGGTCTCTTACAATCAGAAACAGGACAAGTTATAATGGGGAACAAAAGCAGGGCAAACCAAAAAAAATACATATTTTGGTTCTGTCTTCACAAGGGAGGACATAGATAACATCCCAAAAATGTTGGGGAATGCAGGTGTTCAAACCCTCATTACTTTAATTTTAGTTTTTTATCATTTTGGTTTTGATCTGTGACCTGAGAGCTGAAGGAGACCTTTGGACTGTAAGCAGTTACTTGTTTCTTTCTTAAAAAAAAGCAAACAGCAATTTGCTTATGATGCCTGTCCTGGAAGTTAACTACAGATTGATTCTTGTTCAAAGAATGCGCTAGACATTTCAGATCTGGAGATGCATTATGCTCAAGAAGATAGCTAATGTTGAAATTTAACAGGGGCCCCACAGGGAGACACCAGTCTAACAAGGAGAAACTCAAGTTTGAACTGAGTTTTAACCGTATTTAAGTCAGAATGATTGTGGTTGTGAAAGCTACAGGACAGAAATTTGATTGCTCCCTGGTTAACCTCCCATTATCAATTTATTAAAAACTTAGAGAATAAAATCTCAGTTAAAAATATTAAGTTAGTATTCTTCAGAGCCTACAGAAAACAGATTGCATGGCCCGGTGTCTTCGGAAACCAAGTGAGATACAGTCCCATGTGTCTGAGAGATTACGGATTGTGGCTTTATAAAGCCTCAGCAGTACATCACTACTCTTGTATTCCAGCCCTCTTAAAATAAATGCTAACACAGCATTTGCCAACTGAATCTGCATGTTAACTTTAAGAGAATCCTGAACTAGGATTCATAAGTCTCTTTGTGCTTCAGGTTTACGAAGCCTTTCTCCATTTAGAAAATAGTTTATGCCTCCATTCTTCCCAACAATGTGCATTACCTCATGCTTTCCTACATTTCATTCCATCTGCCATTTATTTTCCAACACTCCCTAGCCTGTCCAAGTGCTTCTGTAGCCACCCTGTTTCCTCAATACTACCTGTCTTTCCACCTATCTTTGTGTCATCTGCAAATTTTGCAACAATGCCCTCAGTTCCTTCATCCAGATCATTAATGTATAACATGAATAGTTGTGGTTCCAAAATGACTCCTGCAGAACTCCTCTAGTCACCAGCTGCCACCCTGAAAAAGACCCCTTTATTTGCACTGTCTGCCTTCTGCCAGTCAGCCAATCCTATATCCATGCCAGTACCTAGCTGCTAAGACCATGGGCTTTTGTCTTATTTAGCAAGCTCATGAGCGGCACCTTGTCAAAGGTCTTCTGGAAATCCAGAAAACAGGCCACATCCACTGGCTTTCTTTTTGTCCAAATTGCTTGTTACCTTCTCAAAAAATTCTAACAGATTTGTCAGGCATCACTCAGGCCTATCTTTCTTGCACCTTCAAATACACTGATATCACTTGCTTAATAATGGATTCTAAAATCTTATTAATGACTCAGGTCAGGCTAACCAGCCTATTGTTTCCTGTCTTCTGCCTCCCTTCCTTCTTTTAACAGGGGTGTTACATTAGCCATTTTCCAGTCCTCTGGCACCCTCCCTGACTCCAGTGATTCCTGAAAGATCACCATCAATGCCTCTACAATCTACTCAGCTATCTCCTTCAGAACGCTAGCGTGTGGTCCATCTTGTCCAGGTGGTTTATCTACCTTCAGACCTTTCAGCTTACCCAGCATCTTCTGCTTTGTGATGGCGAGTGCATTCACCTCTGCCCCCTGACTCTCTTGAAGTTCTGGTGTGTGCTGTTGGTGTCTTTCACCTGAAGACTGGCATAAAATACCTATTCAGTTCCTACACTGTTTCTTTGCTCCCCATTACTACTTACCAAGCCTCATTTTCCAGCGGTCCAATGTCCACTCTTGCCTCTCTCTCACTTTTTAAGTACCTAAAAAAATTCTTGCAATCTTCTTTTATGTTACTAGCTGGCTTACCCTGATAATTCATTTCATTCCCCCCTCCATTGGTTTTTTAGGTATCTTCTGCTGGCTTTTAAAGAATGTCCAATCCCCTGGCTTACCACTAATCTTCAGCACATTGTATGCTTCAAACATTTCAATTTTACTGTGTTGCAAATATAAGGATAGTGAGGCTGATTTGCTTCGGCTGTCTGTCTTCATGTCATGACACGGGGTTCAGTAACAGGAAGGAACTGAAGGAAATCAGCATTAGTAGGGAAATAATGTAGGGGAATTTAATGGGATTAGAGGCTAATAATTCCCAGGACCTTGGGGATTTATAGTCTACAATCCCAGAAATGGCCCTAAAAAGTGAATTAATTGGTGGTCATTTTTCAAGATTCTACACACTCTGGAACGATTTCAAGGAGCTAGTGCAAATATAATCCTACCATTTAAAAAAGGAGGTAGAGAGAAAACAGGGAATTACTGACCTGACATCAGTAGCGGGGGAAATGCTAGAGTCCATTATAATAAGATGTAATAGCAGAGCACTTAAAACAATGACAAGATCAGACAGAGTCAGCAAGGATTATGAAAGAGAAATCATGCTTGACAAATCTACTGAAAGTTTGAGAATGCAAGCAAGCAGAGTTGTAAAGGGGAACCAGAAGACATGGCTTACGTGAAATTTCAAAAGGCTTTTGATAAGGTCTCATAAGAGATTAGTAGGTAACATTAAAGCAGTTAAGGGAGTGATGCACTGGAGGGGGTTCAGAGGAGGTTCGCCAGGATATTGATTGGGTTGGAGCATTTTAGCTCAGAAAAAAGGCTGGATTAGCTTGGATTTTTTTCATTGGACCTGAGAAGGTTGAGGCATAGGATAAAGGTGTATAAGATTATGACGGGCATGGATAGGGTGGACAAAAAGCAGCTGTTCCACTTAGTTGAAGAGTCAATAGACCAGGAATATCATTTTAGGTGAAGGATGGAAAGTTTAAAAGCAATTTGAGGAAAAGACTTTTCACTCAGACGGTGAGAATTTGCAATGCTTTGGACAGTAGTTGAGACAGGAAACAGCACAGCCTTTAAAAAGTATGTTGATGAGCATTTGAAATATTATAACATTCAAGGCCATGGGCTAATTGCTGGGAAGTGTGAGTAGTGTAGATGGGTTGGTGTAGACTTGATGGGCCAAAGGGCCTCTTCTGTACTGTATGACTATGACACCATGACTCACATAGGATTGGAGGTAGTTTACTGACTTCAATAGAGAACTGGTTGGCAGGTAGGAAACAAATGGAACTTTTTCCAATCGACAGCCAGTGACTACTGCGGTACTGCAGGGATCAGTGCTCAGACCCCCTACTCACAATATATTACCATTAATCTCCCAGTCTGCAGATGATACAAAACTGAGTGGGAGGGTGAACTGTGAGGAGAATGCAAAGATGCTTCAGCGTGATTTGGACAAACTGAGTTAGTAGACAAATGGAGAGCAGACGAAGGAGAATATGGACAAATGTGAAGTTATCCACTTTGGTAGCATAAACAGGATGGCAGATTATTATTTGAATAGTGATAGACTGGGAAAGGGAGAGGTGAAACCAGATACAGGTGCCCTTGAAAGTTAGCATGCAAGTGCAGCAGGCAAATAGTATGTTCCCCTTCATAGCAAGGGGATTTGAATACAGGAGCAGGGATATCTTGCTGCGATTATACAGGACCTCGGTGAGGAGCATTGTGTGCAGTTTGGATCTCCTTATCTGAAGAAGGATGTTCTGGCTGTGGGGGGAGGTTGGGGCCACAAAGGTTTACCAGACTGATTCCTGGCAAGACTGGCTTATGAAGATACACTGGAAGATTGGATCAGTTCGGACTAAAATCACTAGAGTTCAGAACGAGGTAGCGCAGTTTAAGGATAGACAGTAGGCCATTTAGGTCTGAGATGAGGAGAAATTTCTTAATCCAGAGTTTGGCGAGCCTGTGGAATTCTCTGCCACAGAAAGCAGTTGAGGCCAAAACATTGAATGCTTTCATAAGTTTAGATTTAGTTCTTAGGGCTGAAGAGATCAAAGAGCACGGGGCAAAAGCAAGAATAGAGGACCGAGTTGGAAGATCAGTCATGATCTCTCAGAATGGCAGAGCTGGCTCAATGGCCAAAATGGCCTACCCTTGCTCCTATCTTCTATGTTTTGATCCTTTATGGATTCACAATCATTAACGATAACACTGCAGGTTTAAAAAAAATGATAGCAAGGCATTGCAGTTCATTGGCAAGAAACAGAATTGAAAAGTAGGGAGGTGAAGCAAGGTCTGAATTTTCACAGCAGAGAGGTTCTCCGTCATGAAGAAAATGAAGCAGATACCTGGAAATCCCAAGTTCCACCTTGAAAAGAACACTTCCAACTTTCGCGCATTGTGTCAAAGTACGCATACGCATGGGTCATGGATGGATGACTATTTAAATGATCAGCTACCTCCAGTTGACTCGGAATTTGGGGTTCTCAGTGAGGAACCCTGCATGTTCAAAGCAGAAACTGGTATGTAATTTCTGTATTTTTTTGGATAGCCATCATATCCTTTTGGAGAGATAAGATACCTCCCTTGATCTGGTCTCACAAGATATTTAGAGGGCCTGAGATGGTAAGGCACCATTTGGAAGACATTAGGTACCCTTAACCTTTCCTAAAATGAGCCACACTTGCGCAAAAAAATGCATAAAGTCACTGGTGCTATTGTTCTGTCAAGTAACTGAAGTTGTCAGAAAATTATTAATTCCTTTACTGATTAAAAATTTATCTCTCAGCCTTGAATATACTTCATGATCCAGTCTCAACAGTCCTGTGAGATAAATAATTCCACCGATTCACCACCCTCAGAGGAGAAATTCCTCATCTTTGTCTTAAACAGGTGATCCCTAATTCTGAGATAATGACTTCTAGTCCTAAATTCTTCTACAGGGGAAACAACTTTGACACATCAACCCTGTCAAAGTTCTCTAATAATCTTACATTCCAATAAGGCTGCCTCTCATTCTTCTATATTCTAATAAGTACAGGCCCAACCTACTCAACCTCTCCTCATAAAACAGTCCCTCTTTTATCTTGTGTCGGCCTAGTGAAATTTCTCTGGGCTGCATCCAACATAAATACATCTTTCCTTTGATAGCTAAGGGGCTCAAAACTCTTCACTGTATTCCAGTGGGAAGTACTCATCTATGTGCTCCTAACGCAGGAGAAAAAAGTCCAGGTCTTGATCAGACCATTTCACCAAAAGAATACAGAGGAAGCAGAGGGGATGCAGAAAGAAAAATTACACAGGTGCTTCCAGAACTGGAAATGTTATATTTATAAATAAAGGCTGATTAAGCTCAAAAATCGGGCTCTTTGCTACAAAGAAAGAGGTGACTTTTTGCAGGCTTGAAATTATGAAGGGATTCAATAAAGGGGAGCTGAAGAAAATACTTCTGTTTCTAGGGGTGTCTAGAGCTAGGGAACCATAAATGTAAGATCCAGTAACAGACTATGTCTTTATCTAGAGAATGGTTAGATTGTGGAACTTACTACCACAGGGAATGGCTAAAATTAATAAAGTGAACACATTTAAAGGAAAGCTTGATGAACATACAAGGAAGCAAGAAACAGGAAGATGTTTGATAGGGTGACAGAAGGTATAAACTTCAGGGTGGACAAGTTGGGCCTACTTGTGGTCTGTAAGTGCAGTGTCATTTCTTATGTCATCCAGTCATTGCATTGGTTTCAATTCAAACATTGAAGCAAGCCCACACTATCCCACACCTGCTCAGACACAGGGAAATCAGTAGGAAGGCGAATCTTGTTCTGAATAAGTCCCACTCGCACAACTCGAGGCTGACGGAGCTGCTCTGTGGAGGCCTCAAATCCAAAAGCCTTCAGCTGAAAGTCCTTCTCCAGAGAGGCTTCCAAAGCTGACTTTGGCAAATCCAGCTTTCTGAAAAACAGAAAGCAAACACTCAATGCTCAACAATCTAAACTTCATGTTTTTATTTTCATTTATATAAACTGTGTTTTCACAAAATCTCAGTTTCTCCCATGTATCTGCCAACCCTGCCCTTCTCGTTCGAACTGGTTGTGGGTTTGGAAGGTGTTGTTTAAGGATCTTTGGTGAATGTCTGCAATGTACCTCAAACGTAGAATGCACTGCTGCTACTGTGTGTCAGTGGTGGAGGGAGTGGATGCTTGTGGATATGGTATCAATCAAGTGGGCTACTTTGTTCTGGATGGTGTCAAGCTTGTTGAGTGTTGCTGGAGCAGCACCCATTCAGGCTTTCCTTCATTGCGTTAGGATATCTCATACAAAAGCAGGGATGTAATTCTGAAACTAAGAAAGAACTGGTCAGGTCTTTGCTGGAGTTCTCACCACCTCATTACTGGTAGGATATCATTTTTCTAGAGACAGTACAAAAGAAATTTACAAGAATTTTAAAAAATTCATTGTGGGATGTGGATGTCGCTGTCGCTAGCTGGCCAGCATTTCTTGCCCATCCCTAGTTGCCCTTGAGAAGGTGGTAGTGGTCTGCCTTGTTGAACTGCTGCAGTCCACCTGCTGTGGGTTGACCCACAATGCCACTGGGGAAGGAATTCCCGGATTTTGACCCAGTGACAGTGAGGGAACGGCAATAATATTTCCAAGTCAGGCTTGTGAGTGGCTTGGAGGGGACTTGAAGGTGGTGCTGTTCCCACATATCTGCTGTCCTTGTTCTTCTAGATGGAAGTGATTGTGGGTTTGGAAGGTGCTGTCGGAGGATATTTAGTGAACTTCTGCAGTGCACCTTGTAGATAGTACACACTGCTACTACTGAGCGTCGGTGGTGGATGTTGATGGATGCAGTGCCAAACCAGTGGGCTGCTTTGTCCTGGATGGTGTCAAGCTTCTTGAGTGTTGTTGGAGGTGCACTCATCCAGGCAAGTGGGGAGGCTTCCATCACACTCTTGACTTGTGCCTTGTTGATGGTGGACAAGTTTTGAGGAGTCAGGAGATGAGTTACTCACCGCAGTATTCCCAGGTTCTGACCTGCTGTTGTAGCCACTGTATTTATGTGGTGAGTCCAGTTGAGCTTCTGGTCAATGATAAACCTCCAGGATGTTGATAGTGGGGGATTCAGTGATGGTAACACCGTTGAACGTAAGAAATGTTGCCAGGGCTTAAAAATTATAGGTGAGGGGAAACATTAGATAGGCTAGTGATAGGTAACTAAATTAAGGTGCACAAAATAACACTGAGTTAGATATCATGGTTTGGGAAGATGTCTTTCCCTGAGAGAGGAGTCAATTACCAGGGGCCTTAGGTTTAAGAGTGACAGGTAGAAGGTTTAGAGGGAACATAAGAAAAAGCTTTTTCGCCTAGAGGGTGATGGGTAATGTTCATTGCCCAGTTAGGGGGTTGAAGGAGAGACACTCAATGCATTTATATTTAAACTGGATCTGCAGCTGAGGTGCTGTAACCTGCAATGGACTAGGTAGCAGGAATAGAATGAACAGCTAATTTATTTAGAGATAATAGGTACTGCAGATGCTGGAGAATCCAAGACAACAAGGTGTGGAGCTGGATGAACACAGCAGGCCAAGCAGCATCATAGGAGCAGGAAAACTTGACGTTTCGGGCCTATACCCTTCATCAGAAATGGGGGAGGGGAAGAGGGTTCTGAAATAAATAGGGAGAGAGGGGGAGGTGGATAGAAGATGGATAGAGGAGAGGATACGTGGAGAGGAGGCAGACAAGTCGAAGAGGCGGAGATGGAGCCAGTAAAGGTGAGTGTAGGTGGGGAGGTAGGGAGGAGATAGGTCAGTCCAGGGAGGACAGACGGGTCAAGGGGGCGGGATGAGGTTAGTAGATAGGAGATGGGGGTGGGGCTTGAGGTGGGAGGAGGGGATAGGTGAGAGGAAGGACAGGTTAGGGAGGCGGGGACGAGCTGGGCTGGTTTTGGGATGCGGTTGGGGGAGGGGAGATTTTGAAGCTTGTGAAATCCACATTGATACCATTGGGCTGCAGGGTTCCCAGGCTGAATATGAGTTGCTGTTCCTGTAATTTATTTAGTCAGCATAGATATGGTGGGCTGAATGGCCTCTTTCATTATTGTAACTTTTCTATGATTCTATGACATTCTGCAGCTGGGTCTCTCTTGACTGGGTCAAAGTATCTCTGCTCATGGCAGTAAACCTGTAAACACAAGATTTGCTATTAACAGTTTGAGGGTCAGTTTGAGATAAACAGGTTGAGCAACTATTTAGGAGGTCACTGTGCATTGTGAATGAAAGGAAGCTTTGCACTTGTACATTTCATCACCTCTAGACATCTAAAAATTTTCAGCCAATGAAGCATAGTTACTGCTCTAATTTAAGAAACATGGCAAATAATTTGGGCACAGCAGGGAGATAATGATTCACAACTGCTTGTGATACTCATTAAAAGAACAAGATTAGAAGGAATAGGGGTGAAAGTAAAACATTTGGCCCATCCATCCAGCACTGCCTTCATCAAGATCATGACTGGTCTGATTCTGGCGTCAATTCTAACTCCCTTACCACACCCCACAACCCTAGCCTTTTGTTGATCAACAAAGAAGATGTTTGATCAAAGACCTGGCTAACTCAGCCTCAAATATAATCAATGGTCCAACCTCCTTATTCATTTGTGATTCAATGAATTCCAAACGCTAACAACCTCTTAATGAGAAGAAATTTTTCTTCATCTCCATCTTGTGACAGAAACCTCATCTTGAAGCTGTAATATTAAACCTGGTCAGAAAAATGAAGGGGGTCGGGGGACGGGGTGTGAGGGATGAGTTGCGGGAAATGAGAGAGACATGGTCGAGGGCACTTTCGACCACTGTGGAGGGGAAGTTGCGGTCCATGAAAAACGAAATCGGTAGCTACACTGGCCGTATCCTCCACCTCTTCCTTCGTTACATCGATGACTGCAGTGGCGCCACCTCGTGCTCCCATGAGGAGCTCGAACAGTTCATCCACTTCACTAACACCTTCCACCTCAACCTTAAGTTCACCTGGACCATTTCCGATACCTCTCTCTCCTTCCTGGACCTCTCTGTTTCCACCTCTGGCAACCACCTGGAAACCGATATCCATTTCAAGCCTACCAACTCCCACAGCTACCTAGCATACACCTCCTCTCACCCACCTTCCTGCAAAAATGCCATCCCATATTCCCAATTCCTCCGCCTCCGCCCCCGAGATGAGGCATTCCACTCCCGGACATCCCAGATGTCCTCATTTTTCAAAGACCGCAACTTCCCCTCCACAGTGGTCGAAAACGCCCTCGACCGTGTCGCTCGCATTTCCCGCAACTCATCCCTCACACCCCGTCCTCTCAATAACAACCAAAACAGCATCCCCCTCGTCCTCACGTACCACCCCACCAGCCTCCGGATCCAACACATCATCCTCCAGCACTTCCGCCATCTGCAATCTGACCCCACTACCAAAGACATTTTTCCCTCCCCACCCTTATCTGCTTTCCGGAGGGACCACTCTCTCGGTGATTCCCTTGTTCGCTCCACACTCCCCACCAGCCCCACCATCCCCGGCACTTTTCCCTGCAACCGCAGGAAGTGCTACACCTGCCCCTTCACCTACCCCATCACCCCCATCCCAGGCCCCAAGAAGACCTCCCACAAACTGGTGTTCACCTGCACATCCGCTAATGTGGTATACTGTTCCCGATGTGGCCTCCTCTACATCAGGGAAACCAAGCGGAGGCTTGGGGACCGCTCTGCGGAACACCTACGCTCGGTTCGCGACAAACGTCTGCACCTCCCAGTTGCAAACCATTTCAACTCCCCCTCCCACTCCTTGGACGACATGTTTATCCTGGGCCTCCTGCAGTGCCACCCGAAGGTTGCAGGAACAGCATCTCGTACTTCGCTTGGGAAACCTGCAGCCCAATGGTATCAATGTGGACTTCACAAGCTTCAAAATCTCCCCTCCCCCGACCACATCCCTAAACCAGCCCATCTCGTCCCCACCTCTCTAACCTGTCCTTCCTCCCACCTATCCACTCCTCCTACCTCAAGCCCCACCCCTATCTCTTACCTACCAGCTTCATCCCGCCCCCTCGACTTGTCTGTCCTCCCTGGAGTTGCCCATCTCCTCCCTAACTTCCCACCTACACTCACCTTTACTGGCTCCAACCCCGCCTCTTTGACCTGTCTGTCTCCTCTCCACCTATCTTCTCCTCCATCCATCTTCTATCCACCTCCCCCCCTATTTATTTCAGAATCCCCTTCCCCATCCCCATTTCTGAAGAAGGGTCTAGACCCGAAAGGACAGCTTTCCTGCTCATCTGATGCTGGTTGGCCTACTGTGTTCATCCAGCTCTACACCTTGTTATATCAGATTCTCCAGCATCGGCAGTTCCTACTATCTCTTAGTTGTTCAAGGTTATATTTACATACAACTAAGGTACCGGGAGGATCTGATAACTGAACTGACCCCCTTTTACCTTCAGCAGAAAGACCTCAGTCTTTCCCCACTGCACTGAGGCTGCTGCTTCCCCAAGCTTTGTGGCAGTGCCGCAGAACATTCCAAGTAGTTTGACCATTCCATATCACCTGTCCTTCGTGGAGAAATTACAAAGAAAAATACCTTTGACCACAAGTCCATCAGGAAGCGGTCAGCACATAATGTCCTCAAAACCTTGCAGGAAAGGGAGAGGGTGGATTCTGTTGTGTGGTTGTCTGAGCAGACTGTCAAAGTCTTGTGGCAGAGATAAAAGGTACTGCAGATGCTGGAGATTCCGAGATAACAAGCATGGGGCTGGATGAACACAGCAGGTCAAGCAGCATCATAGGAGCAGGAAAACTTGACGTTTCGGGCCTAAACCCTTCATCAGAAAAATGATGAAGGGTTTTTCTGATGAAGGGTTTAGGCCCGAAACGTCAAGTTTTCCTGCTC
>JAHRHZ010000119.1:1559930-1576298 GCA_024137785.1 Ginglymostoma cirratum | reverse complement strand
GTTCATCCAGCTCCACACCTTGTTATCTCAGATTCTCCAGCAGCTGCAGTTCCTATTATCTCTGATACACTTTTCTGTTGAAATTGATTACTAATGAGAGAGGAACTCAGGTAACTATGAGTAAAGGACAAATGGAGACTAAGAGGGTAGCATTGAGGGTTGCAGGAGAGGGATGGACAAACTCCTTGAGAGTCACGTGAGGCTGTAGAAAAGAAAGGCAGAGTGTAGGAGTGTAACAGAAAGAGAAATTGCTGGAAAAATTCAACAGGTTTAGCAGCATCTGTGGAGAGAAATCAGAGTTAGTGTTTCTTTAAAACTCTGCTGGCAGACTTGCTGAGTATTTCCAGCAATTTCTGTTTTTCTTTCTGATTTCCAGCATCCACAGATCTTTGGTTTTGTTTTGTTTAAATGTGGGAGTGTTGAGAGTTTAGGGATGTTGGTGTATGGAGAGCAGAGAATGAACAGGGGTTGCGTGGGAAAAGGTCATTTCAAGACTGTGAGATGTACTGAGATCTGACCCTGTACATTCAAACAGATCCATCCTGCTGTTGATCGATTTTAGCTGAATGAGATTGAAGGCAATTCGAGACACTGGAATTAGTTAACAGAGATGTCAAGATGAATGTTTTATTTTGACAGGTTAGGTTCCATTTGACTAATTGTCTTGTCAGACTGAACTGCAGTATTTGGCGCTGAGTTCTCTGAGAGTCTCCTGTCTGCAATGTGGGGGTAAAGAGGTAATTTTTCTAGATTCATAGAGGTTTACAGCGTGGAGACAGGCCCTTCAGCCCAACTTGTCCATGCTGCCCAGTTTCTACAATTAACCTCGTCCCATTTGCTTGCATTTGGTCCATATCCCTCCATACCTATCCCATCCATATATCTGGAAAAATGCTTCTTAAATGACAAAATTGTACTCACCTCCACCACTACCTCTGGCAACTCATTCCTGACACTCACCACCCTGAATATGAAAAAATTGCCTCTCTGGACCATTTTGTCTCTCTCCCTTCTCACCTTAAACCTATGCCTTCCAGTTTTAGACTTGCCTACCTTGGGGAATTGTTGTTGGCTATCGACCTTATCTACACTTGTCATGATTTTATAGACCTCTATAAGGTCACCCCTCAGTCTCCTATGCTCCAGGGAAAAAAGTCCTAGCCTATCCAGCTTCTCCGTATAACTCAAACCCTTCCAGTCCAAGTGGCATTCTAGTAAATGTCTTCCGCACTTTTTCTAGTTTAATAATATCCTTCCTATAGTAGGGTGACCATAACTGCATGCAATGCTCCAAATGTAGCCTTACCAATGTCTTGTACAGCTGCAACAAAACATCGCAACTCCTATATTCCTATTATGTTGAACTGATGTCTCTAGGTGCTTGTTGTGATTTTCCACAACCAGCTTCACAGCCCTGAGACTCAATATTGTCAAAACCATCTCCTTTCTCCATCAAACTGGCTCTCAACATAGCTGTTAGTAACCTTGAGCTGAACGTTGGGAACTGGGGGACACAAGAACAATATAAAAACAGTTTTAAAGGACTTGACAGGTTAGGACGGACCTCAATCTACTTGATAAGACCCATTGGTCACAATTACCCAGTACCTAATTGCCATCTCACAAACAACTCTGTCTAGTATGAAAGATGGAAGGATCAGACGTTGCCACAGCAAGGAAGGTGTCATATTTATTTACCCTGAATCTCTCTCTTTCACTTACTCTCACCAGCGCTCTTCCTAGACCGGGAGAGCAGTGATTGCTGATTCCTGAGAAAATGGCAGAGAAACAGGAAAAGTCCAGAACTGATGAAATCTCACCCCTGCCTGACCCGAAAATGGAAATTGCACAGACGATTGGTAACATTGCATCAGTCAGCATTGTGACACGAATGAATTATTTTACTGCAAGTAAGCGTAAACAACTGAGAAGCTTACAATCCCACACACAGCAACAGCTATCCTGACCAGGTCGACTCCTCAAGGACTGAGCTTTTCCAAAAACAACATTCCTCAAATCTCATTGCGAGCATCCTGTGTGTTCACCAACATAGAATCCCTATAGCATGGAAGCAGCCATTCAGCCCACAACAACCCTCTGAAGAGCCACCCCCTACCCTGTCCCCGTAACCCTGCATTTCCCATGGCTAATCCACCTAACGTGCACATCTTTGGACAGTGGGAGGAAACTGGAACACCCAGAGGAAACCCACACAGACATGGGGAGTACGTGCAAATTCCACACAGACAGTCACCCAAGGCTGGAATCAAACCCAGGTCCCTGGTACTGTGAGGTAGCAGTGCTAACCACTGAACTACCGCCTTCATAGTTCATGTGCAGACTGATATTGTGGTTTGCTATCTCTCTGAGGATGCTATTCTGAAATCTGAGTATTTCATGACCCTCTCAAGGAGTTTGGGAAAATCAGACTGGATTCCTAATGAATTTTAGCTGTTCAAATCTGTCAACTTCCAGGACCCTTAAGACTAGAGATCTTTTCCTTACATTACAACTGTGGTTACACTTCAAAAGAATTTTCCTGGCTGTAAAGTACTTTGGGACATCCTGTGGTTGTGAAAGGGTGCTATATAAATACAAATTGTTCTTTTATCCTGCAGATGCAGTGACTAATTAATCAAACACATGTGCTAGTTGGTATCTCAACTATCTTCCCAAGAGCCCTTATATTTTTAAACGCAAGTGAATGGTCTTTTGTTTGTCTTTCTAGCTGTTCCACATGTTGTTATCTTGCTTTTGCACAACTCTTAAATGTCATTTCTTAAAAACAGTTTGCTATTTTCATTTTGGTTATTTCGCGAACTGAACCTTTTTAACAGTCTCTGCCTCAGTCAAAATTAGAAAATTATAAACACATCTAAAAGGTTTCCTGGCAGTTACACATCATTCTCGGTAGGTGAAAGGGGAGCGGTGTAAATTTATCAAAAACGTGTGCTAGGAGACTGCTGAGATCAGGTTTTTTCACTCTGGACAACTTTACTTCAACCAGAATTCAGTTCTGGTTGACTTTTAAGCAATCTCAATGTGTTTGATGTGGTTCAGAATTGTGGGAACAAGCAGAGGAACAAGGTTCCTGCACAGAGTTAGCACAGGCATGCTGGTCTGAACAATCTTTTTTGGCACTGTAAGCAGGATAAAATTCAACAGCACCAAAAATGGTTGCAGGTTAGCATGCTGTTTCCTTCTCTTAAGGCCACAACCAACATATTGTGTCTCCCCAAGATGATCTTGCTACTAATGTACCAACTGCCCAAGCAACAGAACCACATTCCTGTGAGGTTATAGAGTCGTAGAGCATGGAAACAGACCCTTCAGTCCAATCAGTCCATGCTAACCCCAATCCCAAACTAGACTAGTCCCACCGACCTGCGCTTGGCTCATATCCCTCCAAACATTTATTTTTCATCTACTTATCCAAATATTTTTTAAAGGTAACAGTACCTGCATCCACCACTTCCTCTGGAGTTTTATTCCACACATGAACCACTCTCTATGTAAAAAAAGTTGTCCCTCATGTCTTTTTTAAATCTTTCTCCTCTCGCCTTAAAAGTATGTTCTCTTGTCTTGAAATCCCCCACTCTAGGATTAAAACACCTGCTATTCACGTTATCTATACCCTTCATGATTTTATAAATCTCTGTTAGGTCTCCCCTCAACAGTTAGTATCACATAAGCCAGCCATATAGAGTGGAAGTCCATTCTAAATGCAGCAACTGCCACAAGAGACAGGGAAAGCACAGAGGAAACAGACTAATGAAGCAACAGTCAGAAAGTGCATTTTATAAATCTCCAACACAGCCCTGGAGCCATTGGTGCATAAGGAGAGATGGTTCTCCATCGTTAAGGAATCAGGAAACCCACCAAACAGCCGAAGAAGTCAATGGGAACCTGATGGCTTCTTTAACTGCTGTGGTCCATATGCTGTAGATAGACCCACAATACCATTATGGAAGGAATTCCAGGATTTTGACCAAGTGACAGTGAAGGAACAGCAATATATTTCCAAGTCAGGATGGTGAGTTTCTTGTAGGGGAGCTGGCAGGTGGTAGTGTTCCCATGTATTTGCTGCCCTTGTCCACTAGATGGAAGTGGTCATGGGTTCGTCTGAGGATCTTTTGTGAATTTGTTCAGTGCATCTCGTAGATAGTACACACAGCTGCTACTGAGCATCAGTATTGCAGGGAGTGGATGTTTGTGGATATGGGACCAATCAAGCGGACTGCTTTATCCTGGATGATGTCAAGCTTCTTGAGTGTTGTTGGAGCCGACAGATATGCTCCTCTTGAACAAACAAACTGGTCCCAAAGACAGCAACATCTAGTTGGTGTGAGACAGGCATGGCTGCCTGTCCCAAACTTGACCAAACAGACAGTGGTCAATAGCATTGCAATAATATGACTGAGACTCTTAGCAGTTGAAGATGCTGATATGCTCATTTCTAACTCACATCCCACTGCACCCCCCAACCCCCCATTCCTGACTCAGCTGCTGATGGATGGGCAGTGATAGAAGAGCAGAAGGACAGTGATGACTTAGATAGACTCCCTCCCCCAAGAAAGGCAGTCTGCCCTTACTTTGAAGGAAAGCTTAGAGACAGCACCAGTTTATGGTGGGAGACTAGGCACCCCTGGACAGAGGATAGGGTAGAGGGCAAAGTGGTGGCAACTTGCCAAAGGGAGTTCAATTACAGAGGTGTCGGATGAACCAGGGTAGCTGCAGAGACGGTGTGATGGATTTGCTCAATGAGACTCTTGGTGCATTGGCAAACCTGGCAGAAATGCTGCTGCCTCTGCCAAGGAGCAGGGAGGGGATGGCATCACCTTGGTACAGGGCTCAGTATGGAGCTGGGTGCCTTACCCGTCCCATGGCGACATGGTGGCTAATGTCGTGACAACCTTGGCAGAGCCAGGCATAGTGCTGTGTCCGCTGACTGTTGCCTCAAATGCAGCACAAGCAGATAGCAGCCAACATCAGTGTGCCTTAGTGGAGGCACTTACTGAAGGCATGAATTGTCAGCTGTCACCAGGCTCCTGACTGCTGCCTGCTGATGCCAGTGTCTAAAGGTGCTTACAGCATCTTCTGAGAGTCTGGCTCACTGTGAGAAACCTCAGGGATTACACCAGAGGAGTGACCACAGAGCCTGAGCATGCCACCCTGTCTGAGAAATATGTCATTCAATCCCCCACTCATGCCCTGTGCCCTGATTGTTGCCTGTCTGCCAGTCCAGACCCTACTGCCTGCTCAAGGAGGGAGAGATGGTGCAGTCTGCAGCAAGCTCTTCCCAGGCTGGAACTGCTTAAGGTTATCCTGCAGACTTCCCCACCGCCAAGTGGGGCAAAGCTGCTCCCTCACAATGGTAGACCCCCCCAGCACTCGTAACATGTTCTCTGTTAAGTTCTGTGGGCCTCCTCCAGGAAGCAGTCTCTGAGACACTGACTGTGGGGCAGTGTGGTTTCCATGATATCATTACTAAACCCCTTGCGCACACCCCCTCATCCCGTGTGTGAGTGGCAGCACACTGTGGTCAGATGGTCAAACGATAGCCTCCTTGCTGCCCAGTAACCACCTTCTGACTCAAAGTCATATGCACAGTGGGCTGTCACAGAGTATGGGGCAACACAACTTGATACCAACATTGACCTGTATGACCCGCTGAGCAGGGTTCCATACTGGCTGGGCATCGAGGCAGCGGAATTTCTATCAGCTTAATCACCTCAGAGTTGAAGCCAGGACAGTGCCTGGTGCCCTGTGTGTGCCTGTACTCTTCAGCAAGCTGCAAATTCGCTCTGCCTGCTTCCCCCTGCCCAGAGAGGGTTATAGATATTCCACTGTCTACAGGAGTAGGGGTGGAGGGTAGTGTGTGGGTGGAGGGGTAGTGCAGGGGTAGGGGTGGAGGTGGAGGTGGAGGTGGAGGTCAGGCAGCCCTGACCCATACAGGAAATCCAGCAAGGCCATCAGAGAAAACCAAGAGACAATATCAAACTACGTTGGAGACCCAGACCAACCATGCGGATAGCCGTCGATTATGGCAAGGCTTACATGACATAATAGGCTCCAAAGCAAGATCGAACAGAACAATACATCCCTACCCAATCAGCTCAATGCATTCTATAAAAACCGAAAGAACTGCAGATATTATAAATCATAAACAAGAGCAGAAATTGCTGGAAAAGCTCAGCAGGTCTGGCAGCATCTGTGAACAGAAATCAGAGTTAACATTTCAGGTCCAGTGACCCTTCGTCAGAACTGGCTAATGCATTCTAAGCTCATTTTGAACAGAGGATCAGGAAAACAATGTCACTTATCCCAACAGCCTCGGATGCACTTGTACCCACGGTCACTGCCACAGACGATAAATTGGCTTTCTTGAGAGTGAACCCGCAGAAAACTGCAGGCCCAGATGGAGTCCCCAGCTGTGCACTCAGATCCTGCATGGACCATCTGGCAGAACTATTCGCAGACATGTTTAACCACTTCTTCCTACTATCTAGAGTCCCCACCTGCTTCAAGAAAACCACTGTCATCCCAGTACCAAAGAAAAATTGTGCAGCATGCTTCAATGACTACTGCCTGGTGGCTCTGACCTCCATCATTATTAAGTGTTCAAGACGACAGACATGGCTCACATTAACTCCAGCCTACCATACTGCAATTCGCCTACTGGAGTAATAGGTCCATGACAGACGCCATCTCCATCTCCATAGCCCTACACTCATCCCTAGAACATCTGGATAACAAGGATACTTACGTCAGGCTCCTACGTATTGATTACAGCTCCACCTTCAACACCATAATTCCTAAAAAACTCCTCTCCAAACTCTGAGACCTAGGTCTCAGTTCCCCCATCCTGGATCTTTGGCCCCCTGACCCTCAGACCACAATCAGTAAGAATCGGCAACAACACCTCATCCACAATGATCCTCAACACCAGTGCACCACAAGGCGTATACTCAGCCCCCTTATATACTCATTATGCACTCATGACTGTGTGGCCAAATTCCGCCCCAACTCCATTAACAAATTTGCTGATGACACCACCGTTGTAGGTCAGATCTCAAACAACAATGAGACAAAATACAGGAAAGTGATTGAGTACTTAGTGGCATGGTGTAAAGATAACAATCTCTCCCTCAACGTCAGCAAAACGAAACAGCTGGTCATTGACTTAAGGAAGCAGAGTGGAGGACTTGTCCCTGTCTGTATCAACGGGGCGGAGGTGGAGATGGTCGAGAGCTTCAAGTTCCTGGGAGTGACAACCACCAACAATATGTCCTGGTCCACCCACATTGATGCGATGGTCAAGAAAGCACAAGAGCCTAAGGAAATTCAGCATGTCCACAAAGACTCTTATCAATTTTTGTAGATGCACCGTAAAAAGCATCTTATCTGGATGCATTGCAGCATGGTTTGGCAGCAGCTCTTCTCAAGACTGCAAGAAGCCACAGAGAGTTGTGAACACAGCCCAGTCCATCACACAAAACAGCTTTCCATCCGTTGACTCCATCTGTATTTCCCCCTGCCTCGGGAAAGCAACCAACATAACCAAGGACACTTCCCACCCCAGTTATATTCTTTTCCACCCTCTTCCATCTGGCAGAAGATATAAAAGTTTGAATACATGTATAAACAGATTCAAGAACAACTTCTTCCCCGCGGTTATCAGACTTTCGAATGGAACGCTCAGATGTCAATTCTGATCTCTCTCTCTGTGCACCTTCCCTGTGGCTGTAACACTGTATTCTGCACTCTGTTCTGCTACCCTGATGCAATTTGTATAATATGATCTGCCTGTACAGTACACAAAACAACACTTTTCTCTGTATCTCGGTGCATGTGATAACAATAAATCAAACTCAAACTCAGGTGGAGGTAGAGAGGCCGTGCAAGAGTTGGGGGTGATGTGGATTGTGGTTGGACATGGTGCAGGGCGGGATGGGCGTAGTGTAGAAGTTGGGATGAGGGCTTTTTGATTGGGGGGAGCCTGCTTCAACTCTGTCACTGGTGCCATGATCAACATCTTGCAGCAAGAATGGAAGCATTGTGCTAAAAAGGCAAAGCTATGTACTCAACTCAGTTTAATTGTTCATGATCCCATCCAGAGCAGCTACAATCTGCCAGACAATTCCTGGCACGACAGAATCTATACAGCAGCAGGAAAGTGAAGTGTGTTGGAAAAGCTGCTCCAGTTTCTAGCTATCAGAGCAGATACCCAATTTAGCAGGATTCAGGATTTTACTTCCCCCCTGAAGCAGCTCTCTTCAGCCGAACTCTGTTTCTGAGCTCATTGGGACTGGTTCTCGGAGAGGTGAGACCTGAACAAGCTGGATGGCTAACACCTCAATAGAACTGGAATCAATCCACTCCTGGTAGTTTGCTAGTGCTCGTGAGGACAGCTGGAACCTTAAAACTATTCCTTCACTGTCGCTGTATCAAAATCCTAATGGCATTGTGGATCTACCTACAGTGCAAGACTTGCAGCAGTTCAAGAAGGCAGCACATCACCATCTTCTCAAGGGCAATTAATGCAGGTCCAGCTAGTGACGCCCATATCTCAAAGATGAATTGCAAACAACCTGAAACTAAATAAGCTCCTTCCCTGCAGCCCCGGCCTTCGGAATAAATGCTGTCAGTAACATCCCCAGGTCCCATTGCTGAGTTAATTATCACCCGGGTTCACGGAAAAAGAATGACTGACCTCAGGGTCACATGCTGTATATATAGTGGTAATATTCCGTTTAATCATAGTTTGACCTGACTTCCATTTTGATCAGCTTTGTGTAACAGCATGTTACAGTTTAATATAGGACCATCTTTTCTCAAGATGTAGAAATATAGTCACATTAATTTCAATTTATTAATAAAAATGTAATTTCTCCTCCCACACCCTGTTATATTCTCTCCGTTTTACAGTCTCTCCAGTTTACAATCTCTCCAGTTTACGGACTGTCCGGTTTATATTTTCTCTGGTTCACGTTTTCTCCGGTTTATACCCTCTCCGCTTTGCGGACTTGCTGGTTCACACTCCCTCCAGTTTAAATTCTCATCGGTTTATATTCTGTCCGGTTTACAGTCTCTGCGGTTTACATTCTCTCTGGTTTATATTTTCTCCAGTTTATATTTTGTCCGATTTATATTCTGTTTGGTTAATATTGGGTGGCACGGTGGTTAGTACTTCTGCCTTCCACCACCAGAGACCTGGGTTCAATTCTAGCCTCAGGGGGGCTGTCTGTGTGGAGTTTGCGCATTCTCTGTTTCGTGCCATAGTCTAAAGATGTGCAGTTTAGGTGGATTGGCCATGCAAAATTGCCCATAGTGTCCAGGGATATATAGGTTAGGTGGATTAGGAAATGTAACAATACGATAGTGGGGTGAATCTGGGCAGGATGCTCTCCGGAGAGTTGGTGTGGACCTGTTGGGCTAAATGGCCTGTTTTCACATTTAGGGATTCTATTCCGTCTGGTTTCTGTTCTCTCCGGTTTACATTCTTACTGGTCTATTGCTCACGTCCTCCCTCTTGACCTTTTGGGTCAGTCAAAAATCTGTAAGTGCCCACGTGAGACTTGGGTTAAAGGTCATTCAGAACATTTACGCTCATATTTCTGTGTGGGCAGACCTTTCCCCCTCTTCCCCTGTGCGCCTGCTGAGTTAGTCAGTTACGGACACACGCATGTCGAGGCGAATCTTACATGTCTTCTCTTTCCTTTTCCTGCAGGGGAACACCAGTTCTTGAATCATCAGTGCAATCAGGGACTCGCTGACGTTATAAGGTGCCACTCCCAGAGAATAACAAACTGATTTGTCACATAGTAACTTGTTTTTGAAAGAAAGATTTTTGTTTATAGATAAGATGGGAAGCTCTTTGTGCAAATCGTAGTAGAGCTGTGGGATTTTTTCTGACACGGAAAAGTGAATGAAAGGCTGTTCCTAATTATGAAAGGGCCAAAATTAAGGGGGCACAGATCTCAAGAAATTGATAAAAGAAATGAAAATGATACGAGGCAAGATGGACTTCATGCAGTGAAGGGATGAGGTCTGGAATGCATTGCCTGACAGCATGGTAGATGATGCTTTCATAGGGAGCTGGATTGTTATCTGAAAGGAAGAATGTGCAGGGTTATGGGGAAAGGGTCGGGGCTGGCACTGGGTGAACTGATCATTCAGTGAACCAGTACAGACATTGTGGGCTGAATGGCATTCTTCTGCACTGTATCAATTTTGTCATTCCCTGCCTTTAGCAACATCTGTGTCATAACCTTGGAGGATGCTATTGTCTAATAGTCACAGATTTCACCTGAATGAAGGGACAGATTGGCAGCAGAAGCCTGTCCGACTGCTGAGCCATTCAGTAATACAAGAAATATCTGTCCAGGAGCAACATTCTCACTCACTTTGAGGCATCTGATAGCGACAGAATGGTTCTACCTGAGGCCATTACCAGCAGCTGCAGGGTAGTGACTAATCTAAAGCGAAAACCACTTAGAATCTGTGTCCAGGTCACCTGCAACTGTCAACTAATAACAAATGTCATTGTGCAGTTCGGGTTGTCTGGTGATTGATGTCTTCTGGGAGTGAAAACACTAATGTGTTCACTGAATGAAAACCAGCTGCTTCACCTACATTAGACAAATGAGGAAGAAACATCACTTGCCCGCAGTCTCTCTCCATCAAATTGTGAGGATCTCCTTTCTTGGTCATTAGTCTATCCCATTCAGGTTTACATTATCAGCACATCAATGTAGATGGGCAGAATTGGATTTTGCCCAGTTTATATATATATAACAATAAGATCTTTCTTCATCCCTGAGATAGAGGAAATTTCTAATAGAATGTGAAGAAACATCGAGTGTACTTGCAATGTGAAAATGCCTGGACACCCTAACTAATGGCTAACAAATTCACCCTAGCAAATTCAGTAAATGTCTCTGAAGGCTGTGTGCAGGGTTTGGTTGCCCAGTACCACATCCAGCAACTATCAGCTGTTTTTGCCAAGCTTTGTAGCTTGGATTGTGGATAAGGTTGTTAGCTTGCTCGCCAAGCTGGCTGGTTATCGTACAGATGTATCGTCACCGTGCTAGGTAACATCATCAGTGTGGCCTCCGATGAAGCAATGTTGTAGGGATGGCACGGTAGTTCAGTGGTTAGCACTGCTGCTTCACATCACCAGGGACCTGGGTTTGATTCCAGCCCCAGGTGACTGTCTATGTGGAGTTCTCCCTATGTCTGCATGGGTTTCCTCTGGGTGCTCTGGCTTCCTCCCACAGTCCAAAAATGTGTAGGTTTGGTGGGTTGGCCATGCTAAATTGCCTATAGTGCCCAGGGGTGTTTAGGTTAGGTGGGTTAGACATGGGAAATTAGGGGAATGGGTCTGGTTGGGATGCTTTTCGGAGGGTTGGACTTGTTGGGCCAAATGGCCTGTCTCCATACTGTAGGGATTCTATGTTCTACTCCACTTGGAATTTATATGATCCGGTCTGTTAAATTGGGTTGTGTCATTTCCAGTTCTGTTATCATGGGTTTGTAAATGGGGTCTAAGTGTGCATGTTTGCTGATTGCATTATGGGTTGAAAACCAGGCCTCTAGGAATTCCCATGTGTGTCTGTGGTTGGCTTGAGCTAGGATGGTCACGCTGTCCCAGTTAAATTGATGGCCTTCATTGTCCGAGTGCACTGAGATGAAGAAAAGTTCGTTGTGTCTTTTTGCTGTTAGCTAGTGTTCATGTATCCTGATGGCTAGTTTCCTTCTAGTCTAGCCGACGGATGTTTGTTGCAATCATTGCAAGGTATTTTGTAAACTGTATTAGTCCTGCATGTCATGGGTATGGGGTTAATGGTCCTTGTGAATGTTTGTCACAGTGTGGCTGTGAGTTTGTATACTACCATGATTCCTAGTGATCATAGGAGTCTGAGATAACACAGTGTGGAGCTGGAGGAACACAGCCGGGGAGGCTGCATCAGAGGAGCGGGAAAGCTGACGTTTTGGATCAGATCCCTTCTTCAGAAATAAATAGAGAGAAGGGGTCAGGCTGGGAAAGGTAGGTGGGATGGCAATAGGTGTGTGCAGGTAGGTAGTGGTGGGGATTGGTCAGTGAGGTGGGAGGAGCAGATAGGCAGGAGAGAAGACAGACAGGTCAAGGAGGTGGGATGAGAGGGAGGGTTGGTCATGGGATGAGGCCGGGGGGTGGGGAGATTTTGAAGCTGGTAAAGTCCACCTTGAGACCATTGGGTTGTAGGCTCTCAAGGCGGAATATGAGGTGCTGCTCCTTCAGTTTCCGGATGGCACCATTGTGACACTGGAAGAGGCCCAGGATGGACATGTCGTCCAGGGAATGGGACGGGGAGTTGAAGTGGTTTGCGACTGGAAGATGTTGTCATTCGTCGCAAACCGAGCGCAGGTGCTCTACAAAGCAGTGTCTGAGCCTCTGCTTGGTCTCACCAATGTAGAGGAGGCCACATCGGGAACAGTGGATACAATAGACCACATTAGCGGATGTGCAGGTGAACATCTGTCTGATGTGGAAGGTTTTTTTGGTTCCTTGGATGGAGGTGAGGGGGGAGGTCTAGGGGCAGGTGTAGCACTTCCTGCGGTTGCAGGGAAATATGCCGGGGGTGGTGGGACTAGTGGGAAGTGTGGAGCGGAAGAGGGGGTCATGGAGAGAGCGGTCCCTCTGGAAGGCAAATAACGGTGGGGAGGGAAATATATCCTTCGTAGTGGGGTCAAATTGCAGGTGGCGGAAAATGATACGTGAATCTGGAACTTAATGGGGTGATACATGAGGACAAGGGGGATTCCGTCTTTGTTTTTATTGCGGGGAGGGGATGTGAGGGCTTAGGTGCGGGAAATGCAAGAGATGTGGTCGAGGGCGTTTTCGACCACTAAAGGGGATGTTGCAGTCCTTGAAATACGAAGACATCTGGGATGTTCGGGAGTGTAATGAGACAAAAAAACTGCAGATGCCAGAATCCAAGTGAGACAAACAGGAGGCTGGAAGTACGCAGCTAGCCAGGCAGCATCTGGAGGAAGTGAAGTCAACGTTTCAGGTATTACCCTTCTTCTTATCCTGAAGTTGGGTGATACCTGAAACATTGACTGCCCCTTTCCTGTTCATCTACCACTGTGTAATGACCCTGGTGGTAATAGTGAACTGGAAATCAAGCTGTGCCATAACTTGAAATGACACCAATGTGAAATGTAACCAGCTTAATCTCTGAATATGATGGTTCCTTCATTATCACTGGGTCAAAATCCTGGAACTCTCTCAGCAACAGCACGAAGGGTCAGGCAGCTCACCATTCTCAAGGACAAGTATACTGGGAAATAACAATAATAATTAAAATACATAATAATTCCTGGCCTTTCATATTTGATTCATCAAGGTATTGCTGTGAAGAATCCACCTATAAACAGTTATCTCAGAAGTTGTGTTTAAATTCAAAAAAATGACAACACTGATAGGTCATTGCACGCCATGGGGGATGTACCAGGGAACTTGGCCTCACAAGCTTTTGTTAAATTAATAAACTACAATGCCGGGACAAATTATTTTTTGATTGTAGGGAACAGGCTACCTGTATAAATGTGCATACTTCCCAGTAAGAGTAAGTGAGGCACATTGCAAACCCGACTGATATTCTTAAATTGCTTATTCATATCATTCCTAGCACACTCAGAATTGTTCAGCAAGTCTGGACGAGTCAGCAGAGTTTATATGTCAAAGATCTTGAAATGATCAAAACACAGGAGTACAATCTAACCATTCTTCTCATTTCAATGATACCTACCTAGAGTGAGTCCAGTGCGGAGGAGAGTAGGCCCAGCGCGGACATTGAGTGAGCCCTGTGTGGAGGAGAGTAGGCCCAGTCTGGACCTTGAGTGAGTCCAGTGCAGAGAACAGTAGGCCCAGCTTGGACGTTGAGTGAGCTCAGTGCAGAGAAGAGTAGGCCCAGTCTGGACCTTGAGTGAGCTCAGTGCGGAGGAGTGTAGGCCCAGCGTGGACCTTGAGTGAGCTCAGTGTGGAGGAGTGTAGGCCCAGTGCGGACCTTGAGTGAGCTCAGCGTGGAGGTGTGTAGACCCAGCGTGGACCTTGAGCATTCATAAAATTGGAGCTGTGGAGGCAGCGGCTGGGGCCCAGCACGAGCCCAGATGGTGGCCAGTGGTGATTGGTAATGGAGAATGGTGTCATCAGCATTCAGCACGATGCAGTGGTCAGGCCCAAAGCCTTGCCTGCGGTCAGGTGTGCCCAGGTGGGTCTTAGCCCAGTGCGGGTGAAGCCAATGTCCAGTGTGGAAAGAGCAAGCCTTCTTTGGGAAACCCAGCTTGGAGCATCTGTAGGCTCATGGCTTAAGAAAGGACTGTAATGTTTGACACTTAAACTTTACTTCTTTACTTTTCTACTTTTATGCTAAGAAGACTGTAGTGCTGAACTTTTCAAACTTATTTCTTCATTTCTCTATTTCTGTAACTATGGTCTTGTTCCTAGGTACTTTGTACCTAAGATGGCGCCCGGTGTAGCGACACTGTACACTTTTCTCTGTACTCCTGTAACCCTGTATGCAAGTACACATGACAATAAAACCTAAATCTAAATCTACTTGTTTTCTTTACATTGCTCTGTCCCTTTTACAGCCATTTCCTGCCTCCACGCACCCCCACCACCTTCGTCTGCTCCATTGTGAATCTATTAGGATACAAGATTTCACAAGATTTAAAAATGGTGGTCTGGAGGCATTTCCCTAGACACAAATTTCCTAGTGTTCTGGAAAGGGTGTCAGGATGGGGTACATACAGGGACTTAGCCTCATCAGAAGCCTCCAAAATAGCTCCACGCTGCTCTGAATCATTTCTGTGGGTCGTTCACAATCGTGGAAAAGATTAAACCTTGAAGTATTTCCTGGTGCGTTGGCTTTTGTCTTGACTGCTTGATCATGCTATTTAAAGCAGTCAGCTGCAGCTTAAAACCATTATGTTTCTAATTTGCACAGAGATGATTGCTAACTCCTTTTCCTTATTTTCCCCATGCAAGGGATCTTGTTTATCTCCATGCCTTACTCAGGTCACCTCCTACATGTCAGGGGAGCCTGAGAATCCACGATAATAGGGAGCAGGTTTCGCTGTGTTCAGGGAATGTGGAAACAGCCTCATTGAGACCATTTCTCACAGGATGCAAAGCTGTGAATCCTGCACTTCCTCCAAAGATGACGGTAGACCGCGGTGATCGTCAGATGGACCTTCTGGAATATTGTCTGCATGTCTCTGGGGAAAACCAAGGGGATCAACGAGCCCTGGGTTTTTGGCCTACTGAGAGAAATCCAGCTCTAAAAGATATGGTTCAGCAACACACTTCATTTGAAGCTGTTGTAATCATGCTTGAGTTAAATTAACACTAATTTGACAATCTCCCAGAGGAGATCAGTGTGGGAAAAAAGGAAAACGTCTCTGGGAGATAGGGAATGAGCCACAAAGCGGGAGCAGAATCATGCTGCACTCCAACAGATGCTGGCTTTCCAAGTTCTCACTGAGGGCTCGTGACAATTTTCAAGCGTGGAGCTGGAGTAACAGTGGGAAAAAATTTTGGGAGTTCTAGTGGGAATGTGGTTGAAAGGCCAAAGAGGCTCTTCTCCTGGATGAGAAAAGCCCAGACAGTATAGTTGGGCAGGGAGATATACTCCCAGGTCAGGCAGAGTACAGAGAAAGGAAGTTAGATCATCCAGGGCACTCCTTCTAGAATTATGTTTGTAGAGTTTGGAATTGTTTTGACTGAGAAGTTACAGACCACTTTATAGATTTTTTTATTCATTCACGGGATGAGGGTGTTGTTGGCTAGGCCAGCATTTATTGCCCATCTCTAATAGCCCAGAGGGCAATTAAGAGTCAACTACCTTGCTGTGGGTCTGGGTCCCATGTATGCCAGACCAGGTAATGTTGGCAGTTTTCCTTCCCCACCTTAGTGACCATACCAAATGGGTTTTTAATGACAATTGTCAATGCTTACATTGTCGCCATTAGGAGGTGTGTTATGGCCTCAATTCAGTCCTGCTCTCCCACTGAAATCAGTCCCCCTCTCCTACTCAAATCAGTCCTCCTCCCCTACTCCAATCAGACCCCCTCCCCCACTGAAATCAGACTCCCTACCCACTGAAATCAGATCCCCATCCCCACTGAAATCAGACTCCCTACCCACTGAAATTGGTACCCCTCCCCACTCAATTCAGACCTCCTCCCCTGCTCAAATCAGTCCCCATCCCTCACTGAAATCAGAACCCTTACCCACTGAAATCAGACACCCTCCCCCACTGAAATCAGACTTCCTACCCACTGAAATCAGACTGCTGCTCCACCGAAATCAGGCCCCCT
>JAHRHZ010000119.1:1514012-1552124 GCA_024137785.1 Ginglymostoma cirratum | reverse complement strand
CATAGGAGCAGGAAAGCTTTCCTGCTCCTATGATGCTGCTTGGCCTGCTGTGTTCATCCAGCTCCACACCTTGTAATCTAGGGGAGGTGTTGCGTTGTTCTCATCTTTATGTTTCCTCTGATGGGTAAGTCATCAGCCTGGGGTCAGGGTTAGACCTTTGAGGAAGAGAATGGGATCTCTGAGGGTTCACCGTCCAGCAGCAGGAGTATGAAGATTTGACTGAAGGTCCAGAGAATTGGCACATCCTGGCACGGATAATGGAGGTGTTCACCTGTACCCTGAGTGCTCAGACCACCCTCTTGACTGACTCTCAAAGAGACTCCAGTCCAGTGGAACTCTCAATGGATGCTGCAGGCACCCACCAACCATCGCGTTAAGACTGAGCTGAAGTAGGCAGCACCTCAGCAAGAAAGGCCCAAGTGACCTGCAGTTTCCTTCCCCTCTGAGGAAAACAGGGTGTCTCGTAACAGCCTGCACTGAGGACTCCTCTCAGTTACTCGTTCTGTCAGAGTGACCCCATTGCCTGCAGAAACCTCAACCACAGAGGCCACTCCTCACAGTGGGCAAGGCTGGGGTCTCAACATCCTCACATGTGCAGAGGATGCCCACCAAAAACATCCCAGACAAAGAGGAATTGCTGTTATCCCTTGAGGGTTGTTTGTTGTTGGTGATGGGGATTACAAAGTAGGAGCTTAAAAGGCCAAATGGACTACTTTTTAAAATTCATTTGTTGGATATGGCTGTTGCTGGCTGGCCAGCATTTCTTGCCCATTCCTAGTTGCCCCTTGAGAAGGTGGTGGTGAGCGGCCTTCTTGAACTGCTGCAGTCAATGTGCTGTAGGTTGACCCACAATGCCCTTAGGAAGGGAATTGCAGGATTTTAACCCAGCGACAGTGAAGGAATAGCGATATATTTCCGAGTCAGCACGGTGAGGGGCTTGGAGGAGAACTTGCAGGTGGCAGTGTTCCCATGTATCTGCTGCCCCTGTCCTTCTAGATGGAAGTGGTCGTGAATTTGGAAGGTGCTATCTTGTTTCTTGTTTCTACATTCATACATTCGTATGGCTTGGGATGCACTGGTAGAGAGGTGAACTGAGCGGTAAAAACTCAACAGAGTACAACATGGGGGAATGTGAGGTCGTCCACTTTGGCAGGAAGACCAGAACAGCAGAACATTGTTCAATTGAAGAGAGATTGCAGAATTCAGTGAGACAGCAGGATCTGAGTATGCGAGTACATGAATTACAAATGGTTAACACTCAGGTGTGGCAAGTAATCAGGAAGGCAAAAAGGAATACTGGAATTTATTAAAGGGGAGTATAAAAGTGAAGAGGTTTTGCTTCAACTCTACAGGGCATAGGTGTGATGACATGTGGAGCACTCCACACTTGGTCACTTTATTTAACAAAGCGTATAATTGCACTGGAAGCAATTCAGAGAAGGTTCACTTGGCTGATTCCTGATTTACTTGACAAGAGGTGTTGCACAATCACAGAATGCAGAACTGTTACAGTGCAGATGGAGGCCATTTGGCCCATTGTGTCTGCTCTGACCCTTCAGATGAGCATATCAATGTGTACTATTTTCCTACCTTTTCCCCATAACCCTGCACTTTCTTCCTTCTCAAATAACAGTCTAATTCCCTTTTTGAATTCCTCATCCAATCAACTCTCCACCACATTCTCAGACAATGCATTCCAGACCATAATTGCCTGCTGCATCAAAAAATTTATTCTTGCTTGTTCAGTCAATTAGCTTAAATCTGTATCCTCTCATTCTTGATCTTTTCATAAGTAGAAACATTTTCCCCTTATTTACTCTGTTCAGACTCCTTATAACTTTCAATGTTTTATTTAGAACTTCTCTCAGCCCTCTGTCTCCGAGGAGAACAGTGTCAGCTTCTTCAATCAATCTTCCTTACTAAAATTGCTCATTCTGGTACCATTTTTGTAAACTTCGTCTGTACTCTCATCAATGCCTCACATCAACCTGAAGTATGGCATTCAGAACTGGGAGCACTAACTCACCTAGTGCCTTATACAACTTCAACATAACCTTAATGTAGGAGCAAATTACTGCAGATGCTGGAATCTGTACTGAAAACACTCAATGCTGGCGATCACAGCGTGTCAGACAGCATCCATGGACTGAGAGCAAGCTAACATTTTATACTTCTTCAGGTATTCTTCTTCAGACATTACTCGAAATGTTGACTGCATCTTTCCTCCAGATGCTGTCTGGCCTTCTGTGTTCTTCCAGCCTCCTGTTTGTCTACCTTGGATTCCAGCATCTGTAGTTTTTTTGGTTTCTAACATTTCAAGTCAATGTGACTCTTCATCAGAGCTCAAGAGCAATCTAGACTCAAAAAGTTAGCTTGCTGTCTCTCCATGGATGCTGTCTGACCCTCTGATCACCAGCGTTGATTGTTTTCAACATAGTCTTCTTGCTCTTGTACTCTATCCCCCTTTCCGTAAAGCCTAGCATATTGCGTGCTTTATTAATCATTCCCTCAAATTGTCTTGCCACCTTGTAATGATGTACACACATGTATGCGCAGGCCTCTCTATTCCTGAGCCACCTTTAGCACTGCCCCTTTAATTTATATTGTGGCTCCATGTTCTTACCAAAATGTATCACCTCGCACTCCTACATATATATCTGACCACTCCACCAACTTGTGTCCTTTTGAAGTTTCACACTATCCTCTTTTCGGTCAACGATGCTTCAAAGTTTCATATGGTATGCAACTGTGTCCTGTATACCAACGTCCTTAATATATATCAGGAAAAACAGGTGTCCCAATACTGACCCTGCTATAAACCTTCCCCCAGCTTAAAATTTATTCATTGACCATTCCTCTCCATATTCTGTCACTCAGGTGATTTTGTATTCATATTCTTACTGTTTCTTTCATACAATTAGCTATACTTTGCTCATTTGTCTGTTATAGCAAATGCCTTTTGGAAGTCCATGAACACCACACCAGTAGCATTGTGCTCATCTACCCTTTCTGCTGCCTGTTCAAAAGAATCCAGCAAATTATTTCACCGCAATTCTCTCTGAAGAAATCCACGGTGGCTTTCCTAAATTAAACTGCAATTGTCCCAGTGACTATTTGTACCAAATCATTGTTTCTGGAAGTTTCCACACTACTGAAGTTAAACTGACTGGTCACTGTAGTTGCTGGGTTTATCGTTCCAATCTTTTATGCATAAGGGCACATTGTTTGCAATTCTCCTGTCCTCTGGCACTCCCTTGAGTCTAAAGAGGACTGGAGAATGATGGCAAGCATGGGGCTGGATGAACACAGCAGGTCAAGCAGCATCATAGGAGCAGGAAAACTTGACGTTTCGGGCCTATACCCTTCATCAGAAATGGGGGAGGGGAAGAGGGTTCTGAAATAAATAGGGAGAGAGGGGGAGGCGGATAGAAGATGGATAGAGGAGAGGATAGGTGGAGAGGAGGCAGACAAGTCGAAGAGGCGGGGATGGAGCCAGTAAAGGTGAGTGTAGGTAGGGGGGTAGGGAGGAGATAGGTCAGTCCAGGGAGGACGGACAGGTCAAGGGGGCGGGATGATGTTAGTAGATAGGAGATGGGGGTGTGGCTTGAGGTGGGAGGAGGGGATAGGTGAGAGGAAAAACAGGTCCAGTTCTGGTCACCCTGTTATAGGAAGGATATTAATAAGCTAGAGACGGTTCAGAAGAGATTTACCAGGATGTTGCCGGGAGTGGAGGGTTTGAGTTATAAGGAGAGGATGGATAGGCTGGGACTTTTTTCACTAGAGTGTAGGAGGTTGAGGGGTGACCTTATAGAGGTTTACAAAATCATGAGAGCTATAGGTGAAGTGAATGAAGGTGTCTTTTCCCTACCGTGAGAGATTTCAAGACTGGGGGCATATTTTTAAGGTGGAAGAAGAAAGATTTTAAAAATATGTGAGCGGCGACTTTTTTACACAGAGTAGTTTGTGTGTGGAATGAACTTTCAGACGAAGTGGTGGATGCAGGTACAGGAACAATATTTAAAAGATATTTAGATAAGTACATAAATAAGAAATATTTTACAGTGATATAAGCCAGTGCAGGCAAGTGGGACCAGTTTATGATCTGGAATTATGATCGGTATGGACTGGTTGGACCGAAGGGTCTGTTTCTGTGCTGAATGACTCAGTGACTAGGAATCTATAAGTCTGATTCCAGCAGCAGTGGGACTGAACTCATTACCTTCCAGTACAGGCAACAGTGATCACCATGACCTTTTTATTTTGAATTGTACTTTACCTGCTTCACATTACATCAGTACACATATCAATATCAGATTACCATGTAATGTGACTACAGTTACTGTGGTTGAAGGGAGTGATTAGAATTAGAATTAGGTTTTATTGTCATGTGTACTCAAGTACAGGGTTACAGGAAAACAGTGAAAAGTGTACAAAGTCACCATTCAAGGCACCATATTAGGTACAAGGTACCTAGGTACAAAATCTAAGGTAAAAAGTGGGAAATAAGGAAATAAATTAAAAGTTCAACATTGTCAGCATTATTGTCAGCAGAAAGTAGTAAAATAGAAATAAAGTTAAAGGTTCCAAATTACAGTCCTTCTTTATCCATGAGCCTGCAGTCGCTCTACACTGGACTTTCCCCACAAGGCCTCAATCTCTCTCCCACGCTGGGCGCAATCTCTCTCCCACGCTGGGCTCAATCTCTCTCCCACGCTGGGCTCAATCTCTCTCCCAAGCTGGGCGCAATCTCTCTCCCACGCTGGGCGCAATCTCTCTCTTGTGCTGACCAGAAAAACAAAACACAAATTTAAACATGGAGGCAAAGGGCATAGCCTACATATTTTGCACTGAATTTACAGAGGAAAGATCAATCATCTTTCCTCCATAAAACCTGTGACATCATCACTCACTGTCCTCTTATTTTTATTCATTCACAGAATTCACTCAGCCAGCATGTATTTCTGTGGGTCTGGAGACACATGTAGGCCAGACGAGGTGATAATGGTAGTTGTGAACCAGATGGGTATTTCCCCAAACAATTGATTCATGGTCATCATTAAACTCTTAATTCCAGATTTTTATTGAATTCAAATCCCACCATCTGTCATGGCAGGATTCAGACCCAGTTCCCAAGAGCATTACCCAAGCCTCTGGATTGATAGTCTAGCGGTAATACCATTAGGACATTGCCTCGCCTCTTCCAAGTATACAATGTGCCCAGGTTTTGTGTCATTGCAAGCTCTGCTTCATACACCAAAGTGTAGATCATTAATATACATCAGGAAAATGTCTTTATTTCAGAAAATAAATAATTGATGATTTTGGGGAAGGAGACGGTAGAAATTAGGAGACTGCCATTTCACCTTGCGACTTGGGGACTAAAACTTCTTACTCCCAAATGCAATGAAATCCAGGGTAGAGGCAGATGTGTTGACATGAAGGAATTAACCAAACATTCAGGAATTAACCTGATCTATGGCAGAATTTGAATCTTTGACAGAAGCAAAATGAGAAACAACTTCACACCAAGGCTTTGAAACTCTTTGATGTGAATCACACTATTTGAGATAATAATTTGCTTCAAAAAGAATTTTAACAGACAATGGAGATATGTCAAAGCGAGGAGATGTCTTCAAATCTGGTCTTTACCTAAAAGTTGAGGTCAGCTTTACAATCATTGTCCAGAGAGTAAAGGACCTAAAGGGTATTAGATGAATTCTAGCAATGAATCATAGAATCCCTACAGTGTGGAAGCAGGCCATTCGGCCCATTGAGTCCATTCCAACTCTCCAAAGAGCATCCCACCCGAGACCCCCCCCATCCGATTACCCTTCATTTCCTATGGGCTAATCCACCCCACCTACACATCCCTAGACACTATGGGCAATTTAGTGTGGTCAATCCTCCTCACCTGCACATCTTTGGACTGTGGGAGGGTTTGGAGTGGGTTTATGTAGGAGCATAAATGAGGCTGATGTGGGAAATGTTTGTGGTGTGGTGAGAATTCAGAGATTGGAGTCCAGGATAGTGATAACCAGAAACTAAAGCAAGCAGGAAAACTTAGCATGCCTTTGAAAGTTTTGATATATGTGGCCAAACAAACAGAAAGCTGAATTTGATATCTTTCAATTTTTTACGCAGTTAAAGTTAAAAGAGAAGCACTAGAAGAGGCCTGGGAACAGATGGGTTTGATTGAAATGAAGACTGGTGAAGATACAGAACCTTGTTCTACATGTTAGTGAGACTATATTTGCTTTATGCTTTGGATGGTATTTTTGATTTGGCTTTGTTGACGTGATTTATTATTCCAAGGTAGTGATAAGTTTTGTTTTACTTGAAGTACATGTGGATTATACCATACAAAGTGTATGAGTAATAGAACAGGGTGAGGAATACATTAAATTTAAAATCTGAGAGGTCCATTCAGAAGAGTCCACTAAAATTGGTGGCATTGTAGACAGTGAAAAAAAGTTTTTCTAAGATTGCAAAGAGATCTGGATCAAATGGGTCAATGGGCTGAAAAATGGCATATGGAGATCATTCTGGATAAATGCAAGGTATTGCATTTTGGTAGAACCAACAAGGATAGGGCTTATACAATTAATGTTAGGCCCTTGGGTAGTGTTGTAGAACAGAGGGACTTAGGGGTGCTGGTACATAATTCTTTGAAGTTAGCATCATATAGACAGGATGGTTAAAATGGTATTTGGCACACTTGCCTTTATTACTCAGTCTTTTGAGTTTAGGAATTGGGAAGTCATGTTGAGGTTGTACAGGATATTGGTGGGCCTCTTCTGGTGTCCAGTTCTGGTCACCCAGTTACAGGAAGGATATTATTAAATTGGAGAGGAATCAGAAGAGATTTACCAGGATGTTGCAGGATACAGAAGTTATAAAGAAAGGCTGGATAGGCTGGGATATTTTTAATAGGAGGTTGAGGGGAGACCTTATAGAAGTTTATAAAATAATGAGGGTTACGGATAGAGTTAATGGTAGTTGTCTTTTCCCTATGGTGGAGGATTTCAAGACTAGGGGGCTCATTTTTAAGGTGAGAAGAGAGAGTTTTAAAAAGACATGAGGACAATTTTTTAATATAGAGGGTAGTTTGCGTGTGGAATGAATGTCCTGCGGAAGTGGTGGATAGGGATACAGTTACAACATTTAAAAGACAATTGTAAGTGCATGAATAGAAAATATTTGAAGAGATATAGGCCAGGAGCAGGCAAGTGGGCCTAGTGTAGTTTAGGATTATTTTTGGCATGGACTGGTTGGACCGAAGGGTCTGTTTCCATGCCGTATGGTTCTATGACTCTATGACTATGTAACAGCAGGGAAGAAGCTGTTCTTGAATCTGTTGGTAGCTTTAATATCTTCTGCCTAATGGAAGAGGTTGGAAAAGATTATAACTAGGGTGGGAACAGTCTTTGATTGTGTTGGCTGTCTTTCCAGGCAGTGAGAAGTATAGATGGCGTCAATGGATGGAAGGGTGGCTTGTGTAATGGACTGGGCTGTGTTGACAATTCTCTGTAGTTTCTTATTTGTGTAATACACAACATCAGATACCATTGAGTTGTTAGTCATGAAGGGACTGACTAACGTCAGAGGCGTTCGTAATATTTATACATTGAGCCAACACCTTCAAAGGAGCAAAACATCAGCTGGTTCCCCAGAGAGAGTGGGAAACAGGAAAACTGGATAAAAGCCTTAAAAGGGAGGAAGTTGAGCAATGGCCTGAGCATCACAAGGGTGACTGAAGGAAGTTTGTTGGAGAGGATTTTCGCAAGCTTTTCAAGGAGCTAAGAAAATAAGTGAGAACGGAAGGAGTTTAGAGAGGCAATGTTTGAAAGGATGAGTAATATGATTGCAGCAAACTGGACTGTAATGTGAAGTGCTCAAAGCAGTATTTATATAATATATATTCAGTTAAATATATCCCTGAATGAGCAAAATCCTACTTACACAGTTAAGCAACAGCAGTCATTGAATGAGAATAGAGACTGTATCAAAATTGAAGAAATGTGTAAATCAAATGAACTGGAGAGAAAGAAAAGGGATATAACTTAACAAGATATCAAAGCTAACACGTGGAATTTTTGAAAACATGAGAGAATAGTAAAGGATAATGTGAGTCCATTAAGGACAAATTCTGTTGTCAAAAATGCAGAAGTGGTGATGGACTCATTAACTGTGGGCATTACATCTGTTTTTGCAAGGGAGGAAGAGCACAAAACATCAAAATTATATGGGAAACTAAAAATAAATCAAGATGATAAATTTATTGGATGAATGTATCTTTTTCATCGACGTGGTGGGAAATAATGAGAGTTATCTCCAGGACTTAATGGTTTCTACCCAAATGAAAAATTGTAGGTTGTTAGTCACAATTTTCTGACACTCTGTAGATTTAACAAGTGTTGATGGAAGATAGCATTTTGTTATTGAGGATGGCAGTGGAGAGAGAAAAACCAAAAGCAGTAATTTCACCCCTTTAAACAGGCAAGGGTGGAGAAGCATAGATGAGCAACTGGGTGGCTGATGGTTGGTTTCCTGGCGTGATTCTGTCCCCAAGCCATTTCTCCAGAGGCAGGATCAAGGTCAGATGGGGGACTAGCACCCATAATCAATGCTTAACCATTTCAGGCATTTTAAGGCAGAGGCTGACTGAAATTTCAGGTTGATCTTTGGGCTCCCCTGAGGGATCTAGGTTAAAAGCTTGGAGGCAGCCTCCTGATGGAGGGCCAGTACTCTCGGCAGGCTTAGAGCATTGAAATAGAAGTAGGTCATTCGCTCCTTCAAGCTATTCATTAAGATCATGGCTGATCTTGTTGCCTCAGCTCCATTTTCCTGTATGCTACCGTATCTATAAACTTTGTTATCTATCAAAATGCTGTCTCGCTGTCTTGGGGCAGCACAGTGACTCAGAGGTTAACACTGCCTCCTCACAGCGCCAGGGACCCACGTTCAATTCCAGCCTCAGGCAACTGTTTGTGTGGAGTTCACACATTCGCTCCATGTCTGCATGGGTTTCCTCCCACAAGTTAGGTAGATTGGCCCTGCTAAATTGCCCGCAGTGCCCAGGATTAGCCATGGAAAATACAGGGTTGGGGTGTGTGGGATTATTTGGATGGAAAGGGTTTACATGGAAATGGGGAAAAAGCAAGGGATTGGCAACAGAGCTGTTGCAGCCAAGGTGGGCCAACTGGCTTCTGTGCAGTTACAGCTCTGGGTTTTCTCTACAGCTCTTAAAAAGGTAAATGTTTTAAAAATTGCAGACTCAAGATGGAGGGCCCTCCACCTCTTCTTCCTTGAACTTCATGCTGCTATTCCTTTCGAGAGGTGGGCCTCCTCCTGAGTGTCCAACATCAGGAGATCACCCTCTGCCGTCTAGCAAGCCCCTCCTCCAGTCACTGATGGGTCTGGTCATGAGTAAAGCTTCGACTGAGTAGAGATGCATGTCTAAGTTACAGATGCCACTAAGGAAGCACAGTAAGTGCAGAATGGAGTTAAACGACTGAGACAAAGCTGTAGAGGAACAGAATTTGACAATGCTATACAAATCATGCAAAATTATTGAACAAGTGCAGAAAGTGATCAAAAGGCCAAATGGAATACTGCCCTTGCTTCAATGGAGCTGGGATATAAAACATGGAATTTAGCCTGCAGTTGTACAAAGTCTTAGCCAGATGCTACCAGGATCTGTGTTCAGTTTTGGGTTCTACATCACAAGAATCATGGATTTGGATGTGGTGCAATGTAGATAGATCAGAATGAGACCAGGGAGCAGAGAGTTAAATGATGAAAGCAGTTGGACAAGTCTATTCCCTTATATTCCCTTGAGTTTAGAAGATTGAAGAATGACCAAAGGGTATTAGGATTTGCCAGGGTAGAAACTGAAAAAGTATTCCCTATGGCTGTAATTTCAAAACAAAGGCCATTGTTTGAAGGCTTAGGAGTGAAATGACGGACAACATTTTCACATGGAGACCATATAATAATGCTGACCCCCATAAGGCTTGGAGGGCAGTGCAAGTTGAAATATTCAAGACTGTGACCAATGGACTTTTCTCAGGTGAGGTTATTGAGAGAGATGAAGGAGGGATGGATGGGACATTAGACTGGCTCGAAAGGCTGAGTGGCCCATTTCTATGGGATCAGCAGAGCAGTAACAACCAAAGCAAGTGATGTTTAGGTGGAAGGGGAGACGTTGGAAATAGGCAGTGAAGTGAGTTGGCAAAGGGGAAGTGATTGGGCTGTGGGAGTGAATGGCAAATGAAGGGTCTAGGCCCGAAACGTCAAGCTTTCCTGCTCCTATGATGCTGCTTGGCGTGCTGTGTTCATCCAGCTCCACACCTTGTTATGTTAAATGGAGGTGAGTTGTTTATAGGGTTAAGTGGGTAATGGGGGATGAGTGGGCATCTAGTGGAGTGAGTGCACATTGGGGGACTGAGTGTATAATGGGGTGAATGGCCAATGGTGGTGATTGGGGGAATGAATGGGCAATAGTGAGGTGAGAGGGCAATAGGTCAGTGAAGAGGAGATGTGGTGAAAGGACAATGGAGATGAATGGGCAATAGGGGTACAGGTAATGGGGGATGAATGGGCAATGAAGGCTGAAGAGGCAAGGGTGTATGAAGATGGAAGGGAGCTGTCCAGGCCTGGTTAAACCAGTCCCAGTACCATGATTAGGAGGTGGATATAAGGCATGAAGGGATTAGATCAAGGAAGTTTTTTTTGGGAAATGGGTTGGCATTCAGGCAGCTCTGTATTTGAGGAGATCAGTTTGGACAGATGGCAGGAACAGAGACAGGAAGATCAATCAAGGGTACCTATTCTGAACCTTTTTTAATTTTAATGATTCTTTAAAGGTTTTAAGGCTGTGAAGCTGGGAGTAGTGAAGTAACTGGAACACTCAGACTATGAGGAAAGAGAGTTCAGAGGGAACCCAGAAACAAGAGGTGGATTAAAAATGCATCTCTTTACATTTCTGATTGGACAATGTGGCTATAATGTCAGCCTATTTGATATTTGTTACTGTCCTTTTGCCTTTCCTGTTGAAGTTGTTGGTTGAACGACATTGGACAGGGATTGGGATATTACTGCAGTGTCTACATGGGAATCAATGGATCAGGAGGATATTTGCTAATAGCTCCCCTTCCCCTCAGTCTGAGAAACACAATCTTTCTTTCACACAAACATATTTCTATTTCCACCAGCCCTGAATTAAGAGCAATTTAGCAGTTAGAAACTGTACTAAGATTTGGAATAGTTTTGTTTTTTGCTTCCAGCATACATCCAATTCACAGTCAGAGTTCAGAGTTGAAAGGTCACGGTTTACAGGGCTGTCACCTCATGGAAATATATTCACTAGCAATCAACAACAGCCTGAATTTCTGTAGTACTTTACGTAGAGAAATTCATCACAGAAAAAATATATTAGAAGTAATGGATGTGAGCAAATCCTTGCAATGGATTATGGGAAGAGTTAAAAGTAGGTGGAGGGATTTAGGAAGAGAATTCCACAGTGTGAGGACTGGACAGCTGGAGGCATGGTTGTCAGTGATCAGCACCAGGCTCAGTGTGATTTTTTTGAGAAACCAACAAAACTCAAAGTAATCGGACAGTAAAGGATTGGGAGACAACTGCCACTGAGTAATTTGACAGCACTGGCTGGATTTCAGCATCAACAGAATCACTGTAAACGAAGAGCCAGAGCCCACTGTGCCAACAAACCACAGAAACCAACAGGGGCAAAGGAAAGATTCCACAAAGTGTCTGGGTGGAAGGAAAGTCCATCTGCTCCCCAGTTTGCCAGCACTCTGTTTATCACAGTGAGCACTGGCTTACATGGGGCCTGTGCACCAAACTGAGGAAATCAGAAGCCAATGTCTGTGATCAGCTTCAGTCTAACAGTCACAGCAGCTCCATATGGGAGATGGAGAATCATAGAATCCCTACAGGCCAATCAGCCAGTAAAGTCCACACTGACCTTCTGAAGGTCATCCCACCCAGACTCACCTTATCCCTGTAGCGCTGCATTTCCCATGGCTAACCCACCTAGTCTTCACATAGCTGGACACTACAGGGTGACTTACCATGACCAATTCACTTAACCTGCACATCTTTCGACTGTGGGAGGAACCCCACTCAGACATGGGGAAAATGCAAAGTCCACAGACAGTCGCCTGAGGGTGGAATCAAACCCAGGTCCCTGGTGCTGAGAGACAGTAGGACAAAGAAAATTACAGCACAGGAACAGGCCCTTCGGCCCTCCAAGCCTGCGCTGATTCAGATCCTCTATCTAAACCTGTCACCTATTTTCCAAGGATCTGTATCCCTCTGCTCCCTGCCCATTTATGTATCTGTCTAGATACATCTTAAATGACGCTATTGTGCCTGCCTCTACCACCTCCACTGGCAATGCATTCCAGGCACCCACCACCCTCTGCGTAAAGAACTTTCCACGCATATCTCCCTTAAACTTTTCCCCTCTCACCTTGAAATTGTGATCCCTAGTAACTGAGTCCCCCACTCTGGGAAAAAGCTTCTTGCTATCCACCCTGTTTATACCTCTCATGATGCTAACCACTGAGCCACCATGCTGCCTGTGCCTGCAAAAGGGAGAGACAATGGGCAGAAACAGTGGCTGAAAGCGCAGGGAGCAAATATTCACCAAGTCTGCAGCAAGCATCATACATAATGCTGAGAGGACAAACTGTGGTCAGGTTACCCATGGCCTACAGAAATATTGACATTCTTTTCATGAGCATGGATTAAAAACTTGAAATGTGGAAGCCGAGTTTAGACCTAGCTGGACTCTGCACTTTGCAAACTGCAGAGCTGGAACAGAAAGTATTCACGCAGTCTGGCTTTGGTCAATCAACTTCCCATTGAAACCAGACAGGAACTGCCTGGTTACATGGTAACGGCCACATTGTTTCACAATGAACTCCCTTGTTTTCACCTCCAGTGAACCTGCTTTGTTAGAAGAATGCTACATGGACTTGGTGGCACCCAGCTCAATAACAGAACAGTGGCATAATTTGACAGGGACAGTACTTGACACGTGAAGGTTCAAAACCACGTTCTGTCACTTCCAGATATGCGAAGTAGTCATAGAGTCAGACAGCACAGAAACAAACCTTTCGGTCCATACCAGATAACAAGGTGCGGAGCTGGATGAACACAGCAGGCCAAGCAGCTGTGTCCATCCAGCTCCACACCTTGTTATCTTGGATTCTCCAGCATCTGCAGTTCCTATTATCTCAGTCCACACCAACCAAGATACCAAACTAAACTAGTCCCATTTGCCTGCATTTATCCCATATCCCGCTAAACCTTCCAATTACCTGTCCAAAGACTTTTTAAATGCTGTAACTGTATCTGCCTCCATCACTTCCTCTTGCAGTTCATTCCATATACGCACCACCCTCTGTGTGAAAAGTTATCCCTTAGATTTAGAATTAGATTTTATTGTCACATGTACTCAAGTACAGAAGTACATGAGTTATAGTGAAAAATGTACAATGTCGTCATTCCTGGTGTCATCTTAGATACAAAGATACCTAGGTACAAAATCTGAGGTACAAAGGAGAAAAATAAAGAAACAAAATTAAAAGTAAAACATTACAATTCTTCTTAGTATTAAGTTGAAAAACGAAATAAAGTTAAAATTTCAACAGATACCTTTTAGATCTTGCCCTTCTCACCATAAACCTATTGAACTTCCTAATGCTTGTATTGGACAGGGGCTATAGAATTTTCCAGAAGGGCACAAAAAGGGGATATAAGGGACAACCTGGAGCCCCAGCTCACTATAATTTTTGTACCTTCTTCAACTGGTGTCTCCAGAGAGAACACCTCAGTGAGATAGCCCGAAGACTAGAAGAGAGGGAAAGCCCAAATTAATGACTACAGATCCTGAAACATCAGCCAACCCTGAATGACTGAGGACCAGCCTGTCCCAGACTTATTGAATGGGTATCACCATTATTTCAAACAAACAAATCAAATAAAGTGGTAGGGACGAGATTGATAGAATTTAATTAAAATACAATAGGAGAGTTTGGTAAATGCTAATTTATCTTGATAAAGTGTTCAATAAAGTTGCGTTGGACCTTCCCTTGGCTATTGTCCCCTTTGTCTATCTGACCGCGTAATACGCCTGAGTTAAAAACGGTTACCGCAAACTGGTCAAGGTAACGTTTATCTACCCTTTCACTTTACAACAAAACAGATTCAGCAAGCACTTGAGCCACTTCTGATTTGTATTAATAGCCTAAACTTACAGCTTTGATAAGTTGAAGGATGATGGTACCATTCCCCTGAACAAAGGCCCTTCATTTAGCTACACCTTCTGCCTCCACTTTATCAAAATGCCAATACAGCACTTCTTACCAAACTGTACCTTGGTCTGATCCTACTCCTCTGGCATTTTTTCTTCCTTTGACCATCTGGCCTTGTGCCAACCCCTCACCTTAGTTAAAATTCTCATTCTCTCCCATCCACCCAAGAATGATAGAAAGTCTCACTGAGATATCTTGGCCTCTGCACCAAATGGCTTCTCTCCTCAGTAATTTAACCTCCACCTCAACTCATTGTGCTCTCCCTCCTTTGAGTTCACTGTTCTCTTCTCCTCCCTAAATCTCTCCCTCCAATATAAGCCCTCAGCCATATTGAGAACCACCCACCTTAACCTTTGTCATCTCATGTGGTCTTAGAAGTCCTATCGAATCAATTATAAGTAAGGTCATCACTCAACACCCACATGCATTTCCATTCCATTCCTCTACTTCTCTGTCTAATCTTGAAAAAACTGGATCCAATTCACATTAAGATACACTTTTAAAATCAAAACTACCTTAGCCTTCGGCCTCTATTCGCCGTTAGAATTTCTCCGTCTTAGCGCATCTCCTGCTGACACCCTCATCCATTCCTGCATTCACTCTAGGCTTGACTATCGCAATGCATTCTGGCTGGTGTCCTACATTCTACCCTCCATAAAATGAGGTCATCCAAAACTCTGTTACCCACGTCTACATTCACACCACTCGTTCCCCCAATTATCTTGCACTCGCTGATCTAAATGGGCTCCTGATCAAACATCATCTTGGTCACTGGATTCCTCTCCTTGTTTTCAAATCCCATTAAGACATTCTTTGTACCCTTGATTTCTCTAATTGCCTCCCAACCCTCAGCTCTCCGAGGTAACTGTGCTCCTTCTTGACCATCTTCAACTTTACTCACTCCACCATCACCACCAGTTGAGGCTATGCCTACGTCCCAAGGTCTGGAATTTCCACTCTACACCTTCCTGTCTCTCAATCTCACTCTCCTCCCTTATGACACCTCTAAAGCCTCTCTCTTGGACCAAGCTGTTGGTGATGGAGCTCATGTAGCTGGTGTTAGATCCCCTGTTATAATTCTCCATGTGATACATCTTGAAATGAAGCTGTTTACCACCTTTAAGGAGCAAAAGAAATACACATTATTGTTGTTGTTTCTGTTGGACTTGAGTTTAGTTTCCTACCAGTCTTCAGTCTCTCTCGTCACCTCCCCCCCCTTCCCCCCCCCCCCTCCAACCTTCTGCCCCCTTCCCTCTCCCCACTCTCATCCTCCCATTTCCCCCTGCTCCCATACTACTCTGTACCCTCCCTCTCTAGTCTTCCTCCCCTTTCCCCCTCCCTATTCTCCCTCTCCCCTCCTTCTTTCCTCTCTCCCTCGTCCCTTCCTTCTGTCCCTCTCTCCTTTAGTCCCCTTCCTCCAGTTTTCTCGCTGACTTCATTCTTCCAGTCGCTGCGCCCTCTGTTGGATTTAGGGGTTAAGTGAAGTACCGGCGGCGTCACAAACCGGGCAGCCCCAGTGGCCTAATGGATAAGGCACTGGCCTCCTAAGCCAGGGATTGTGGGTTCGAGTCCCATCTGGGGTGGAACTTCGTTTTAATGCTTTAGTTTCCGTTTTAAGTTTTAAAGCAAGATCCACTACTCGCCGGCTGAAGAATCAAGCCATTTAAAAAAAAATTACAATAATTACTTAAGAAATATAGACTTCCTCTGTGTATATTTTAAATGGAATTTCCCTGCTCCAGGTTTCTCAGTCTCAGTCTCAGTCTCTGTGACTGTTCCATGAAAAATATTTATAAAATTCCAAATTTATCACCATTGAATAACCAGCAAAATCTGCACAAAGTCGATTAGTGATAGGAAATGCTAAGGAAAGCATTATTTTCCTGTCAGAGGCTCCAACAAACTAATCTCCTTCCTCCAGCTTAACTGCGTTGAAAATTTGAGTCATTATTCCTAACTTAGTCTTTCCTAGGGTCTCAATGTTCTTTTCAGCTTTAAGTCTCTCTGTTTGGGCAAATGCAGCATATATACTGTGTCTTGGTGTCGTATGCTCTCTGATGTAGTTGCCTTCAATTTAGAGGCAGAAGCTATTAAAAAGCTGGGAATAAATGGATCTTTTTCCAAGTGGCAATGGGTTACCACAGGGATCAGTGTTTGGACCCCTGTTATTATGAAAAATATAAATGACTTGGATGAGGAACCAAAAGCCAATGGGCTGAGGATTGGCCGATGGAGTTTAATTTGGACAGATACAAGGTATTGCATTTTGGTAAAACAAACACGTGCAGGACTTATACAGCATCAGAGGAGCAGGAAAGCTGATGTTTCGGGTCAAGACCCTTCTTCAGAAATGGGGGAGGAGAAGGGGATTCTGAAATAAATAGGGAGAGAGGGGGAGGCGAATAGAAGATGGATAGAGGAGAAGATAGGTGGAGAGGAGACAGAGGTCAAAGAGGCTGGGTTGGAGCCAGTAGAGGTGAATGTAGGTGGGGAGTTAGGGAGGGGATAGGTCGATCCAGGGAGGACGGACAGGTCAAGGAGGTGGTATGAGGTTAGTGGGTAGGAGATGGGGGTGGGGCTTGAGAAGGGAGGAATGGTTAGGGTGGTGGGGACGAGCTGGGCTGGTTTTGGGATGCGGTCGGGGGAGGGGAGATTTTGAAGCTTGTGAAGTCCACATTGATGCCCTTGGGCTCCAGGGTTCCCAAGCGAAATATGAGATGCTGTTCCTGCAGCTTTCGGGTGGCATCATTGTGGCGATGCAGGAGGCCCAGGATGGACATGTCGTCCAAGGAGTGGGATGGGGAGTTGAAATCATTCGTTACTGGGTTCTTCTATCTGCCTCCCCATCTCTCCCTATTTATTTCAGAATCCCCTTCCCCTCCCCCATTTCTGAAGAAGGGTCTCGACCCGAAACGTCAGCTTTCCTGCTCCTCCGATGCTGCTCGGCCTGCTGTGTTCATCCAGCTCTACACCGTGTTAAGTCAGATTCTCCAGCATCGGCAGTTCCTACTATCTCAGGACTTATACAGTTAATGATAGGGCCCTGGGTATTATGGTAAAACGGAGAGATCTAGGGATTCTGGTATATAATTATGTGAAATTTGCGTCACAGGTAGACAAGATGATTAAGAAGGGGTTTAGCGTGCTTGCCTTCATTGCTCAGACCTTTGAGTACAGGAGATAGGGTGTCATGTTGAGGTTGTACAGGACATTGGCGAGGCCACTTTTGGAATACCGTGTGCATTCTGTTCATCCTGCTATAAGGAAGGATATTATTAAGCTGGAGAGGGTGCAGAAAAGATTTACAAGGATGTTGCTGGAACTGGAGAGTTGGATAGGCTGGGGTTTTTTTCGCCGGACTGTAGGAGGTTGAGGGGTGACCATATTGAGGGGCATAGATAAGGTGAATAGCAATGGTCCTTTCTCTAGGGTGGTGGAGTTCAAAACTAGGAGGTATATTTTTAAGGTGAGAGGAGAAAGATTTAAAAGTGACCTGGGGGGGGCAACTTTTTCACACTGAGCTGTGTATGTGGAATGAACTGCCAGAGGAAGTCATAGATGCAGGTACAGGGTAACAATATTTAAAAGACATTTGGATAGTCACATGAATTGGAAAGGTTTAGAGGGATATGGACCAAAGGCAGGAAAATGGAGATAGTTTAGTTTTGGAAACCTGGTTGGCATGGACGATTTGGACCACAGGGTCCGTTTTTGTTCTGTATGACTCTATAGGTTCGTTGATGTCTCAAAACTGGGTGGGATTGTGAGTAGCAAGGAGGCTTCATGGTGATTTAGACAAGTTGGGTGAATGGGCAAACACATGAAAAATGCAGTATAGGGTGGCTAAATGTGAAGTTATCTACTTTGGTGTGAGAGACAGGAAGGAAAAGTGTTATTTCAATGGTGAGGAAGTGCGGATATGCAAAGGGATAAGTGTGTCCGTGTACACTAGTCAATGAAGATAGACAGGCAGCTGTAGCAAGCCTTCATGTTTGCCTTCATTGCAAGAGGATTTGAGTTCAGAAGTAAGGATGCCTTACTGCAGTTATACAGAGCCTTGCTGCGACCACACCAGGAGTATTGAATGCAGTTTCGGTCTCGCTAACAAACAAAAGGCTATACTTGCCACAGAGGGAGAGCAGAAGAAGTTCATTCAGCTGATATCGGGGATGGCCAGATTGTCCCATGAGGAGATGTTGGTTTGACTGGACCTGTATTCACTAGAGTTTGGCAGGATGAGATGGGATCTATTGAAAAGTATAAAATTCTAACGGGGCTGGACAGACTAGATGCAAAGGGAATGTTTTCCATAGTTGCGGAGTCTACAGCCAGGGGACACAGTCTCAGAATACAGGGTAGACCATTTGCGATTGAGATGGGAAGCACTTTCTTCACTCAAATGGGAGTGAACCTGTAGAATTCTGTCTACCTCAGAAGGCTGTGGAAGCCAAGTCACTGAATATACTCAAGAAAGAGATGGTTTTGTTTAGATATTAAAGGCATCAAAGGATATGAGAAGAAAGAAAGAATACAACATTGAGATAGAGGATCAGCCATGATTACATTGAATGGTGGAACAAGAAAGAAAAGCTGAATGACCTACTCCTGATCCTAATTTTGATGTTAAAGCCAGCCTGGAAGAGCTCAGCCAGAATTGTCTGCATGTTGAGAACTGTAGAGTACCAGCTAAGAAGTACCAGGGAACAATAAAAACAATTCAGTCCACAACATCAGGTGAGTCAGGATAGAATTGAATTTTCTAGCTTCTACTCCTGTCTGAACAACAGGTGATTTCAGACAGAATTGGAATGTCTTCCAGTCTCAATACAAAATTCTGAGATAACCACAAAGTTAAACAGAAACCCTGAACAAGAGTAGCAACTTTGTTAACAGTGATGGGGAAAATGTGCTACATGCTGTATTGCACCCTAGACCTCACTGAGGAACAGCAAAGTCAGACTGGAGACATTTTGAAGGCCTTGATGACCTGCTTGAATTCTTGATTAAAGTTATTTACGAACAATATGCAGTTAACATCAAAGTTCAAAAAGGCCACGCAGTGGCCTTCTTGTTTTCAGCGGCAGATGTGTGGAGAGAACGTGAGCCAGGAAGGAACTGATATATTCGGGTATTGGCTAAACCCGAAACACTACACGTGTAGAGTCTCCCATCCGTCCTCCTCCTCGAACCAAAAAGAAAGTCTGTGTGGAGGGTCAGTAAGGCTTTTTTTTATTCTTCTGGAAATCTCGAGTAGAGGGAATGGAAGCTAGGGCAGTTGCCTGCTCCTCTTGCAGGATGTGGGAGGTAAGGGTCACTGCTGGTGTCTCCTCTGACTTCACCTGCGAGAAGTGCACCCAACTCCAGATCCGCACAAACCGCGTTAGGGAACTGGAGCTGGAGCTGGATGAACTCCGGATCATTCGGGAGGCTGAGGGAGTGATAGAGCGGAGTTATAGGGAGGTGGTCACACCCAAGGTACAGGTAAAAGGTAGCTGGGTGACTGTCAGGGAGGCGAAAGGGAATAGGCAGACAGTGCAGGGATCCCCTGTGGCCGTTCCCCTCGATAATAAGTATACCGTTTTGGATACTGCTGGGGGGGACGACCTACCAGGGGAAGGCCATAGTGGATAAGTCTCTGGGACTGAACCTGGCCCTGTGGCACAGAACGGAAGGGGGGAGAATAGGAGTCAATAGTAAGAGGCACAGACAGGCGAACGAGATGAACGGATGGTATGTTGCCTCCCGGGTGCCAGGGTCCGTGATGTCTTGGATCGTGTCTTCAAGATCCTTAAGGGGGGAGGGTGAGCAACCAGCAGTCATGGTACACATCGGTACCAATGACATAGGTAGAAAAAGCACAGAGAATGTGAAAATGAGTACAGGGAGTTAGGTTGGAAGCTGAAGAGCAGGACAAACAGGGTAGTTATCTCTGGATTACTACCAGTGCCACATGATAACGAGGTAAGAAATAGGGAGAGAGTGCAGCTAAACACGTGGCCACAGGGCTGGTTAGGAGGGAGGGCTTCCATTATGTGGATAATTGGAGAACATACTGGGGAAGGTGGGACCTGTACAGTAAGGACGGGTTGCACCTGAACCGGAAGGGCACAAATATCCTGGGAGGGAGGTTTGCTCGAGCTATACGGGATGGTTTAAACTAGATTTGCAGGGGGTGGGGAACCGGATCTATAATTCAGAGGATGAGGTATTCAGCCTTCCAACAGGGAGTGAGGTTGTTTATAAAGAAATGTGGTCGATGGAGCGAAATTGTGGACACAGAGATGGTTTGAGGTGTATATACTTCAATGCTAGAAGTATCAGAAATAAGGCGGATGAACTTAGAGCATGGGTCAGTACTTGGAACTATGATGTTGTGGCCATTACAGAAACTTGGGTAACTTAGGGAGAGGAATGGTTGTTGGAAGTTCCGGGACTTAGATGCTTTTAAAAAAAAGGGAGAGTGGAGAAAGAGGTGGGGGAGTAGCATTGCTAGTCAGGGCTAGTATAGCAGCTATTGAAAGGCAGTTCGAGAATGATATGTCTACAGAGTCAGTTTGGGTTGAGGTCAGGAACAAGAAAGGAGCAGTCACTTTGTTGGGGTTTTATTTTTAACAGACCCCCTAATAGTTGCAGAGAAGTAGGGAGCGGATTGGGAGGCAGATACTGGAAAGTTGCAGAAGTCACAGGGTTGTAGTCATGAGTGACTTCAACTTTCCAAATATTGATTGGAAACATTTTAGTTGTAATAGTTTAGGTGGAGCAGATTTTGTCCAGTGCGTTCAGGAAGGATTCCTGACACAGTATGTAGATAGACCAACACAAGGAGAGGCCACTTTGGATTTGGTGCTTGGTAATGAACCGGGCCAAGTGTTAGACCTGTTGATAGGAGAGCATTTTGGCGGTAGCGATCATAACTCTGTTACTTCTACAATAGTCATGGATAAGGATAGGTACATACGGCAGGGTAACGTTTACAATTGGGGGAAGGGTAATTACAATTCTGTTAGGCAAGAACTGGGTAACATAAATTGGGAACAGATGCTGTCAGGGAAGAGCACTGTTGAAATGTGGAGATTATTTAAGGAATGCATACTGCATGTGCTCGATATGTTTGTCCCTAGCAGGCAGAGAAGATGCGGTCGAGTGAGGGAGCCACGGTTGTCAAGAGAGGTCGCACAACTGGTTAAGAGGAAGAAGGATGCTTATGTAAGGTTTAGGAAACAAGGAACGGAAAAGGCTCTAGAGGGATACAAGTTATCCAGGAAGGAGCTGAAGGAAGGGCTTTGAAGAGCTCTAAGGGGGCATGAGAAAACCTTGGCAGATAGGATCAAGGAAAACTCCAAGGCTTTTTACATGTACATGAGGAATAAGAGAATGACCGGAGAAAGGGTAGGGCTGATCAAGGATTGTAAAGGGAATTTGTGCACGGAGCCTGAAGAGATAGGAGAGGTCCTTAATGAGTACTTTTCCTCGGTATTCACAACTGAGAGGGACTAGTTGTAGAGGAGGACAGTGTGAAACAGGCTGGTCAGCTAGAGGAGGTCAATGTTAGTAAAGAAGATGTGCTGGGAATTCTGAGGAAGTTGAAGATAGATAAGTCCCCCGGGCCTGATGGGATTTATCCGAGGATTCTATGGGAAGCGAGGGAAGAGATCGCAGGGCCTTTGGCGATGACCTTTTCATCCTCACTGTCCACGGGTATAGTGCCGGAAGATTGGAAGGAGGCAAATGTCATTCCACTGTTCAAAAAAGGGAATAGGGATAACCCTGGAAATTAGAGGCCAGTCAATCTTACGTCAGTGGTGGGCAAATTATTGGAAAGGGCTCTGAGACATAGGATTTATGATCACTTGGAAAGGTACAGTTTGATTCGTGATAGTCAGCATGGATTTGTGAGGGGTAGATCATGCGTCACAAACCTTATTGAATTCTTTGAAGAGGTGACCAGACACGTGGATGAAGGTAGAGCAGTGGATGTGGTACACATGGATTTAAGTAAGGTGTTTGATAAGGTTCCTCATGGTAGGCTCATGCAGAAGGTAAGGAGGCATGGGATAGGGGGAAATGTAGCAGATTGGATTTAGAATTGGCTGATCCTTAGAAGACAAAGGGTGGTAGTGGACGGAAAATATTCAACATGGTGCTCAGTTATGAGTGGTGTACCACAAGGACCTGTTCTGGGTCCTCTTCTATTTGTTATTTTTGTAAATGATTTGGACAAAGGAGTGGAAGGGTGGATTAGCAAGTTCACGGATGATACAAAGGTGGGTCACGTTGTGGACAGTGCGGAGGACTGTTCTAGGTTACAAAGGGACATTGATAGGATGCAGAGCTGGGCTGAGAAGTGGCAGATGGAATTTAACCCTGAAAAGTGTGAGGTGATTCATTTTAGAAGGACAAACTTGAAAGCAGAATACAGGTTTCACGGAAAGATTCTTGGCAGTGTGGACGAGCAGAGGGATCTTGGGGTTCATGTTCACAGTTCCCTGAAAGCTGCCACCCAGGTGGATAGAGTTGTTAAGAAGGTGTATGGTGTATTAGCTTTCATTAATGGAGAGATTGAGTTCAAGAGCCGTGAAGTTATGTTCCAGCTATACAAAAGCCTGGTTTGGCCACATCTGGAGTATTGTGTCCAGTTCTGGTCGCCTTATTACAGGAAAGATGTGGAGACGTTGGAAAAGGTGCAGAGGAGCTTTACCAGGATGTTGCCTGGAATGGAGGGAACGTCTTACGAGGAAAAGTTGAGAGAGTTAGGGTTTTTCTCTTTAGAACGACGAAGGATGAGAGGTGACTTGATAGAGGGGTACAAAATGATCAGAGGAATAGATAGAGTAGACAGCCAGAGACTTTTTCCTAGGGTGGAGGTAGCTAGTATGAGGGGGCATAGTTTTAAAGTGAGTGGAGGTAGATATAGGGGAGACGTCAGAGGTAGGTTCTTTACTCAGAGAGTGGGAGGGGTGTGGAATACATTGCTGGATAGGGTAGTGGACTCAGCCTCATTAGGGGCATTTAAGCAGCTATTAGGTAGGCATATGGATGATAGTATAAGATAGGGGTGGAGGTTAGATAGATCTTAGGATTAGGGTAAAAATTCGGTACAACATCGTGGGCCGAAGGGCCTGTACTGTTCTGTACCGTTCTGTGTTCTATGTTCTATGCCCCTGCCCCCAGGTGTAAATTGCCTTTTTGGTCCCTCTTCAGTCCCAGTCCTCTTTTTACCACCTTTCACTGTTTATATGTCCAGAGAAGACTTTATGTTTCCTTTCTCTGTTGGCTGCCAGTCTCTTTTCATACTCCCTCTTTTCTTCCGTTATTTGCTTTTCACCTCCTCTTTGAACTTCCTATATTCACTCTGGTTCTCAGTTGCATTTCCTACCTGTCATCAATCATTAGCACACTTCCTTCATCCTAATTTCTTTTGTTATGCAAGGAACTCTTTGCATGATCTGTCTACAAACGTCAACTGTGCCCAAACTATCTTATCATGTAATACCCATTGTTCAGTTGTCACTTCTCCTGCCAACTTTTGGTTCCTATCTAACTGGATAAGATCCATTCTTACTCCATTGAAGTTGGCTTATCCCAGTTAATTATTCTTACTCATTGTTCATTAACTCTGTCCTTATGATATGGGACAGTGCTCATTCGAAATGTTCCCCCACAGACACTTCGTCCATCTCGTTCCCTGGACCCTTGCAATTCCTCTTTTCCCTTTGGACTGGAAACACACTGCTGGTGAAAATCATCTAGGAATTCTTTCCACTTTTTGTCCTTACCACAACTATTCCCTTTAGAGTTACACAGAAACTGTCCAACCCGTCCATGCCAACCAAATATCCTAAACTGATCTAGTCCTATTTGCCAGCATTTGGCCCATATCCCTCCAAACCCTCCCTACTCATGTATCCATCCAGATTCCTTTTCATTGTTGTAATTGTACCCACCTCCACCACTTCCTCTGGCAGCTCATTCCATACATGCACCACCTTCTGTGTGAAAAATTTACCCCTTAGGTCCCCTTTAAATCTTAAATTAAAACTAAACCCTTATAAATCTTTCCCCTCTCACCTTAAACCAATGCCGTCTAGTTTTGGACACCCTACCTTGGCTATTTGCCCTATCCATGCCCCTCAGATTTTATAAACTCTATAAGATCAACCCTCAGCCTCTGACACTCCAGGGAGCATAGTCCCAGCCTATTTAACTCTCCTTACAGCTCAAACCCTCTGACCCCAGCAACATCCTTGTAAATCTTTTCTGAATATCTCAAGATTAATAACATCTTTCCTATAGTAGGGAATATTCACTCAGTTACTGATAAGTCTCTCCTGTTGAAATGTTTGGGGGATTCTGGAGTTCTTTAAAGTTGCTAACATTTCCTGAAGGTGGTGTGGCTCAAGATGAAGGGTTTTGTCTCAATCTCAATGATTCTGTGTATAAATTGCTTGCTCCCAGACACTGGAGCAGGTGCATCCAACAGCCCTGACCTGGACCACAGCCAAAAGCCAGGGCTCACAGTAGGACAAGGTGAATGAGCAGAGGGTGACAGCACAAGCTGCTGGAAGAGGAGGGCCCTCACATGTGTTGGCCATATTCCACAGGCTGCCTGGCAGCAAGCTAGTCATTAGTTTAGACATCAAGCCATAGAATTCATAGAATCCCTACAGTGAGTAAGCAGGCCATTTGGCAAATAGAGTTCACAACAACCCTCGACTAGCATCCTACCCAGATCCATTCCCATCCCCGTAACCCTGTATTTCCCATGGATAACTCACCTAGCCTGCACATCCCTGGACACTATGGGTAATATAGTATGACCAATACACCTAACCTGCACATCTTTGGACTGTGGGAGGAAACCGGAGCACCCGGAGGAAACCCACACAGACGCAGGGAGAAAGTGCAAACTCCACACAGACAGGCACTCCAGGGTGGAATTGAACCCAGGTTCCGGGAGCTGTGACGCAGCAGTGCTAACTACTGAGCCATCCTCAGTGAAATGTTCCACCAGCTGCAACTACAATGTCATCCTCAGAGCAGAGTCAGGGTGACATTATTCTATGTCTGGCATGGGCCAACTCATTCCTGAAACATCTATATTTGCTCTTTACTGTTGTGTAATGGAGTTCACTGGGACTCCATGTAAAGACAGTGGAATATCTATAACCCTCTCTGGGCAGGGGTAAGTGGGCAGAGCGAGTTTGCAGGTTGCTGAAGAGTACAGACACCCACAAGGTATCAGGGACTGCACACGCTTTACTCTGCGGCTGCCTGGCTTCGACTCTGAGCTGTCTGAGCTGGTCGAGATTCCACTGCGTCGATGCCCAGCCAGTGTGGAACCCTGCTCAGCGGGTCATACAGGTCAATGCTGGCTTCTTGGCATCAAGATGTGTTGCTCCTTACTCCGTGAAGGCTAACTGTGCATCTGAGTTTGAGTCAGAGGTGGTTACCGGGCCACAAGGGAGCTATCCATTGACCAGCTGACCACAACATTCTGCCCACTCACACACACAGGATGGGGTGGTGTGGGGGTGTTAGTGGTAGAACAAAGAAAGAACAAAGAAAACTTACAGCCCAGGAACAGGCCCTTCGGCCCTCCAAGCCTGTGCCGATCCAAATCCACTGTCTAAACCTATCGCCCAATTCCTAAGGATCTGTATCCCTCTGCTCCCCACCTACTCATGCATCTGTCCAGACGCACCTTAAATGAATCTACCGTGCCTGCCTCTACTACCTCTGCTGGCAACGCGTTCCAGGCACCTACCACCCTCTGTGTAAAGTACTTTCCGCGTGTATCCCCCTTAAACTTTTCTCCTCTCACCTTGAACGTGTGACCCCTCGTTACTGAATCCCTCACCCTGGGAAAAAGCTTATCTCTATCAACCCTGTCTATACCCTTCATGATTTTGAAGACCTCAATCAGGTCCCCCCTCAATCTCCTTTTTTCTAATGAAAACAATCCTAACCTACTCAACCTCTCTTCATAGCTAGCACCTTCCATACCAGGCAACATCCTCGTAAACCTTCTCTGTACCCTCTCCAAAGCTTCCACATCCTTTTGGTAATGTGGTGACCAGAACTGTACACCATATTCTAAATGCGGCCGAACCAAAGTCTTGTACAATTTTAACATGACCTGCCAGCTCTTATACTCAATACCCCGTCCGATGAAGGCAAGCATACCATATGCCTTCTTGACCACTCTATCCACCTGTGCAGCCACCTTCAGGGTACAATGGACCTGAACTCCCAGATCTCTCTGCTCATCAACTTTTCCCAAGGCTCTTCCGTTTACAGTATAGTTTGCTCTAGAATTAGACCTCCCAAAATGCATCACCTCACAGTTGCCCGGATTGAACTCCATCTGCCACTTCTCCGCCCAACTCTCCAGTCTATCTATATTCTCCTGTATTCTTTGACAATCCCCTATGCTTTCTGCTACTCCCCCAATCTTCGTGTCATCTGATAGTATCATGGAAGCCAAGCTACCGCACAGTGTTCGTAGGAACTGCAGATGCTGGAGAATCTGAGATAACAAGGTGTAGAGCTGGATGAACACAGCAGGCCAAGCAGCATCATAAGAGCAGGAAGGCTGACGTTTGTGTGCTTTCTGTGCCTGGGCAATTCTGGAGGAGACCTACAGCACTTGACAGAAAACACGTCTAATTTGGTGAGTGGTATTTGTGAACATTTGGAAATTTTTTTTCAAATTACATTCTGTTGCTAAAGCCATCAGGTGGTAGGTTATGCATGTTTAAATACTGTCAGAGGTTGTGTATGCCAATAATCCTTTCCAAGAACAATGGCACATTGATGTTGAGAGATCCTTTCTCCTGAAGCGGTAGTGAGCAGCAGCAAGACGGTGAACAACATGGCTGTTGGAAGTCACCAGCAATAGCATCAACAAGCAGGGGGAAGGGTTAAGCCATTTTCCTCCATTAAACAGGGCATCATGCGGCTATTGTGGGGCAATGAAAAGACCAACTTGCTCATCCTCATCAATATCCTCTCCTTGCCCTAGTTTAAATTGCAGTTGTATGAACTGAAAGCCTACCATGAGGTTGGAAATAAGATCTATTTCAAGGTAAAAGACTGTTTCAGGTTTTTTAAGGCCTTGGCTTTCTCCTGCAGCTGTTTAGTTTGCTGGTAGATTGGGCTCCCATGGCTGTGCCATGTTTGATTTCTCCATATGGTAAAGAGAGGAAAAGATAATTGGCCAAGGCCAGAATCTGTTGAAAAAAATAAAGTTGCATTTTACCTTTACACGGTCATGGACTCAATGGATAAACATGCTACAAGTTTTAAAAGAATAGGGTTGAGTGCTTCTATCATTCGAAAATTCTCTTTAGAATGACTGAGATCAGCTGGTTCATTTCTGGGTAGCCCCCGAGATGGCTAAAATTCTGACGAGTTTAGGAGTTGAAAATGTGCTTGCCATACCCAAGAAATTTGGTACTAATATACAGACCATTCTGAATCTTGAATTGCTTTATAGTTTGGATGGAATTGTTGACATAGGTTGTTACTAGAAGTGTATGCATATGCCAAAATGTATTACTCTTATGGCTTGGACACTTTTTGTCAACTTTTTTTGGTAAATGTTCATCTGGGCGATAAAATCTGCCAGTCCAAGTTATACACAATCATGTAATATACTGAACTTTCCTTTCTCTCCATCCCTTCTAGGGACATACTGCATTGGTAGTGAGAGGTGTAATGTTTCATGTAAATAGTTTACATTTGAATTCATTGAATTATAAATGGTTGGAGCATAGAAATAAGTTGTCATTTGGCCAGTCATATCTTTAGTATCTGTTTAGATAATTACCCGAGCCTGATTAAAAGCAACACTTGAATCTGCTTCCACACTCATGCAGTGCACTGTAGGTCTTAACGACCTGCTATTTTTTTTTTAGAAAGTGTTGCTTTTGGTTAATTTGCTCTCCATGGAGTCATACAGCATGGAAACAGACCTCAGCTCGTACCACATATGCATCTCCCTCGTGTTAAACCACTAACTGCTAATTCTTCCTGTCCATTTTGTTTAGACCCTCTTATGATTTGAAATACCTCTACTATTTCTATGGTCAATCTTCCCTTCTTTCTGAAGAATGACCCAAGATTTTCCAAGCTATTCTTATTTCCGGTTTCTCATCTCTCGAGCCATCCTTATACATCTTTTCTGAATACTCTGTATCACCTCATTCTTAAGTATCCACTATTGATCACACTATTCTAGCTGAGGCCGAGCCAATCGTTTATAAAGGTTCACCATCTCCTTCTGTGCTTTCTTTATTTATAGAGCCCAGGATTTGGTGAGTTTTATATCAAAATTCTGCAAACTGACCCACCATCTTCAAAGAAATGGGAACATATACCTCCAGATTTCTTGGCTTCTGCATCTGATTTTGAATTTTGTGTTGCAGCTCCTCGTTTTTCCTCTCAAATTGGGTCACAGATCTCTGCAGTAAATTTCATGTACAAATGTTCACTCGTTCCACCACCTTATCAAATTTATGTTCGCTCTTTTTAAATCCGAATTTGCCTAATTGATTGTTTAGTTCAAATTTTATCCTGAATTATTATTTCTAAAATCTTGTGTTTCAGAGAGGTTAAGATTGATGGCCTGTAGTTAATCGGTTTATCCTTGTCTGGTGTGGTGGCAGCGGGGTCAATTGAGGCACTGAAGAGGGCAATGGATTATTATTTTGATATGAACAGTGTGCAGGGACATGGGCAAAGATGGGAGATTAGAGCTAGGGGATAGATCTGGCACAATTGTGACAGGCTGCATGTCTCCTTCTGTAATGTAACAATTCTGTGATTATACCTTTTTTTCTGAACATGGATTTGCGAGGTTTGCAAATTTTCATTCCTCTGTCATCACACTGTACCTAGAGAGAATTGGGAGGTAATGACTGATGCATCCACAATTTCCATCAAGTCCTTCAGTAAAAATTTGCCTGATCAGCTTTGGTGACTCAATGCCAAAATGGAATACATGACCAACAGGGCCGTTTTGGGATTGCAATTCAATTTACCGTTCCACAGATACAAATTAACCTGCTTGGACATGTTGTGACACATGTCTGGAGCAGGTGGGATTTGAATTCGGGTCTTCTGGCCTAGAGGTAAGGATCCCACTGCTACATCACGAGTCATGTGTTGGAAAAATATTTAATGTTGTTGCTCCAATCCAATCATGCGCTGAAATTAGGAGCGTTTGATGCCAGAGGATAGCGTTGTATATATTACTGCAAATGCTTTTTCTGAACTTGCTTTGCAGAGTTTATATGTGGAGAATTCTGTAAGCCACTGACCAATTATGTTAAAATGCTAACACTGGAAATGATATCATATTACAATACATTTTAAGGTAAGTATTTATGTGTAATGTTGAAAGATTTAGGGGTTTATTGATCTGTTGTATCTCAGGACATCTCTACCTCCTCAACAGGTTCATAATAACAATGTCCCACTAATTATAGTTCAGCTACAAATCTAGTAGTAGATTAACGTTTGTGCTATACTGCGCTTTGTTGAGCTTTTTATTAAGTTACACTTCGAGATGTATGCTTGATCTTCTGCAACTAAATATCTCTATTCAATCTTTATCCTATTAGACAAATTTATCTCTGATACCTACTTACTTTTCCACTTATTTTTATGTGTAGAGATGTATAGTCAGTGTGAGCCAAGATATTCTCTTTCTAATTATGTTTCCAAAGGTTTTATCAGTAACAATCAGATTTTATCTAATGTTATTTTTTTTTCATATGAGCAATTGAACTGAACTTTATCTTTTAATCAAGCTGTTGGATATGTAATGACGTATCTCTGGTGGGAACTGAGTGTTTTAACTCAGAAGAATGGACAATGTCACTGCACCACAAGGGCCCAGCTCAGTGTTTCTAGGTATTTTCTGCTCAACCTGTTTAAAGATGCTATTGCACACCTCTGGAGCAGGTGCGACTTGAACCCTGGCCTCCTTGTTCAGAGTGCTCAATGTTTTAAGATTTTTGTTTATATCCAGAAGTGCCTTCATGCATAACTCTTTTTTTTAACCATCAAATCACCCATGTAACATTTCACCTGTTATGCATCATGCTCAACGTCTTTCTATATTTTTAATCTACCTGTTCAGACATGTTACAACACTGCTGAAGCAGTTGGGAATTGAACCCAGGCCTCCTGGCTCAGAGGTAAGAACTTATAACTGCGGCACAAGAGCTCTAAATGATAGCTTTATCAGAAATTTAGATGTTTTCCAATCAACCTGTTCAGAAATGTTATGACACACCTCTGGAACAGGAGGGTCTTGAACCTAGGTGTCCTGGTTCAGAGGCTGGGACACTAGCACAATGCCACAAGAACCCTTTTTGATGTTTTTTTAAACTTATTTCCTCATCAATTTGTTCAGAGAAGTTATTACACAGCTCTGGAGCAGGTGGGTTTTCAACCCTGGCCTCCTCACTCAAAAATATGGATATTATCACAACACTACAAAAATCCTTCTCAATCTTTCTAAGAATTATACTACCATGTTGTTCAAGTGTGGGACTACACTGGGCTCAGTTCTGCTGAAGTAAAGCTCATAATATGCCTTCGGTCTAGTTGCCCCGAAATGTGAACTCAATGTGCATGTGAAGTGACATTTCCAGTTAAACAGGGCAATGTTTGAGTAACTGCAAACAGTAGGATTCGATTGAGGAGGTGGATAAGTACTGTTTGGATCAGATTTTTAACAATCTTTTCATTGTTTGTGTTTAACAGCAAATCATGTCTGTATTGCGTCTTTGAAAAGACCGCCCATTAGCCCTATTGCTCTGCCCTGCCCAAAGCCCCTGCAATTTTGTTATTTCAAGTATTTATCCAACTCCCCATTGAAAATTATACTTTCAGGCGGTGCATTCCATTTCACTGAATTTGTTGCATTGTGAAAGCAGTCAAAATTCTCCTAACCTTGCCTATGGTTCCTGTCAATTACTCTAAATCTGCGTCCCCTGCATAGTTATCCTCTACCACTGGAAACAATTTTCCATTATTTATTTTTTTATCAAAATCCTTAATGGTGTTGAATAGGTCTGTTTGATCTTGTCTCTAGCATTCCCATTTTACTGTTAAAATTGTTATTTGTATTGTGCCGTCTCATTTTTTTTTGTGTGGAATGCATCACTTCATTATTCAAATTGCATTTGCCATATGTGAATTGTTCTGTAGTGATTTAATTTGCTCCTCGTGTTTATCATTCTGAAATTAGTACTTTGTCATGCGCAGTATTAAACTTAGAGCAAACCTGGGACACTGATATGCAATTCACATTTTGACAACTTTACACTGCTTATTTTCACTTTCAATGCATCAGTTGCCTCTCTGGATACCTCATCTGATTCGTGAAGCCCTCAGAAGTGATTTGTTGTCTCTGACTATTCTCATGTCCTCTTGGCTGGCTTCCCATCTCCATCCACCTTGTTAGAAATTTCAATTAAAAGAAAAACTTGTGTCCTTATTCTATGTTTCGCGTTCATTAGTTGATCAATATCAACTTTCTGTCCTTGGCAGCTCAAATTTTAACAATCCATTGTTCCAAATCTCTCCTTGGCCTCACTGTTCGTGATGTGCAGTTTCTGGAGTGCTACATCTGCAGCCCAATCCCTCAAACATTAAAAGTATTCTCAAAGCCTCTGACTGCTTGTGCAACTTCCTCCATCCATTCCACCAATGGCCATTGTGCCCTAAATCACATACCATTGAACCGTATCTTTTTCTGTCTCTCTCTGTCTCTCTTTCTCTCTCTCTCCCTCTGCTTATGATCTTCTTTGGGACATATAATCTCTTTTCTTATTCCCACTATCTTAGTGTTTTCTCTCCCATATTGTGTGAACCATTTTAGGATGTTTCTGCTTTCAAAGGTCTTATATGAGCAGAAGCTGCAGTTGGTGTAATTAAATCCACCTTTGCGACTTGAATTTCCAAGTAAAAGGATTGTTTCATTCATCAATTTGATCTGATTTTAAGAGATAAAAGGTACTGCAGATGCTGGAGAATCCGAGATAACAAGGCGTGGGGCTGGATGAACACAGCAGGCCAAGCAACATCATAGGAGCAGGAAAACTTGACGTTTCGGGCCTAGACCCTTCATCAGAAATGGGGGAGGGGAAGCGGGTTCTGAAATAAATAGGGAGAGAGGGGGAGGCGGATAGAGGATGGATAGAGGAGAGGATAGGTGGAGAGGAGGCAGACAGGTCGAAGAGGCGGGGATGGAGCCAGTAAAGGTGAATGTAGGTGGGGGGGTAGGGAGGAGATAGGTCAGTCCAGGGAGTACGGAGAGGTCAAGGGGGTGGGATGAGGTTAGTAGATAGGAGATGGGGGTGTGGCTTGAGGTGGGAGGAGGGGATAGGTGAGAGGAAAAACAGGTTAGGGAGGTGGAGATGAGCTGGGCTGGTTTTGGGATGCGGTTGGGGGAGGGGAGATTTTGAAACTTGTGAAATCCACATTGATACCATTGGGCTGCAGGGTTTCCAGGCTGAATATGATTTGCTGTTCCTGCAGCCTTCGGGTGGCATCACTGTGGCATTGCAGGAGGCCCAGGATGGACATGTCGAAACCACTCCCTCCGCGACTCCCTTGTCCGCTCCACACTCCCCTCCAGCCCCACCACACCTGGCACTTTTCCCTGCAACCGCAGGATGTGCTACACCTGCCCTCACCCCAATCCCAGGCCCCAAGAAGACTTTCCACATCAGGCAGATGTTCACCTGCACATCTGCCAATGTGGTATACTGCATCCGCTGTACCCGTTGTAGCTTCGTCTACATCGGGGAAACCAAACGGAGGCTTGGGGACCGCTTTGCAGAACACCTGCGCTCAGTTCGCAATAAACAACTGCACCTCCCAGTCGCAAACCATTTCAACTCCCCCTCCCATTCCTCAGATGACATGTCCAATCTCCTGGTCAGCTGGATGTTAAAATCATATGCAATTTGCAGATGAATAGGACATTTTCCCAACTTCCTGGACAACATGTAAAAACCAAAACAAATCAAATCTCATTGAGTTGAGGGACCTTCCTGTCCATTAATTGTCTGCCATGTTTCTGTTAAATAGTGACTGTCCTTCTGAAGGACTTCATTCTGTACGTGAAATGCTTTAGCAAGAATTCTTTCAGTCATCAAAGGGATTATTTAAATATGTATACTAATTAGTGCAGTAAGCTTTACAGTTGAGACATGGCCAGATTATATTTGAAGTCACTTTTGTAAATCTTATGGATGGCAAAGATAGTGTGGTAAGCCTATCTGTTAAGAAATTCTTTATTCTGCTTCGAAATATGCCAACAATTTTTTGACAACATAAGTAGGAATAGGGGCTTTCAATCCCTTGAGCTTGCTTAGCCATTCAAAATAATCATGGCTGATCTCCTACCTCAAATCCACTCTCTTGTCAACTCCTCATATATCTTAAGGCTCAACCTTGGATATACCCTATGTAGCAGCCACCGACTCTGAAATGGACAATTCCAAAAGTCAAAACAAAATGTGGCATGTCAGGTTGAGGTTGTACTGGATGTTGGTGAGGCCTCTTTGGGAATTCTGGTTGTACAGTTCTGGTTGTCCTGTTATAGGAAAGAACTTATAAAATTGGACAGGATTCAGAAAAGATTTACTAGGATATTGCTGGGAATGAAAAGTTTGAGCCTTAAAAACAGGCTGGAAATAGGCTGGGACCTTTTTCAGTGGAGCGTAGAAGGTTGAGGGATGATCTTAAGAGGTTTATAAAGTCATGAGAGTATAGGTAAGGTGAATAGCAAGGGTCTTTTCCCTAGGGTGGGGGAGTTCAAAATTAGGGGGGCACTTTTTTAAGCTGAGGGGAGAAAGATTTGAAAAGGATGTGAGGGGCAATTTTTCTATACTGAGTGTGGAATGATCTGCTGGAGAAAGTGGTGGATGCAGGTACAGTTACAATGTTTAAAAGACATTTGGATAAGTTCATGAATAAGAAAGGTTTGGAGGGATATGGGCCAAACACAGCCAGGTGGGGGCAGACAAGTTGGCTCAAAGGGTTTGTTCCCATGCTGTATGACTCTTGATAGAGATGGTCTTTACCTGGTATTTGTGTTGTACAAATGTTACTTACCACTTGTCAGCCAAAGCCTGGATATTTTTAAGGTCTTGCTGGATTTGAACACGGACTGCTTTAGTATCTGAGGAGCTGCAAAAGGTGCTGAACATTGTGCAATCATTGGTGAACATCCCCACTTCTGATCTTATGGTGGAGGGAAGGTCAGTGATGAAGCAGCTGAAGATGGTTGGGCCTAGGACATTACCCGGAGGAACTCCTGCAGAGATAACCCAGAGCTGAATCACTGACCTTCAACAACCACAACCATCTTCCAAGATAGTAGCAACTGCTGATGCTGGAGTCTGAGATAACAAGGTGTGGAGCTGAAGGAACACAGCAGGCCAGGCAGCATCAGAGGTTCAGGAAAGCTAATGTTTCAGGTCTGGACCCTTCTTCAGAAAAAAGGGTCCAGACCCGAAATGTCAGCTTTCCTGCTCCTCATCCAGCTCCACACCTTGTTATCACAACCATCTTCCGATATGTCAGGTATGAATCCAACTAGTTTGTCCCTTGATACCCATTGATTCCGGTTTTGCTAGGGCTCCTGGATGCCACACTCAGTCAAATGCAGACTTGATATCAAGGGCTGTCACTCTCACCTCACCTCTGGAATTCAGCTCTTTTATCCATATTTGAACCAAGGCTGTAATGAGGTCAGGAGCTGAATGGCCCTGGCAGAACCCAAACTGGGCGTCACTGAGCAGGTGCTACTTGATAGCACTGTTGATGACATTTGCTGGATAATCAAAAGGAGACTGATGGGGTGGTATTAGGCTGGGTTGAATTTGTCCTATTTTTTGAATATAAGATGTACCTGGGCCTGAAGTATGTAAAACTCTGCGTGGTATAGATAGGGTACACAAGAAGGAACCTTTCTCTTTGGTGGAAGGATCAATGCCCAGCAGCATGCAATGTAAGGGCCAGAAGGTTTTGAGGGATGATACGAAACTGTTTTTCACCTTGAAGGTGCTGGGAAACTGGAACTCTTGGAACCTGCGATCGAGACAGAAACCCTCATAATAGTAACAGAGTATTTAGATGTGCACTTGCAATGCTAAAGCATAAAGGCTATTGGCCAAATGCTGGAAAATGGGATTAGAATACTGAGATGATTGTTTTTGTCTCATGTAGACTCAAAGGGTCAAAGGTCTCTTTCTGTGTTGTAGATCTCCCCGATACCCAATGATCCAGTTTTGCGAGGGCACCTTGATGCCACACTTGGCTGAATGCAGTCTTGGTATCAAGGGCCGTCACTCTCACCTAACCTCTGGAATTCAGCTCTTTTGTCCATGTTTGAACCAAGGCTGTAATGAGGTCAGGAGCTGAGTGGCCCTGGCAGAACCCAAACTGGGTGTCACTGAGCAGGTTATTGCTGAGCAGGTGCTGCTTGATAGCTCTGTTACTGACACCTTCCATCACTTTCCTGATGATTGAGAGTAGACTGATGGGGCAGTAATTGGCCGGGATGGATTTGGCTAGCTTTTTGTCCACACGACATACGTGATCAATTTCCACATTGTCAGGTAGATGCCAGTGTTGGAACTGTACTGGAACAGCTTGGCTAGGGGAGCGGCAAGTTCTGGAGCACAAGTCAATAAGGTTCAGAGGCATGAGGAGCCAGGCTATGGCAGTGAATAAAGAAGAAGGCCTCCTGGGTACCTGTGCCAACAGGAGGCCTGGGGACAGCAGTTACACAGAAACACTGAGACTCTCTGCTCAAGGTCACCTTGAAGATGGAAGGTCTCCCACGATGATTGTCTGTCCGCCCATGATATATGGTTGGAGAGTGGACATTCTCTCTGCCAGGAAATGAGCTGACCAGTCAACTGGGCCCGATAGAGTCGTCTTCAATAACGGGCATCTATTGAGGAGGTTCATCCTCTTCCTCCACTGAGGATGCTGCTTACCCAGTGGCTTCCTCTGGATCCACTGTTGTGCCCCTCTGGGGTGATAGCAGGGCCCCCTCGAGGGTGAGTGTTATAGCTCTCATGCCAGATTTCTCAAAGCATCAAAACCTCGTCATCAAAAGTTTAATCCTGGGGAGTAAGGGGCTGGGGACTGAGGGGCTGGGGAATGAGGGGCTGGGTAGTGACAGCCTAAGGAGTGAGGGGCTGGGGAGTGATAGGCTAGGGTGTAAGGGGCTAGGGAGTGAGGGACTGGGAATGAGGGACTGGGGAGTGAGGGGCTGGAGAATGAGGGACTGGGGAGTGAGGGGCTGGGGAGTAGGGGACTAGGGAGTGAGGGACTGGGGAATAGCGGACTGGGGAGTGAGGGACTAGGGAGTGAGAGGCTGGGGAGTGAGGGGCTGGAGAGTGAGGGACTGGGGAGTAGGGGACTGGGGAGTGAGGGGCTAGGGAATGAGGGACTGGGGAGTGAGGGGCTAGGGAGTGAAGGATTGGGGAGTGAAGGGCTATAGAGGGAGGGGCCAGGGAATGAGGGGCTGGGTAGTGAGGGACTGGGGAGTGAAGGGCTAGGGAGTGAGGGGCTTGGGAGAGAACTTGTCTCTCCAAAATTGTGTCTGATGGTTCTGAAAGATGTGAACAGTGGCGTCTCCAGCCCTCAATGCAAGTGTTTATTGAGGAGGCTGTCGGTGCTCTATAACTCTGAGCTGTCAGCAGTGGGTAGATTACTGACAACATAGGGCAGTTTGAAGATGGGAATGGTACGTTCTGTATTTAAACCTGAAGACAGTTTCAGTCAGTGACTCACCAGGGCCATCAGCACTCATTAATATTCCTTCAATAAATTAGACTGTTATGTCATCACCAATTCTCTCTATCCAGAAACAGTTTTCCAGATTGTTCCAATCTAATAACCAGCTGTTCCCAACGTTTGCTGTCTCACCAGAGCTGCTGTGAATGATGTTGCTTTGGATTAGGGAGGAATAATTTGAGAGGCTCACTCTCTATTCTTCAGAATAAGAAATGATATCTTTGAAATTTCGACAATTCTTAAAGGAGTAACAGGCAGGCTGTTTAGAATTGGGTTGAGTTGGAACACAAACACAGACACACACACACACACACTCAGACACACACACACACACTCAGACACACACATAAGCACAAACACATACACACACATAGAAACACAGATACACCTACGCACACACAAACACACACATACCCACACACAAATGTAAACACATATACACACACTTACAAACACACTCACAAATGCACACACACCCTCACACACACAAACACCCAAATTTCTCACAGACACATGCAAACACACATACACCCTCACACAAAACAAACACAAACTCACACATTTACACAAACGTAGATACTCACACAAGTGAATGAAAACACACTCAAAAAACACACACATAAACATGCATACAAAGAGACACACACAAAGATACACACTCACGCAAAGAAATACAAACACACATATAAACGCGCATGTGTACAAACACAAACACACACGTGTACAAACACAAACACACACACAATACAAATATAAACACATGCACACACACACACACGTACAAGCACACACACAAACACAATCACATAAATACATACCCACACAAGCACAAAAGCACAAATAAGCACAAACACGCCCTCATAAAAAAATACACACACCCACACAAACATACACACTCATACAAACAAATGAAAACACACTCACAAGCACACGAATA